>OU015465.1:32415645-32835795 GCA_907164805.1 Brachyptera putata | reverse complement strand
TTTCCCTAACCCAAAACCTTGGCCCCAACCAAAATTTGGGCCGCAGGTTAATTCACTCGAAGCCTGCCCGCCCTCTTTTTGACGGGGTTCACGACTTCGAGAAAAACATGGACGTACTGACGTCGGTTTCCACTTAAGGGGTTTGTCCCCAAATGACGTCGTGGAACGACGTGTTAGTTAGCGTCCGAATGGTATCTTAGCTAGCCCTCGCTCGAAAATCCCCAAACTCGTGCCTGACTTCCTTTACGGGTTCACGGCTCGTGGGAAACATCGTGGGTAGTCGGTTTTTTCTTGCTGATGCGCGAATTAACTCATCCTCTCGTCTGGTTCCACCGGGGATGCTCTGTCTGATGTCCCGGGTTCGGTTCTCGATTGTGTAGTGCCCCTGCTAAATGATACTGGGGGCCGGGGGGGTGGTTTGGGGCCGAAGGCCTAAATAAAAACCCCTTATTCGGCAACCGATTTGCGATCATAAATTCCTTCCAGGATAAAAAAAAACCGGAAATATTTTATAAATAATATGGAAATAATAATTTTAAAAAAAGGATGGGGGGGATATACAGTGGGCCCAGGTCTTTTTCCCGAAGCTCAAGTACTGGTACCGTCACGAGGGGGGTGGGTTTAAAAGGGGTTGTGGAGTCTTAAGCAAATGATGCATAGTTTACTTTTTGGATTCCAAGGGTCTCCAATGCGCTTTTGGGCGCTTGTACTTGTCCCATGGGGACTTTGAAATTTGTGAAACACGAAATGAGTGGGTTTTTGTTATTTTAAAAAACTAGAGTGGATTGGGCGCCTACCGAAGAGGTCAGCACCCTGGGTAGGCTGCGCCTCTGAAGATTCGAGATGCGGGTTTTTGGGAGCTCAAGGAAAGTCGAGACACTTTTCTGAAAACTTTATCGCACCCGCTGGCAAAGGGACGCAAACGAGCACACCCACCTGTTACGGGTTTTCAGGCCATCTGTTACAGCTAATTTTTTCTTGAAAATATTATGTTTTTTTCAAAATGGGATTTCAGCAGGTGTCGTGTGTCAGATTCAAACAAACCAAAGATTCATTCGCTTCTTGCGATGCTTTGTTTTTGGTTAAGAAACATTTGGGTCTGATATTTCCAAGAAAAAATTTTTCTTGTCTGTTTTCCAAAGTAATCCCCCAAAAACACAGATTTTTTAATTTTATTTGCTTTAGTAAAAAGAGTTATCCGGGGGGGCCCCCCCAAAGGATCCGGAAACCCTTTAGTGGTGGGGCTTGCGGGGCCCCGGACCCCCAAGCTATCGCGGGAGCAATTTATTTGCCCCAGTAGGCCCCCCATGGCGAAAGGTCTGGGTGAGGGTCCAGAAAAGTTGGGACCGTCGTCGAGTGGGTCCCTACTCGGTGCCCAAGTGGTCTAGGGATTCTGTCAATCATTCATTTATCCCCCACTTCCATAATCTTACTACTTGTGTTCTTCTTTCCTTGACTTACCTTCCCCTTTATCTTCGTGCCGACTCCTCGGACCACTCCATCCACGACTAATGACGCCGCTTGAAAAAGGCATGAACCCACCCCAAAGGGTTAAATTTCATCGTGCTGAGGGTGGGGGCACGGGATAAGTAGTCGCGAACGAAAACCTGGACACAGGGCACCCCATTTAATTTTTACCCTTTTCCCCCACAAGGGGGCTCTGTGGGAGCGGACTTTCTTCCCCTAGCACTCGTGGGCCAAACAGAAAAAACAACTCAAAAAAAAACCCCCCCCTCCCCAAAACGACCCCCCCCCCCAAAAACGACCCCCCCCCCCAAAAAACCCCCCTCCCAAAAAACACCCCCCCCAATTAAATATAAGTAATTCCATCTCTCTTGCAGATATCGACCCTGAAGCCCCTCCAATACCCCCCTGCATTTTTTTCCACCCCAAAACTAAAGAAGGCAAAATTTTTATGATTTTTCCCCCTTCAAATTAAACGTTTGTGACCAATACATTGGCCGAACAAAAAGCAAAAAACTTTGAGAAGGGATCCCTTTTTGCGGAATCCGCTCCACCGACCAAGCAACCAATTTTCTTCCTTGAAAAATTAGGAACTTCCCCATTTTGTGTAAGCCGCACCTCCCTTTGAACCTTTTCCCAAAGGGTGGGGTACTAGGACCTGGGGGAACACCCGAAGGGGAAACTTCAGGGGAAAAAAAAAAAAAATTTTTCGAAGTAAAAAGAATAATAAAGGGGGAAAATGGGTTACTTGCTCCATCCCTTGCTTTTTTTTGATTTAACATACTGTCCTTCCGGAATTTATTTTTTGCGGGGTTTTTATCCGTATCCCGGAAAAATTAACATTCCGAACCCTTTCCGTCCCTAAAATCCAGTCCTTGGACATACTCACCGAGAGTCCCGGAACCAATTTGCACCGATGGTCTTCCGAAAACCTAATGCCATGTGATGGGCGTTCTGCGTAAGAAAGGGGAAACCACCCGTCCTGGTCCCCGTGAATGTCCTCCTGGCAGAGAGAAAAAAAATTATTAAATAAAAAAACAAGAGAAAAAATTTCACCTCGGGTCCGACAAAATACTTTCAGCTCTTTCCACTGTGAAACCTTTTTAAACCTACCACAAAAGTAGTAATTCCCGCCAAACCCGTAACCAAAAAAACCACGTCAGACATTCGGACTGATCGGTGGAAATGTTCGCAGCTTTTAAGTCAAACAAGCAAGAAAAACTTGGGGAAACAACTAAAAAATCGATGAACAACATTTAAAAAATAGGGGAACAAACTAAGCAAAAAAAGGAAAACTTCATAAGAAAATGAAGTTTTAAAAATTTGAAAAAAAAACAGTAGAATCTGATAAAACAATTAAAAACAAAGACCCAAAGTCCCCTGTCAATAGCATCCAAAACCCCGGGTTTTTCCACAAAAGCGCTGACGGCCGACTTCAAACTAACCGCTCGGGGTCCCGTAGTGTGGGGCCCGAGATCCGAGGTCAAAAAGCCCTTCCCCCACATGGCCCACCAACCGGGCTTTTGACCCCAAACCCCGGATCCCAACCCGGGTGTGAAAAAAAAAAAGGTAAATTAAAAAACAGTCAAAAAATCTTGTATCCCTGTGATACTTTTAACCTTCATCTCTTCCAACCTTCCAAATATTTCCAAGTTTTTTAAAGTTTGAATTTTTTTTAAAAAATTCCACCCAAATAAATTGTAAGGGTTTTTAATTCCATCGAGAAGGATTCGACTTTTAACTTCAGTTTTTAATCCTGCAGTTCTCGGCTAAAGAGACCTTTTTTTAAAAAACGGAAACCACCCAAATCTGGGAATTTCACTTTTCTATCGCAAGGAAATGAATGGGGGATAGAGTTTGGGAGGCTTTTGCATGGGGCTTTCCCAATGACCTTTACGCTGAGGATTTCCCTTTTTGTCCCCACTGCGGGCGGTGGGGGTGGAGACTCACCCCCTAAAACCAAAACTCTGTGCAATGTATACTTCCCCCTTCAGAATTGCACAGACGTTTTAGTCAATCTTTTTCTCAATACCCCCCTTTTTTATTTTTTTTCGGTGATTTTAATGCTAAAATTTTTGGGGGGCGATCAGGTCGACTAGGGCGGTTTTTTAAAAAAGAATGTGGGTTTTAAAATCTTTTATTTTAAACAATGGTACCGAAACTTTTATTTCGGGCCCGGGCTCCTTCTCGGCTATAGATATACTCTTTGCAGTCCCTCTGTTCTTTGAATTATACTGGGGGTTCCTCTGACCGGGGCGCGGCCCTTTTCCCTAAAAATAAAACTCACAGCACCTGCGAGAGGGATTTGAACCCCCCCGGGAAAGGGGAAAAATCAAAAAGGGCAAACGGGTCACTTCGGGAGCTCGCTGTCTTCTCGCAAAATTTACCTCAAATCGGGAAAACCCACAGTTTATTAAGGGAAGTCCTTTCAAGCACGGGGGTCATACCCAAAACAGGGGGAAATTCGCATTGCTTCCCCCCCGTGGTGGAACAATGACTGAAAGGGAACCCATAAAGGGGGGGGAAAGGGCATTGAATATTTTGAAAAATATCCCCCCCAAATTGAATTTTCCCGCTTTCGTTTCTTCGTGCCAGAGCCCGTCACAATAAGACAACCAAAAAAATCTCTTGGACGAACTACGTATCCTCAATCGATAGGTCGACTCAACAAAAAATTGGGATAAAGAAAAAAGTTTTGGGGAAAGCACGTTAAATATAGGTACCGGAAATGGTTAAGGAAATATCCAAAATCGCAAGAACCCTGGCCCTTGGGACGCATTTTTCTCATGTTTCCAGCTCTGCTAATTATTCCGAACTTTCCAACTTAAAAATAGAGGGAAACAGAACGCTGAATTTTTGGGACGCTGTTGAGAAATTTACAACCCTTCCCCTTTTTCCCCTCTGGGAAATGAATCGCAATCGGGTCCGAGACACCGCTCCTGGGCCCCAAATCTATTCAAACCAAGTCAAGAACCTTCGAATCTGCACTCCAACCGTACTTCTCTATAAAAGTATTGGGCGAGCAAGATTCCCTAGCTCATGGGAATCCTTTCCTTATAGCCAACCTAAACCCTTAAAAAACCAAAAACGCGTTAATTAAGGCCAATTTCCCACGTTGTTTTTTGCAAAACCGGAAAGGGGGTGAACAAGCGCTTAGTATGGATGGGAGAAGAGAATTTAATCGCCTGGCAACAGGTTCCGTCGCCTCGTCGCCCCCTTTCCACGTTCATCTAGAGGGCCCTTTACCAAGATGATTTTTTCCAAACAACAACTTTTGGCCGATTTTTTGACTTGAAAAGCATGATACACGGGGATGGATTCTACGTCAATTATATATTGGGGTTTAAACATTTGCCGAACGTTTTTTCCAATTTTTTTAAAAAACCCAAAATTTTCCTGTAAAGGGAGGTTTGTACGAATCTGCCCATTCTTACTTGAGAACGGGGTAAAGAAAAGGTGTTTTAGTTTAACCTTTTTAGTGGGAAAACGTAGAATGCGGCCAGAGGCCGAATATCTTTTTGGGGGAAGGTAACCCCCTCCCCGAGAATAGGAAAGACAGAACAATAAAAAAAGTTTTAAAGGGTGATAAAATTGGTTAGATTTGTTTTAAAACCCCAATCATAAATTTTAAAAAAGCTTAGTTTTAGTTCCCAATTTAAGGAGGGTTGAAAAAGGGTTTGGGAAGGAAAATTGGCGGGAGAGAAAGTGTTTAGATCCCCCCAATAAAATTAAAAGTAAAGGTTTTTTTAAATACAAGATTTTGGGTAACGGGGGGGATAGAGTTTTATTATCAAAGCCCTTTTGTTTGCAGATTAAGCATAGTCATTTTAGAATTTTAATTAAAAAAGAGTAAAAAGGAAGCACATGGGACCCCCCCCGAGATTTTTAGTAAAAAGTAGTCCCGGGGTTTTAAAAACCATTATTTTTAGCAGGTCTTGTAAATTAGAGTGACCCCTTTAAGATGTTTTTTAACCCATAAGGAAAAAAAAGAAAAAAAGGAAAGAAATAGGAAAAAAGGGGGGAAAAGTAAAAAATAGGGGAAGATGAAAATAAAAGTAGGATGGCCTAAAAAGGCCCGTTGGGGGGGTTCCCAAGGGTGTTACCCCCCTAAAATTTAATTTAAGGGGTTGTTTTTCCAACTTCCTTTATGCCCTTTTCCCCTGATTTAAAAATTTTTCTGCGTTCAACCCGAAAAACTTTGTTTTTTTGTGGCATGAGGTTTTTTCAACCCCCAAAAGGTTTTACGGAAGCGATCCTTCTTTAACCTTCTTTTTTACGCTATAAAAACGTTTTTTTTTTATTTTGTGTCCTTAAAACCTCAAATTTTTTTCCCGAGGTTTTTCCCCTCAAAACCCTTACCATGGAAAAGGGGACTATGGCCCTGCGGATTCCGGCCGTTGGATGAGGAACAGGAGGTCACGGGGGAAAACTCAAAAGACATTTTTAAAATAAACCCAAAAATTCTGTGCTAAGAGGTTTTTTCAAACAAATACTCTGCCGATGGCAACTTTGGCAGGCTTCAATAAAAATTAAAATTTTAAAACCCGGGCCGTTCGGGACCCTTCCGACGCTCGCGGAGGGAGAGTCGGGGCGGCCGATGAACTCGGCCACTGTAACTTACCCAGGTTCCTCAAACCAGAACCCCCCACTGGATGCTGCTTCCACCGTGGTGAAACTATATTTAAAAAATGCCCGAGTCCAAGCCCCCCCCAAAAAAAACGGTCTCTTGGAAATGCCGCGGAACTACGAGGTTTGGGTATCAGGAGGCTTGGTCGCCCATTCCTTTTTTTTAAAGATACAGACTTATGTAGATTTACTTTAGTGTTTTCTTCTAGTATTTGTGATCTCATCTTCGTTATACTGTTTTATTTAATTCATTTATTAAAGTTTTTATAATTTTTATATAATTAGTATAGGTTTTTTGGTAGAAAATTGGGGGTTGAGAATTTCTTATATACTGTTCTAGTCATTTTTTGTCTCGTATTGGGTTTAATTAGTTTATTTTCTAAGGTTTTTTGAAATTTGGAAATTTTTACTTTTGTGAGGTAGTTTTATTTTATGATAAAAAAGTTATTTTTATTTATAGTTATAATTTTTTTCGTACATTTTATCCCCGGGGAAAAAAAAAATTTTTTTTTTTTTTTATTAAATAGAATTTTAGTAACGCACGACTGTGATTTCGATATTAGTTATAGTTCTTTATAGTTTAAATTTTTTATATAGGGTTCCCGGCCTTTACACCGGGGCCCCGCCCCTGTTATAGATTATATAGTGTAGAACTTTTTCCGGCATATCCCGAAAACCCGAAAAGGGAACTACGTTTGATCGAATATTGTAGGGCAAAAAATTTTTATTCGGCGCAAAAAACCCCGTCGTTGAAACCCGCAAAACAACAAAATCAATCGGGGACCGCCGCGGACTCGCTACGATTCTGGTTTGGGATTCGTTTTTGCCACGCTCGCAGCACTGTGGCGAGGAAATCGTTGTTTGGGCTGGTAGCCCCACAAAACAGCACTGAATCGGGGACAGAAAAACCCCTGCCAGCCAAGACCCCATCACTCGGAATTTCCTTCCGTAAGAAGTGCTGGGTCATGATGGCCAGGATTGGTCCTCTAGCTGGAGATGAAACGGTGCGCAAACAACACTCGAAAAGGTAACTTTGGAACGAGTGACTAGACCCAGGCCGATCCAAGATGGATAGCATCCAAAGGTCGCGCCAAACGCGTCCGTGTCTCCGTCCGGCCCAAACCCAAGTTACAAACAGGTCCCTGTAGTCTCGCCAGCAGTGCCGGAGGTTGGAGGTATCACCTGGAAGTGTACCAAGTCGCGGGGCCTATTAATGGTTGGCAATCAGTACGCGGCCACGTAGTGACATGCCGACGCACGAGGCCTCCATCGCGCGCCATCAGCTTCGGTAACAGATTCCCAGAGTTTCGTGAAACCGCTGACCCTTGACAGCTGAACTTCCCCGAGCATGACACCGTAGAAACTTTGTCCGCCTATCTGACGACCACGCGAACCCAAGAGGTTCGTCATCACGACCAATCCAGCTTCCTTGCCCACAAGCTGTAGATTTGTTGCGTGAGCTTGCCCCAGACGTTTGCCGAGTAAACAGTGTAAGCTCTGGAATGACGATCGATCGTCGTCACATGAACGAAGACTGAGCTTCGTCAGCGTAGCCGAGACGATCAGCTTTACGCTCTTCGATCCCTGCAAGTTGAAGCCTGTCAGTCGAGATCGACACAGTCGGAGAAAGGGCTCAATGGTCAGCGAAAAAAGTTTTCCCGAGAGTGGGCACCTGCCTGATGCCTTCGTTCGATAACCGAATGGGTCTTGTTAGGTTGGAGCCACTGGACAAAACAAGTGGCATGTGTTACATTGTAACTTCAGGTAGTCCTCCTGAACAACACCGCCCGAATCCGAACACGGCCCCAAGGTATGAAATAGGTAACCATGATCGATCGGTCGAAAGACACCCTGCTGTCTAGTGTGAAGAGCGAGATGCGTCGATCTTGTTGACGTGATCAAGGAGTCCGGTGGAGGTGTAATTTTCGAAGATTGGCGACCAGGAATACAAACCCTTGATCAGGGTTAACGACAGAAGCCAGCACGCTTCGCGAACTATTGGCAAGACTCTTGCGAGAATCTTGTAGTCCGTGGTGAGCAGTGAAATGGTCGCCATTTGCTGATCTCCAGTCGATCACCTTTCTTGGTATCAAGTAATTATGACTTCTGGCCGACCTGGGCAGTAGCTTCCGTTGTCAAGAGCTGCCTGGAAAACTGGTAGTAGAAGTGAGACAGATTATCCCTAAAAATTGCGAACTTCTGGTTAGATTTCCGTCGATCCCTGGGGCCGAGTTCCGCTCTGTTAAGGAGACAAGCTGCTGAAAACTCTTGCTGGGAAAGCGGTGATCCATGCCACGCGATCACATTGTGAAAGCATTGTTAGCGATTCGTACAGGGGTGAGTCCGGGGTCGATGTCGCGGGGGTGGCCGAAAACCTTCAGAAAATGTCCCTAGTGACGTTCAGCAGTGACGATCCGTCTGAGCTATTTGTCCTTTCGTATCGAAGCGTGTAGTGGTCTTATAAGCTGCGGCCACTTCCGCTCCATGAGAGAACCAGGCTGTGCGTCTGTGCTAGAAGTTGGGTCATGGCGTGCATGATCGCCAAGATTACCTCACTTCTTTCGCAGGTACTCATCAAGTACATCGGCATTCGCACTGGCTTATCGGACATGCGTTCTCTGATTACAGTGGGTCTGCAACGATTTCGATTCCACGCGACCCTCAAGACGGGCGGAAAGCCTCGGCTGAGTATTGTCCTGCGGACCGGACGAATCGTTTCGTTGCCGTCCCTTATCTCGGCCTTGATCGAGTCCCACCAGTCGTTCAGCGAATCGTACTCGCTTGGGTTTCCCTCGAAATCGCGAAAGACGTCAAGATGCATGTGTCAAAGCAGGGTCGATCAAGCAACGAGTTATAAATCGCCAATATGGGGGGAGAGGTCTTGGTCACCCTTTCATCACGTGCGTAGCAAATGCGAGGTGGTCAGATAAATGCAGGCTTACGCCGTATGCCAGCCTCCCACGATTCATGTTGGCTGAAGCATAGACCTTCTAGACGTGAACCCATAGAAATGGGGAGCATTGTTGCTTACACTGAATCCTGGTTCAGTGAGATGAAGTCCCTCCATAGATCGGTGAAATTCGTTCAGCTTGAACACACGCCTTAGGTGCTTGCGACTCGCGGGTACCGCCGGGTGCCGGCCACAGTTTCGATCGAATCCGTGGATCCAGCGTTACGTGAAAATCCCCACCGACCAGAACTGGGCATCATCCCCGCCGGCCCGCTTTCAGCCTCCAGGCGAGCCTCCAGGCGTTTGAGAACGTCTCGTTCCGCGTCAAACTGAATGCCGGGCACATATACACACAAACGACTCTTAGCGAACGATTTGTGGGTGGAGTATCGAATACGACCTCCTGCAGGTAACCGTGGACGAGGATCGTGTGAGAACGAAACACTATCGTCGACGACTTCCTCAGACCAATCATTGTGCCAGTACATACTTGAATCGGTGGATTAAAGTAAAATGTGTACTGGGACTTGAGGAAAGGAAGAGGAGATTTCTCGGTATTAGTTTCCTGCAGAGGGACGATGTCGGGACAGTGCCTCTCCAGGAAGGAAGACAGGAGTACCCACTTGTACTCACTTCGTACACTCTTCGTGTTCAGGCTAACGAAGGAAATCTCCCCCATACCCGCTATTTTACTACTCGTTAACGGGTCTCCCCAGACAGACTCTCACTGGATAGAGAGCGAGTTAGCGAGACGTTGTCTGCGTCCCTGTCGCTTCGTAGAAGGCATTGGCTTTCTGCAAGTTATTAACTAGCCGCCTTATGCGTTCACGAATTGCACGGTCTTCCAGTAGGGCGGGTTTCACCGACTCCAGCATATCGATCACGCCGTTGACATCTTCCGTGAAACGGTGCAGCACCTTCAGCGGACGGTCATTCCCCTTCACGTCTGCGAGGAATTGCGTAAATGCAATATTGGAGAGTACATTCGTCCCTAGCTCCGCTATTGAGTAGCTCAATTGCTGCTAAGGGGAGAACCTGATCGGAGAATGGTGAAGCTGGTATCGTGCCGACTCGTCTCTTCTTCAAAGCTGGAGCGGAGGTTGGCTTAACAGCAGGTGGACTAGGAATAAATCCCTCAGCACCACTGACAGCCTGACAGTCGGTCACCTCAGCCTCCATGTCGATACCCCCGATGAAGGCTACCGTGTTGGTATCGACACCGACCAGCTCTGTTGCAGGAGACGACTGGGTATCAGTGATGGCAGACGCGCTCTCACTGGAAGACGAGACCGGACTCTTTCGTTTGTCTCCTGCGCCCAGGGCCGGGAACTGTTCTTCGTTCACTTTGCGCTAACCGTCACTTCCTCTCTGTTTCTGGGACAGTTCCGGGCAATGTGCCCGACTGTCTACACTTGAAACACTGAAGGTCGTCAAAGGAGAGGAAGATCCGGTAGCGTTCGCCCTCAGACTCGATCATGATCGAGTCTGGAAGGACGCGGCCCTCTTCGCGCACGACAAAGATCTGTCTGCGAAAGCTGTAGATATGATGGAGGTCAGTCTCTTTGATACCCAGCGTGATGAAATTCATTGGAGATACAAGCTTGACCACCGTGGCCAGGGCAGTCTCGACCACGTCGTGGGGAATGCTCGGGCAGACGTTCGAAAGAACCAGTCTGTCTGATTTCGTTATCAAACGGCGAGCAGAGAGGAACTGGTCTCCAATAGATATTCCACCATGCTGGATAATAAAATCATCGACAGCTTTTGCAGAAGATGGGTAGAAAGCAACCCGGCCTTGGGACATTCGAGAGCCAAACAGAACGTTCTTTCCTCCGACCAAACTTGCTACAGCGCGGATGTATTGTACGATGGTTACTCCATCGATCGCTTGTACAAGAAACGCTTGATCCTTGCCAGGAAACAGAGGCTGTGGTGCGGAGGGCTGTTGCCGTCGGGTTGTTGCAGTACTTGGATGTGCAGATGCTCTACCCAACATATCCGCGATGGTCTGTTGAGATACCATGGCGCTGTATCTAACTCGATTCGCGGGAGTCTTGGTTGGCGCATCATCCGTAGTATTGGCGGAGTCAGAAACCGAAGAAGCTGGTATGAGGGGAACTGAACCAGCAGTAGTTAAGTCTGTCAAAGATAACGACTTACTGGCAGTCTCACGCCTATCCATCCCCGGTTTCACGGGGAAGACGGTAAAGCTTCCAGGCAGTATTGGCTCAGCCGATACCCTGGTTTGAACAGGCCCAGAAGGCGGTTTGACAATAGAGGTTGAATCTCCATCAATGTTGCGTTTGGGTAAAACACGCCCTTTGCCAGCAGAGGACGATAGCGTAGACGTGGATCTGTGAGCGGTACTTTAGCGGCGTTTGACGGCACGCTAGATTCGGTTGGCTATTCATTTTGAAGAGAAGATTGAAAGGAAGAAAAAAAAGAAATTAGTAGTCACTAACCGTGAAGGCTAAGGCACTACAAGTTTCTCGCCCCTGGCCCTCCCAGGCCGGGTAAGTAAAGTATCGAAAACTAAATAAAATGTCGAAAATAAATGGAAAAACAGTCGGTGAAAAAAGACAAGGCTCAAAGTCTGCTTAAAACAGACCATAAGCCAGAAAAGGATCTCAAACCATACAACCCTACATCGTATAGGCTTCAGGTAAGAGAAACAAAAGATAGGCCTGAAAAGGCCTAAAAATAATCAATTCGAGTTAGAGTCGAAAAACAATAATAATAAACAAATAATGCAGTCGAATGTTGACAACAAAAGAAGAAGAACGGTGTGTGAATGAGAAACAAAAACTACGATCGAGCAATACTACAATGCTGCTAGGTGTACCTAGGTTAAACCCGACAAGCACGGTATGCGGGAGCGAACGAAAATACGTCCGACCTCGACGAGAGCTCGTGTGTGTGTGTTTTTTTTTTTTTTTTTTTTTTTTTTTTACAGAAACGATACGATAATACTTATCTAGTTACTTTAAGGATTTACTCCAATCATCATAAAGCGAACAAACGAAAGGGTTTACTGAAGGGAATACGAAGACCAAGAACAAACAAAGCAAGAATATGATCGCAAGAAACAAAATGGAAGGAACACTCAGAACAATCAAGTAACATGGCCGGTCCCAGGACAGCATCAAAACGACCGTCAACAACAAATCAGGCCTACTTGAACGAAAAACTGTGAGGAAGAAAGGAGATTACATGTAAAGTCTTAGCCGGTGAGAAGGGAGGGGGGAAAGACAAGCTCATTGTTCTGCAAGGAACAAAGAGCCTGCCCGACACACCACCTCTCCTTGAAGGAGTCAAGAGCCCCTCGCCCTAGATGCCACGCATACTCCTTCAATATGCGTGACTTGATGCGTGCTTTGAGCACCACATCGTAGGGAGAGGGAACGCGGTCGTCCTTGAAGTACGCGACCAGCAGACGATAGACTGTACTCTTGGCCAACACCAGTAGGAAGTTGGCCAAATCGGTCTGGAGGGCTGTGAACGTGTTGTCAGGCCTAAACCCCACATACACCACCCGGAGCACCAGTCTATGTTGCTGGCCGAGAAGCCTCTTCAGGAGAGCGTCAACAAGCTGCCACATGGACGCGGCACGGCGACAAGCGACAGTCATGTGCCATGCCGTCCCCTCTGCGTGACACCATGGACACAGGCTCGAGGCGGACAATCCTGCATGGCGAAGAAATATCGGGTCGGCTAGACGGTTCTTAGCAAAGCGCCACGCAACGTCGGCATCCAGGCCGAGGGTGGGCTGTCGAAAAATAGCTGTCCAGTTAACTGGAGCATCGGACCAGTGGCCTTTGAGTGAACCGTCTATGCCGAGCACCGGCGCCATAATGTCTGCTAGGATTGTCCGCCTGTCCATCTTGGGCTCGAGAGGAACCAATTTGTTCTCACGAGCCCGGTGGTACACCAGAGGAGGCGGCCATTGTTCAGGACCGTACGCCTGTCGCACGCCACGAAAACGCAAGTGGCAGTACGCTTGTATGTGCTGGTAGTTGATTGACAACGTTTGCCTGAGTCGGGCAGAGAGAGTGTCGAAACCTTCGATATTTCCCAGCTGCCGCCACTCACTCCCATCCAGGAGGTCACCAATGGTCCTGCATTGCAGCGCCAACCAGGATGGGACAAACGGGGATGTTGCCGATGGTATCAGGTTAGTCAGGATGAGCGGTATTTCTCGGAGACCGCACGCGGATCTCGCGTACGATTCTGGTCGCGGATTCAGTGTTTGCCACGCTCGCAGCACTGTGGCGAGGAAATCGGTTGTTTGGCGGGTAGCCGCAGCACTGAATCGGGGACAGAAAAACACCTGCCAGCCAAGACCCAATCCTCGGAATTTCCGTAAGAAGTGCTGGGTCATGACATGGCCAGGATGGTCCTCTAGGCTGGAGATGAAACGGTGCGCAAACAACACGCGGAAAAGGCTAACTTTGGAAACGAGGTGGACTAGACCCAGGCCGCCAAGATGGATAGGAGCACAAAGGTCGCGCAAACGCGTCCAGTGTCTCCTGCCGGCCCAAACAAAGTTAGCAAACAGTCCCTGTAGTCTCGCCAGCAGTGCCGGAGGTGGAGGTATCACCTGGAAGGTGTACCAAAGTCGCGGGGCTATGAATTGGTTGGCAATCAGTACGCGGCCACGTAGTGACATGGCCGACGCACGATGTCTCCAGCGCGCCATCGCTTCGGTAACAGATTCCAGGAGTTTCGTGAAACCGCGACCAGTGACAGCTGGAACATTCCCGAGCATGACACCGAGAAACTTTCCGCCTTCTGACGACCACGCGAACCCAAGAGGTTCGTCATCACGACCAATCCAGCTTCCTGCCCACAAGCCTGTAGATTTGTGAGCGTTGAGCTTCGCCCCAGACTGTGCCGAGTAAACAGTGTAAGCTGCGTGGAGACGATCGAAGTCGTCGTCATCACTCACGAAGACTGAGACGTCGTCAGCGTAAGCCGAGACGATCAGCTTACGCTCTTCGATACACGGCAAGTTGAAGCCTGTCAGTCGAGATCGACACAGTCTGAGAAAGGGCTCAATGGTCAGCGAAAAAAGTTGTCCCGAGAGTGGGCATCCCTGCCTGATGCCTCGTTCGAAACCGAATGGGGCTGTTAGGTGGGAGCCAACTCGGACAAAACAAGTGGCATTGTGGTACATTGTCTTCAGGTAGTCTCTGAACACCGCTCCGAATCCGAACACGCCCAAGGTATGAAATAGGTAACCATGATCGACTCGGTCGAAAGCACCCTGCTGGTCTAGTGATAGAAGAGCGAGAGGCAGTCGATCTTTGTTGACGTGATCAAGGATGTCGCGGTGGAGGTGTAAATTATCGAAGATTGTGCGACCAGGAATACAAAACCCTTGATCAGGGTGAACGACAGAAGCCAGCACGCTGCGCAGACGATTGGCAAGAGCTCTTGCGAGAATCTTGTAGTCCGTGGTGAGCAGTGAAATGGGTCGCCAGTTGCTGATCTCCAGTCGATCACCTTTCTTTGGTATCAAGGTAAGTACTGACTTCTGTGCCGACCTGGGCAGTACTCCGTTGTCAAGAGCTGCCTGGAAAACTTGGTAGTAGAAGGGAGACAGATTATCCCAGAAAAATGCGAAAAATTCTGGTGTGATTCCGTCGATCCCTGGCGATTTCCCTCTGTTTAAGGAGGACAAGGCTGCTGAAAACTCTTGCTGGGAAAGCGGTGAATCCATGCGCACGCGATCACATTGTGAAAGCAGTGGTAGCGATTCGTACAGGGGTGAGTCGGGGTCGATGGTCGCGGGGGTGGCCGAAAACACTTCAAGAAAATGTCTCCTAGTGACCGTGCAGAGTGACGATCCGTCGGAGACTATTTGTCCTTCGTATCGAAGCTGTGATAGTGGCTTATAAGCTGCGGCCACTTCCCGCGCCATGAGAGAACCAGCTGTGCGATCCTGTGCTAGAAGGTGGTCATGGCGTGCATTCGCCAAGATTACCTCACTTCTTCGCATGTACGCATCACGTACATCGGCATTCGCACTGGCGAGATCGGACAATGCGAGTCTACTGATTACAGGGTCTGCAACGATTCGTTCCACGCGACCCTCAAGACGGCGAAAAGCCTCGTCTGAGTATTGTCTGCGGAACCGGACGAATCGTTTCGTTGACGTCTGTATCTCGGCCTTGAGCGAGTCCCACCAGTCGTTCAGCGAATCGTACTCGCCTTGGGTTGCCTCGAACTTCGCGAAGACGTCAAGCATGCATGTGGCGAAAGCAGGGTCGTCAAGCAACGAGTTATCAAATCGCCAATATGGGGGAGAGGTCTTGGGCACTCCTGTCATCAACGTCGTAAGCAATGCGAGGTGGTCAGAGAATGCAGGAATTACGCGTATGCCAGCCGCACACGATGCAATGTTTGGCGAAGCATAGAACCTGTCCAGACGTGAACCAGAGAAATGGGGAGCATTGCTTACGAACGTGAATCCTGGTTCAGTGAGATGAAAGTCCCTCCATAGATCGGTGAAATCGTTCGCTTGAACAACACGCCTGAGGTGACTTGCGACTCGCGGGTACCGCTCGGTGCCGCCACCAGTTCGATCGAGCCGGGGATCCAGCGTGACGTTGAAATCCCCACCGACCAGAAACTGGGCATCATCACCGCCGGCCCTGCGTGCAGCCTCCAGGCGAGCCTCCAGAGCGTTGAGAACGTCTCGTGCCGCGTCAAACTGATGCGGCACATACACACAAACGACTCTTAGCGAACGATTTGTGGGTGGAGTATCGAATACGACCTCCTGCAGGTAACCGTGGACGAGGATCGTGTGAGAACGAAACACTATCGTCGACGACTTCCTCAGACCAATCATTGTGCCAGTACATACTTGAATCGGTGGATTAAAGTAAAATGTGTACTGGGACTTGAGGAAAGGAAGAGGAGATTTCTCGGTATTAGTTTCCTGCAGAGGGACGATGTCGGGACAGTGCCTCTCCAGGAAGGAAGACAGGAGTACCCACTTGTACTCACTTCGTACACTCTTCGTGTTCAGGCTAACGAAGGAAATCTCCCCCATACCCGCTATTTTACTACTCGTTAACGGGTCTCCCCAGACAGACTCTCACTGGATAGAGAGCGAGTTAGCGAGACGTTGTCTGCGTCACCTGTCGCTTCGTAGAAGGCATTGGCTTTCTGCAAGTTATTAACTAGCCGCCTTATGCGTTCACGAATTGCACGGTCTTCCAGTAGGGCGGGTTTCACCGACTCCAGCATATCGATCACGCCGTTGACATCTTCCGTGAAACGGTGCAGCACCTTCAGCGGACGGTCATTCCCCTTCACGTCTGCGAGGAATTGCGTAAATGCAATATTGGAGAGTACATTCGTCCTAGCTCCGCTATTGAGTAGCTCAATTGCTGCTAAGGGGAGAACCTGATCGGAGAATGGTGAAGCTGGTATCGTGCCGACTCGTCTCTTCTTCAAAGCTGGAGCGGAGGTTGGCTTAACAGCAGGTGGACTAGGAATAAATCCCTCAGCACCACTGACAGCCTGACAGTCGGTCACCTCAGCCTCCATGTCGATACCCCCGATGAAGGCTACCGTGTTGGTATCGACACCGACCAGCTCTGTTGCAGGAGACGACTGGGTATCAGTGATGGCAGACGCGCTCTCACTGGAAGACGAGACCGGACTCTTTCGTTTGTCTCCTGTGCCCAGGGCCGGGAACTGTTCTTCGTTCACTTGCGCTACCGTCACTTCCTCTCTGTTTCTGGGACAGTTCCGGGCAATGTGCCCGGACTGTCTACACTTGAAACACTGAAGGTCGTCAAAGGAGAGGAAGATCCGGTAGCGTTCGCCCTCAGACTCGATCATGATCGAGTCTGGAAGGACGCGGCCCTCTTCGCGCACGACAAAGATCTGTCTGCGAAAGCTGTAGATATGATGGAGGTCAGTCTCTTTGATACCCAGCGTGATGAAATTCATTGGAGATACAAGCTTGACCACCGTGGCTAGGGCAGTCTCGACCACGTCGTGGGGAATGCTCGGGCAGACGTTCGATAGAACCAGTCTGTCTGATTTCGTTATCAAACGGCGAGCAGAGAGGAACTGGTCTCCAATAGATATTCCACCATGCTGGATAATAAAATCATCGACAGCTTTCGCAGAAGATGGGTAGAAAGCAACCCGGCCTTGGGACATTCGAGAGCCAAACAGAACGTTCTTTCCTCCGACCAAACTTGCTACAGCGCGGATGTATTGTACGATGGTTACTCCATCGATCGCTTGTACAAGAAACGCTTGATCCTTGCCAGGAAACAGAGGCTGTGGTGCGGAGGGCTGTTGCCGTCGGGTTGTTGCAGTACTTGGATGTGCAGATGCTCTACCCAACATATCCGCGATGGTCTGTTGAGATACCATGGCGCTGTATCTAACTCGATTCGCGGGAGTCTTGGTTGGCGCATCATCCGTAGTATTGGCGGAGTCAGAACCGGAAGAAGCTGGTATGAGGGGAACTGAACCAGCAGTAGTTAAGTCTGTCAAAGATAACGACTTACTGGCAGTCTCACGCCTATCCATCCCCGGTTTCACGGGGAAGACGGTAAAGCTTCCAGGCAGTATTGGCTCAGCCGATACCCTGGTTTGAACAGGCCCAGAAGGCGGTTTGACAATAGAGGTTGAATCTCCATCAATGTTGCGTTTGGGTAAAACACGCCCTTTGCCAGCAGAGGACGATAGCGTAGACGTGGATCTGTTGAGCGGTACTTTAGCGGCGTTTGACGGCACGCTAGATTTCGGTTGGCTATTCATTTTGAAGAGAAGATTGAAAGGAAGAAAATAAAGAAATTAGTAGTCACTAACCGTGAAGGCTAAGGCACTACAAGTTTCTCGCCCCTGGCCCTCCCAGGCCGGGTAAGTAAAGTATCGAAAACTAAATAAAATGTCGAAAATAAATGGAAAAAACAGTCGGTGAAAAAAGACAAGGCTCAAAGTCTGCTTAAAACAGACCATAAGCCAGAAAAGGATCTCAAACCATACAACCCTACATCGTATAGGCTTCAGGTAAGAGAAACAAAAGATAGGCCTGAAAAGGCCTAAAAATAATCAATTCGAGTTAGAGTCGAAAAACAATAATAATAAACAAATAATGCAGTCGAATGTTGACAACAAAAGAAGAAGAACGGTGTGTGAATGAGAAACAAAAACTACGATCGAGCAATACTACAATGCTGCTAGGTGTACCTAGGTTAAACCCGACAAGCACGGTATGCGGGAGCGAACGAAAATACGTCCGACCTCGACGAGAGCTCGTGTGTGTGTGTGTGTGTGTGAGTACGAATGCAAACTTGACATTATTCTAACTGTACGACACATCTCTCTCGAGATTTATTCCTTCTAGTATTGAACAAACGACCAAAATGACGTTTTTCATACAATCATTTTGTTCAGCTATCAAGTGTATCAGTGTGTGTATGACGATTTACATCATACACACAGTCGTTCAATGTTGTGTTCATAAAAAGTGTGTATGACATTTTACATCATACACGCGTTTGTTTATTTGTTTCGTGTTTATGGAGTTTGTGTTTGACCATTTACGTCATTCACGTATTTGTTAACCGTTCTGTGATATGTTTAGTCCTTAACTCACCTCTTATGCCGTTTCCAACATATTGTTGGTTTCATGATTCGGCCCCCTCAAAGGATCCGGACACCTTGACGTGGTGTGGGGGCTTGTGTGGCCCCATGATCCCCAGAGCTATCGTCGGGAGCAATTTATTTGCTCCCAGCAGGGTCACCCATGGCGATAAGGTCTGGGGTGAGGGTCCAGACTAAGTTCGGACCGTCGGTCGAGTGGGTGCCCATCTCGGTGACCAGAGTGGTCATAGGGAGTTCTCGTGCAATCATTCATCATTATCACCCACTTCCATAATCTTTCCTCTCTCTTTTTCTATCTTTCCTTGACTTACCTTCATTCTTATCTTCGTGCCGACTCCCGTTGATCACTCACACCCACGACTATATTGACGATCTCGCTGTAAACAAGGATATGAACCCAAGCCCAAGGTGTAATTCATCGTGCTGAGGGGCTGGATGGCTACGGGTAAATGTAGTCGCGAACGATAAACTCTGGACACATGGCGAACTTCAGTTTTACTCTAGCCTTACTCCCACAAGCGGGGCTCTGTGGGAGCGGACATTCACTTCCCTAGCTACTCGTGGGACCAAACATGAAACACAACTCAAATAAACAAACCCCCCCTTCCCCAAACAACCCCCCTCCCCCAAAAAACTGCCCTCCCCTCAACACCCTCCCTCCCCAAGTTAATAATGATTCAATTCCATCCTTGTTTGACAAGATCATCGACCCTAATGCCACGCCAATGACAACTCCACCTACATTTCTTCTGCTCACTAGAACAGAAGAAAACAAAACTTTCAGTGACGTTTCACCTTTTAAGATCCAACGCTTTGTCGACCAATACATCAGAAAAACAAAAAGCTTGAAACGATTGAGAGACGGTTCCCTGCTACTGGAATCCGCCTCAGCTGAACAAGCAACAAAACTTTTGTCCTTGCAAATACTTGGTACATTCCCCATATGCGTGAAACCACACCAAACTTTAAATTCTTCTAAAGGCGTGGTTTACTGTAGGGATCTACTGGAACTGTCTGAAGAAGAACTGCTACTGGAATTCAAAACTCAGAACGTAATAGAAATCAAAAGAATCAACCAACGAAGGAATGGGATACTCGCTCCATCACCTCTACTATTTTTAACTTTCAACACCACTGTTCTCCCAGAATTCATTTATGCCGGTTTCATTCGCATTCCTGTAAAATTACATATTCCTAACCCATATCGATGCCTTAAATGCCAACACCTTGGCCATACTCACCTCAGACGTGATCGGAAGCAGACGTGCGAACGGTGTGGAGCTTCTGACAAACACATCGATAAGCCATGCGATGAGGAAGCATTCTGCGTCAACTGTAAAGGAAACCACCCGTCCTGGTCACGCGAATGTCCATCCTGGCAGAGAGAAAAGAAAATTATAGAAATACAAACTAGAGAAAGGATCTCGCCTCAGGATGCTCGATCCAAATACTTACAATTATATCCACGTAGTACAACCAATCAGCCAACCTATGCCAAAATAGTAACACATGCCGAACCAACCACAGTTCGAGCAACAACAGACCGATCGGAATTAAAAAGTATGATGAAAATGATGGAGCTGCTGTTATCAGGTCAAACTGAAATGCAATCTAAACTTGAAGAACAAACCAATAAAATCGATGAACAGACGAAGCAAATAAAGGAACTACGTAAAGAAAATGAAGAATTGAAGCTGAAAAACAAACTTATGGAATCTGAGCTGAAACTACTTAAGAACAAAGAAGCCAAATCTCCTGCCAATAGCAGTTCTGAGGCAGCTGTTTTACCGACAAGCGCCGCACGAGCGACGTCGAAACTGAGCCGCTCGGCGTCCAACGTGAAAGTGGAGGACTTGAGATCGGCAAAAGTCAAGAAAGCGATACCCCAAACTGGCTCCAGCACAGACATGGAGGTTGACACCAACCCGGATACCAACCCGGATACCAACCCGGGTGGTGCAAAAAAGGGTAGAATCAAGATCTAGTCTAATAATCTGTGATATAGTCTTGTGTTATTTTTAACTTTTATCTCTTCTTAACCATTCCAAAAAGTTTCGATTTATTTTAGTTGTCTTTTAAATTTCAAAATGGCCTCTATCCAATGGAATTGTAATGGTTTTAATGCACATCGAGAAGAGATTCGACTTTTAACTTCAAATTTTAACCCTGCAGTTCTCTGTTTACAAGAGACGCGTTTTAAAATAACCGATACTCCGAATTTGAGGAATTTTACATTTTATCGTAAGGACAATGATACGAGGGATAGAGCTTGTGGAGGCGTGGCAATCGCTGTCCGCAATGACATATACGCTGAGGAGGTCCCTGTCCGTACCCCACTGCAGGCAGTGGTGGTTGAGACACACCTACCTCAACGCACAACTCTGTGTAATATTTACCTACCTCCGTCGGAAGTCGTCACCGAACGTGTCCTAGTCGATCTTTTAACGCAACTCACTCGTCCTTTTATTGTCTATGGTGATTTTAATGCCAAGAGTATTTTATGGGGTGGCGATCAGGTCGACAGTAGAGGCAGGATTTTAGAAAAGATATGTGTGGATTTTAATCTTGTTATTTTAAACAATGGTGACCCGACACATTTTAGTTCCGGCCCAGGCTCTTCCTCAGCTATCGACCTCACTTTTTGCAGTCCTTCAGTTGCTCTGAACTATGAGTGGAGTGTTCACTCTGACTTGTGCAGTAGTGACCAAGTCCTATTATTCTACGTCCTACTGCACCCAACAATATACAGCTCAGACATAAGAAATGGATACTTCCTCGAGCTGATTGGGCACGCTTCCAGACACTTGCTGTATTTCGAGAACAAAATTTCCCTGATATTGATAGTCGAGCTCAGTATGTTACTGACATACTATTCCATGCTGCACAAGAATCAATACCTATGACTACTGGGAAAACTCGACGTACCCCTATCCCATGGTGGAACAGGGAGTGCAAAGAGGCAATTCAAAATAGACGCCGCTCACTAGCTATATTCCAGAAATATCCCACTCGAGAAAATCTGTGCTCTTTCCGTCAAGTCCGTGCGAAGGCACGTTACACAATCAAGCAAGCTAGGAGACTATCATGGCAACATTATGTATCATCTATTAACCATCATACTCCAGCATCTAAGGTGTGGGATAAATTGAAAAAGATTTCAGGTAAATTCGTAAATACGGGGATACCTGCTGGAATTCTTGTCAACGATATTCTCATAACAGAGCCAATTGTAATTGCTAATGCTCTGGGAGCCCACTTTGAAAAAGTGTCTAGCTCTGAACATTATTCGGACAAGTTTCTAACAATTAAAAATAGGGAAGAGTTGAACACGCTTGATGAACTCCAGTAATGACGAAATGTATGATAAGCCTTTCAGTATGTGGGAGTTGAAGTCTGTGATTTCAGAATCGAGAGACGGCGCTCCAGGTCCCGACAATATACATAACAAAATGCTCAAGAATTTACCAGATGTATCCGTTCAGTACATTTTAAACCTTTTTAATCGTATATGGCATGAAGAGCAAATTCCTAGCACGTGGCTCGAATCGATAATAGTAGCAATACCCAAACCTGGAAAAGACAAGAAATATGCCATTAATTACAGACCAATATCCCTTACAAGCTGCCTCTGTAAGATCATGGAAAGGATGCTCAATAAACGATTGGTATGGGTGATAGAAAAATCAAACTTATTAGCAGTAGGACAATCTGGTTTCCGTAAGAACAGATCAACTCTCGACCACCTCATTAATCTGGAGTCTATGATCCAAGACACGTTCCTTTCCAAGCAACAACTCCTTGCTGTGTTTTTTGACTTGGAAAAGGCGTATGATACGCCCTGGAGGTATGGGATTCTACGAACACTGAACAAATGGGGTTTTAAAGGGCATTTACCAACATTCATCAAATTTTCCTCTCGAATAGACGATTCCGTGTTCGACTTGGATCTACTGAGTCAACACTCTTCAAACTCGAGAATGGAGTTCCTCAAGGCTCCGTTTCGAGTTGTACTCTATTTTTAATTGCAATTAATGGAATCACCTCATGCATACGACGACCTGTGAGCTATTCACTCTTCGTTGATGATCTAGCCATATTTTGTAAATCCCCCAGACTCAGTATCGCAGAAAGGCAAATTCAGATGACGATGAATCGACTTACCAGTTGGGCAGACGAAACGGGCTTCAAGTTCTCGCCAGCAAAAACAACATTCATCAATTTTAATCGCCTAAGAGGAATGCAACAATCTCCAACTCCCGAGTTAGCGGGGACACCATTAGTCTGTAGTGATACAGTCAAGTTTCTCGGCCTCATCCTTGACAACAAGCTCAATTGGAAACCTCACCTTCAGAAATTGAAGATAACGTGTACAAAATCATTGAATATTTTAAGAATCCTCTCTGGTACGAGCTGGGGTGCTGACAGAGATGTCATGCTCAGATTATATAGAGCTCTTATACGTTCACGTCTTGACTACGGATCCATTGTCTATGCCTCGGCAAGGAAATCATATCTAAAGTGTACGGAGACAATTCATAACGCAGGTTCAAGGCTGGCTATCGGGGCGTTCCGTACGAGTCCTGTGGTGAGCCTCTACTGTGAGGCAGGAGAACCACCTATCGAAATGCGTCGCAATTACCTTATATGCAGCTATATATGCAAGTTACGCAGTACGCCCAACCACCCAGTATATAAGATGATATTCCAACCACCTCTTAGTCCAATATACGAGACAAGGGACAGAGCAACAAGGCCTCTCGGCATAAGAATACAGGAACTGCTTGTAAACCTAGGCACACATATACCCGACATATCAGAAATAGACTTTCCAAAAACAGCTCCTTGGATTACACCCGAAACAGTCTGTCTGAGGCAACTGACTCAGCTATTCAAGGCCACTACCCCACCAGTTGTATACCAGCAGAATTTCAATCTTATTCCTAACCATTTTAAACACCACATATTTATATACACAGATGGCTCCAAACAGGACGATTCTGTCGGCTGTGCTTTACTCTGGGAAATACTAGCCTAGGTTTTAAACTAAGTCCACACGCTAGTGTATTTACATCTGAGCTATACGCAATCTTGGAAGCCCTCAAGTTTATCCTAAATGTAGATCATAATAAATTTATAATTTGCTCCGACTCGCTCAGTTCAATAGAATCTTTAAGAGGCTATTTCCCAATGGATAAATTGACGCAGTGCATACAACAAATACTTACCAAGCTGGATGCCAGAGGGACCGAGGTGATGCTCTGTTGGGTACCGGGCCACGCTGGCATCGCTGGTAATGAGAGAGCGGACAAAGCTGCAAAAGAAGCCACTAATAAAGATCATATCGACCACACGCAAATACCATCATCTGATGCGAGGAACATGTTTAAACGAATACTCACCAGACAGTGGGAGTCATCATGGGAAGCAATAACAAATAATAAACTGAGAGAGATTAAAGACAATTGTCGTGTATGTACCTCTTCGTCTCGTCGATCTCGTAGAGAAGAGGTCGTCATTGCTAGAATTAGAATAGGACATTGTCTCCTTACCCACGGGTTCCTTCTCAGGCATGAGGATCCTCCGCTCTGTGATGTCTGTGATGCGCCGCTATCTGTGAAGCACATATTATTTGAATGTGAGAAATACAATAATATCCGACGTCGCCTACAAATGCCACCCGTTTTATCACAAATCCTTGAGGACTCACAGATAGCGATGGATAGACTTATTCAGTTTCTCAGAGAGTCTGGTCTATATGATCTCATCTAGTCAATTTCTAGTCTGCAAGTTCCTTATTATTGTTATTACTTTACCGTTACTAGAGACTGATCTCGGTCATCGTTTCTAATATGTTGTTTGTTATTGTTAATAGATTTATATTCGTGTCAACAGCAGGTTCCGGCCTTCTACACCGGAGCCTGTGTTTCAATATGTTGTGTTCGTTCATTGTTATTAGGTATATAGTCGTTTTTACTGTTACTAGATTTATAGTCGTTTTTACTGTTACTAGATTTATAGTCGTTTTTAACTGTTATTATATTTATAGTCGCTTTTAGTGTTATTAGATTCATAGTCGTTTTTAATGTTATTAGATTTATAGTCGTTTTTACAATTATTAGATATATAGTCGTTTTTACTGTTATTAGACCTATAGTCGTTTTTACTGTCAATAGATTCATAGTCGTTTCTACTGTTATTAGATTTATAGTCGTTTTTACTGTTGATAGATTCATAGTCGTTTTTACTGTTATTGGATCTATAGTCGTTTTTACTGTTACTAGATTCATAGTCGTTTTTACTGTTATTAGATTTATAGTCGTTTTTACTGTTATTAGATTTATAGTCGTTTTTACTGTTATTAGATTTATAGTCGATTTTACTGTTATTAGATTTATAGTCGTTCTTACTGTTATTAGATTTATAGTCGATTTCACTGTTATTAGACCTATAGTCGTTTTTACCGTTACTAGATTTATAGTCGTTTTTAACTGTTATTATATTTATAGTCGCTTTTAGTGTTATTAGATTCATAGTCGTTTTTAATGTTATTAGATTTATAGTCGTTTTTACAATTATTAGATATATAGTCGTTTTTACTGTTATTAGACCTATAGTCGTTTTTACTGTCAATAGATTCATAGTCGTTTCTACTGTTATTAGATTTATAGTCGTTTTTACTGTTGATAGATTCATAGTCGTTTTTACTGTTATTGGATCTATAGTCGTTTTTACTGTTACTAGATTCATAGTCGTTTTTACTGTTATTAGATTTATAGTCGTTTTTACTGTTACTAGATTTATAGTCGTTTTTACTGTTACTAGATTTATAGTCGTTTTTAACTGTTATTATATTTATAGTCGCTTTTAGTGTTATTAGATTCATAGTCGTTTTTAATGTTATTAGATTTATAGTCGTTTTTACAATTATTAGATATATAGTCGTTTTTACTGTTATTAGACCTATAGTCGTTTTTACTGTCAATAGATTCATAGTCGTTTCTACTGTTATTAGATTTATAGTCGTTTTTACTGTTGATAGATTCATAGTCGTTTTTACTGTTATTGGATCTATAGTCGTTTTTACTGTTACTAGATTCATAGTCGTTTTTACTGTTATTAGATTTATAGTCGTTTTTACTGTTATTAGATTTATAGTCGTTTTTACTGTTATTAGATTTATAGTCGATTTTACTGTTATTAGATTTATAGTCGTTTTTACTGTCAATAGATTCATAGTCGTTTCTACTGTTATTAGATTTATAGTCGTTTTTACTGTTATTAGATTTATAGTCGTTTTTACTGTTATTAGATTTATAGTCGTTTTTACTGTCAATAGATTCATAGTCGTTTCTACTGTTATTAGATTTATAGTCGTTTTTACTGTTATTAGATTTATAGTCGTTTTTACTGTTATTAGATTCATAGTCGTTTTTACTGTTATTAGATTTATAGTCGTTTTTACTGTTATTAGATTTATAGTCGTTTTTACTGTCAATAGATTCATAGTCGTTTTTACTGTTATTAGATTTATAGTCGTTTTTACTGTTATTAGATACATAGTCGTTTTTACTGTTATTAGATTTATAGTCGTTTTTACTGTTATTAGATTCATAGTCGTTTTTACTGTTATTAGATTTATAGTCGTTTTTACTGTTATTAGATTTATAGTCGTTTTTACTGTCAATAGATTCATAGTCGTTTTTACTGTTATTAGATTTATAGTCGTTTTTACTGTTATTAGATACATAGTCGTTTTTACTGTTATTAGATTCATAGTCGTTTTTACTGTTATTAGATTTATAGTCGTTTTTACTGTTATTAGATTTATAGTCGTTTTTACTGTTATTAGATTTATAGTCGATTTTACTGTTATTAGATTTATAGTCGTTTTTTACTGTTATTAGATACATAGTCGTTCTTACTGTTCCTAGGTCTATAGTCGTTCTTACTGTTATTAGATCTATAGTTGTTATTACTGTCATTAGGTTCATAGTCGTTTTCACTTTTATCGGATACATAATCAAATTCACCGTTATTAGATTTATATTCATGTCAACAGCAGGTTCCGGCCTTTTACACCGGAGCCTGTGTTTGAATATATTGTTCTATTTTCGTTGTTATAGATATTTTCTCACGACCGGCGCAAAATAACCACGTCGTTGACGCGCCGTAAAACCCTAATATTCATTCATTCATTCATTCAAAGGATCCGGACACCTTGACGTGGTGTGGGGGCTTGCGTGGCCCAGTGATCCCCAGAGCTATCGTCGGGAGCAATTTATTTGCTCCCAGCAGGGTCACCCATGGCGATAAGGTCTGGGGTGAGGGTCCAGACTAAGTTCGGACCGTCGGTCGAGTGGGTTCCTTCTGGTGACTGAAGTACGTGGGGGGAGTACTGAGCATTGCGTCTTTCTTCTCACTTCTCTCCTTCTCTTTTGTCTTCTTTCTTCTCTTCTTCTCTTACTTCCTTTTTTCTTGCCGGCTCCCTCCATATGCTTGAATCGCCCACATCTGTTGACAAAAATGGCAATGTACAAGGACATGAACCTAAGCTCAAGGTGTAAACAATCGTGCCGAGGAGCTGAATGGCTACGGGTTAATGTAGTCGCAAACGATGAACTCTGGACAAATGGCGACCTCCAGTTTTACCATAGCCCTACTCCCACAAGCGGGGCTCTGTGGGAGGTGACATATATTTCCCTAGCTACTCGTGGGACCAAACATGATTACACCCAACTCAAACCCAACTCCCCCCCCAAAAAAACGACCTCGATCTTTATTCGCGACCACCATATCCAAAGACCAAGTATTGAGAAACCTTGACACCAATAAAGCGACCTGCCCTAGATTCTTAATCATCGAACGAATTGATACAACCGGTAATAAGAAGACTTTTGAAAATGTTTCTCCCTTTGGTATAGAGAAGGCTATATCTGGTATAGCTGGAACTGTGCGTAACGTTACAAAGGTGAATGGAAGAAAACTTTTACTAGTCGAGAACGCGAACGACATCCAATCCGGACTCTTGCTTAAAGCCACTACACTCTCCAACATGTTTGACATCAAAGTAACGCCTCATGCCTTCCTCAACTCTTCCAAGGGAGTCATCAGCTGCAGCGACCTAATGTGCTGCGAGGTTGATGAGATTAAAAAAGAGCTTGCTGCACAAAATGTAACAGATGTATATAGGATTACTCGTCGACAAGATGGAAAAGTTATACCAACCGCTACGCTCATCCTGACATTCTCCACCAGTACTGTCCCATCCAAGGTCATGGCTGGTTACCATTCAGTACAAGTTAGACCGTATGTTCCCAATCCGACCAGATGTTTTATTTGTCAGAGGTTTGGGCATGCTCAAGCTTACTGTAAGGGAAAACCTACCTGCCCTAACTGCGGCCTGGATGACCACGGCGAGGAGCTCTGCGTGTCCGATGTCCGCTGCATCAACTGCAGTGGTGGACACCCAGCGTCATCCAAGCAATGCAAAAAGTGGCAAGAGGAGAAGAAGATCTGCGAATTCAGGACAACGGAAAAACTATCTTACCATGACGCACGCCTTAAATATCGACAATTATATCCTATCTCCATCCTACCATCGTCCTATGCCAGAGCTACTGCTGCTTCAGATGTACCTCAGCAGTCGGCAGAACTTATTGCTCTCAGGGAAGAGAATAAGAGACTTCTAGACTCCCATAAAGAATTGGAAAAAACAGTTTTGAGCCAAAACAAGAAAATGGATGATATGCAAGCCAAAATAAATGAGTTGATGGACATGCTGAAACAGAAATTAACGAAGGATGACGACACAAGCAATCACACGGAAAACGACACAGTCACTATTGAATGCAGTGACACCATGAGTGTAGAGCCATCGGCTTCGGGTTCTGACCCTGATAGCGAGGCTTTTACATTTCCCAAACACCGTAGAAAATCTAAAGAAGAAATAACCAGACAGAAGAAGGATGTGGCCAGTGCGTTAGGCATTCCCTTGAAACCGTCTGGGGGAAAAACTTCTTTTTTAAAAAGAACTTGTTAATTGTTCCGGCCTCGGCCAGGGCAACTTTTGATTTAACAGAGAAATAACAACATGGCTCTGTTGCAATGGAATTGCAATGGGTACAACACGCACAGAGAGGAGATGAAACTTTTAATATCGAATTTTAAACCCATTTTACTCTTCATACAAGAAACACATTTTAAGCAGACTGACTCTCCATTTTTACGTAATTATAAGTTTTATCAATTCAACGATCTAACTGGAAGTAAAGCGAGTGGGGGAGTTGCGACAGTTGTCCACGACGGCTGTTATGCGAATCCACTGCAACTACAAACACCATTACAAGCAGTGGCAATTCGTGCACACCTCCCACAACCTATAACAT
Organism: Brachyptera putata; assembly: GCA_907164805.1. Lineage (NCBI taxonomy): Eukaryota > Metazoa > Arthropoda > Insecta > Plecoptera > Taeniopterygidae > Brachyptera > Brachyptera putata. Next base: position 32,806,731 of record OU015465.1, on the reverse strand, counting down.
TTTGTAATATTTATCTTCCCGAATGGGCTCCCGTAACCATGATCAACCTTCAGCGTCTTGTGGACCAACTTCCCCAACCATATGTTCTGCTGGGGGATTTTAACGCCCACAATCAACTATGGGGTGATAACGTGGTTGATGCCAATGGTAGAGGACGACTGTTCGAGCAGTTTTTTAATGATAATAACCTGATTTTACTTAATAATGGAGAGAGAACCAGATTTAATATAGATGTTAGTGTGAAGTCTGTGATTGACCTCTGTGTGTGTTCACCATCTTGTGCTCCTCTTTTTAATCTATCTGTTTATGACGACCTTTGTGGAAGCGATCATTATCCTGTATTATATAATATTCATACGAACCATCAACAGCCCAAGCGATGTGCGCAATGGAACCTGCGCTGTGCTGACTGGCCTCTGTTCACTAGTCTCGTAGATTTAAGTGAATCGGCGGATATAACAGATGTAGACCTGAAAGTAAAAAGCATAACCGACAGTTTGATCAATGCAGCTGAAAAGAGCATCCCTCTGACATCGACCAACTCACGTCACACTCCCGTTCCTTGGTGGAACGAGGAGTGTAAAGAGGCGATTCGTAAACGGAAACAGGCTCTCAGAAATTTCAATAAATATCCCAACACCATAAATCTCATTGCCTTCAAAAGACTCCGTGCTAAGGCACATTTCGTTATAAAACAGTCGAAGAAAAGGTCTTGGAATGCATATGTCTCATCAGTTAACTATAACACACCGCCCACCAGAGTATGGAACAGAGTCAAGAAAATAGATGGCAAGTTCAAGACTTCCACAATAGAAGGAATAGAAATTAATGATGATGTTGTTACAGCTCCTAAAGAGATAGCTGATGTACTTGGCCAACACTTTTCTGACATCTCTTCTTCTCACCACTACTCGGCATCGTTCAAGAGCCACAAATCCCTTGCTGAGAAACGCAACCTAGAATTCACCTCTGTGAATAACGAGGATTATAACGTGCCGATTAGTAGGTGGGAATTAGAGTATGCAATTGATAAATCCAATTGTACATCACCCGGAGTCGACCGAGTACACAATTCATTTTTAAAACATCTTGCATCAGACGCCCTTGATCATATCCTCGATACTTTTAATGTGATATGGAGGGCAGGTGTATTCCCGGACAAGTGGAGGAAGGCGGTTCAAATCCCGATATTAAAACCTGGAAAAGACAAGAGTAAGCCATCAAGCTACCGCCCAATATCCCTGACCAGCTGCCTGTGCAAGGTGATGGAGAGGATCGTCAACAACCGCCTAGTCTGGCGGTTAGAACGAAAAAACCTCCTTTGCACAGTGCAGTCTGGTTTCAGGAAAAACCGGAATACCAATGACCACTTGATAAGAATGGAAAGCTTCATTCAGGATGCTTTTCTTACAAAACAACATGTGATAGGTGTATTTTTTGACTTAGAAAAAGCCTATGATACCACTTGGCGATATAATATTTTAAAATCTTTGTCCAACTGGGGTTTTAAAGGTCACCTACCTGTTTTTATTTCGAATTTTATGTCTAATCGTCGTTTCTGTGTACGTGTCCAAAATATTTTATCCGACAATTTTATCCAAGAGAATGGTGTGCCTCAAGGCTCGGTCTTAAGTTGCACTCTGTTTGCAATAGCAATTAATAGTATTGTTGATTGTATTCACTCACCAGTTTCCTCTTCACTCTTCGTTGACGACCTCGCCATTTTCTGCAAGTCGGCGAGGCTCTCGACGGCTTCTAGACAAATTCAGATGGCGATCGAGAGATTGGAGAGATGGTCAGATCAAACCGGGTTTAAATTTTCTGATACTAAAACAACTTGTATGCATTTTCACCGCCAACGAGGCGTACATCCAGAACCTAGTATTACGCTTCGTGGAGAACAACTACCATTCTCAGAGTCAACCAAGTTTCTAGGATTAACATTTGATACGAAACTTAATTGGAAGGCACACATATCTCAACTAAGAATAAAATGTTTCAAGTCCCTCAATCTATTACGTTACTTGAGTGGTACAAAGTGGGGAGCCGATAGAACAACAATGTTGCGGTTGTACCGTGCTTTGGTTCGTTCGAAGCTTGATTATGGAAGTCTTGTGTATGACTCAGCGAGAGACAGCTACCTGAAACCTCTCAACACCGTTCACAATACAGGCATCCGCCTGGCCATCGAAGCACTCCGGACCAGTCGGGTGGAGAGCCTGTATTGTGAGGCTGGTGAGCCCCCACTAAAAATCCGACGCGATTATCTCATTTGCTCATATGCTTCCAAACTTACATGTATGAAACAGCATCCAACGTACCAACAGATGTTCAATCCTCGATTTCAAGCACTCTACGAAGCTAAAAATAATCCAACGCTTCCCACAGGACTGAGGTTGAATTATATCCTGATTGAAGAAAGATTCCGATACCCGAGTGTTTACCCAATAGGAAGTCACAAAACTCCTCCGTGGCTAGTCGCACGTCCTGTTTGTAACACCCGTCTCTCTTTGAACAGTAAAAATAACACGAGCTCACTGATCTTTCAAGAACTGTTCAAAGAGCTTCGCAACCACTACAAACATTACGTAACATATTTTACTGACGGGTCAAAATTGAATAACAATGTGGGCAGTGCTTTTATCTCCGGATCTACATCATATGGTTTCAAACTTGATCCGATGTGTAGTGTCTTCACAGCAGAACTGTTCGCTATTGTTCAATCACTAAACCATATTAAACTTCGTCACGAAAAGAATTTTTTGATTTGTTCAGATTCACTGAGTTCACTTCAAGCGATTGAGCAAATTTTTCCTAATCATTACCTAGCTCAGGAAGCGCAGACACTGTTGACCGCCCTTGCCTTGCAGGATGTGAACGTAGTTCTGTGCTGGGTACCTGGCCATGTAGGTATTGAAGGGAATGACATTGCGGATGCAGCAGCCAAAGACGCAACTGGCAGAAACCGAGTAGATGCTCCGAGAGTCCCTTGCACCGATCTGAAATCACATTTTAAGCAACTTTTTAAGCGTCGATGGCAAAGGCAATGGGATAGTGAGATTAATAATAAACTGAAAAACATAAAACCTACCATTGAAACCTGGGACTCCTCCATCAGAAGATCACGGCGAGAAGAGGTCGTACTAACACGCTTGCGGATTGGTCACTCATTACTCACGCATGCGTACCTGTTCACAGCTGAGAAGATTATTCCTAAATGTGATATCTGTGACGAAGTTTTAACAATCGTACATATTTTAATACACTGTAGGAAGTACACGGCTCTCCGGCGTCAGTTGTCGATGGAAGATTCACTCCCAAATCTTCTTGGTAATAGCTTTAAATCTATTGATAAGGTTTTTAAATTCTTGGACCGCGCTAATTTGTTGGATAAGTTTTAATTGTTTGCAATGTGTTGTCTAGTCTTGTCTCTGTGTTATATGTATGGCCATTTACACCATACATGTTTTAGTTAGTCGAGTCACTGATTTGATTGTGTAAGATATATATGGTAGGTTTCTAGTCATAGTATTTGTAGTCATAGTAATTAGAATGTAGTTGTTAGTTAGGATAGTCCATTTTATACAGGTTCCGGCCTTTTACACCGGGGCCTGTCTTCCAATCTAGTCATCTTAATTGTAAGTTTTATAGTAGTATAAGTTTCATAGTAGTTGTTTGTAGTTCTTTGATTTGTACACTTTAATAATTGATCATTTAGCTCTTAAGAAGTTGTTATGAGGTATTTTATCGAACTGTTACAACGTTTTAAATATACCTGATTTCACTTTTAGATTGTAAAGGCGTAAAATGACCTAGCTGTCGACGCGCCTCTAAACCCTAACATTCATTCATTCACTAATGTAAACTAATGCTAATATCAGAAATTCTGATTTAAAAAACTAGGAAATAGATAACGACTACAGAACAAATAAAAACTGTAAACTAATACTAATATCATATATTCGGATTCACGAAACTAAATAATAGATAACAAGTACAATAACTAATAACAAAATGTAAACTAGTACTAATTTATATGAAAGCTCTTATCTAGATCACAGCCCATGCGGTATGGAGGATACAATTCGACGAACAGTCAAATTTACATTTAAAACTTATCCATCAACTTTGCGTCGTGAAGATACTTTAAAACTTTGTCTACCGACTTACTGTTATTACATAAAATTGCAGGAAGATTATCTCCCATAGATAATTTTCTTCTGAGGTCTCTGTAAATGGGACAGTCGACTAAAATGTGTTTGATGGTCAAAATTTCGTCACAAGTGTCACATTGAGGGGGAATCTTTTCAGGTGTAGATAGATATGAGTGCGTGAGTAGCGAATGCTCTATTCTCAAGCGGGTCAATACCACTTCCTCTCGCCGTGATTCTCGGACAGACGAGTCCCACGGTTCAACAGTGGGTTTAATGCCCTCAAGTTTATTGTTGACCTGTCGATCCCAATTGTTCTGAAACCTTGATTTGAATATCTGTTCAAAATAGGCTTTGACGTCGGAGGAAGGAACGTTGAAATCGTCAATGTTTTGTTTAACAGTCGCCTCTCTAGCTGCCTCGTCAGCTATTTCGTTCCCCCTTATACCCACATGCCCGGGTACCCAGCAGAACGCTATTCTGACATCCTGCAGGGCAAGGGTGGTCAGGAGCGTCTGCACTTCCCGGACAAGTGGGTGGGTTGGAAAAATGTCAGAAATAGCCTGGAGCGCGCTGAGAGAGTCTGAGCAAACGAGGAAAGCCTTGTCGTTGCGTCTTTGAATATGTTGGAGAGATTTTAGTATCGCAAAAAGCTCAGCTGTGTATACGCTACACAGTGGGCTGAGCTTGAAGCCCGAACATGTTGAGGAGCCAGAAATAAATGCACTACCCACTTCACTGTTAAGTTTCGATCCATCAGTGTAGTAGCGAATAAAACCTGGGTAGTATGTGCATAGCTCATTGAAAAGCTGACTATAAACAACTAGCTTGCTGTGCGCGGAGAGGCGCGTGTTGCATACAGGGCGTGATACAAGCCAGGGAGCGACAAGGGTATAGGGCACAGGATACACCCTGGGGTGAACAAATCTCTCCTCTATGAACAAAGCATCCAATCACATACCTGTAGGGAGTGTTGCGCTGGGTTTTGCACCATAAAGAGCGTGAAATCTCGGATTAAAAACAGTCTGGTATGTCGGGTGCTTCCTCATGCTGAAGAGTGTTGATGCATATGAGCAGAGCAGGTATGATCGGCGAATTTTGAGGGAAGGTTCACCAGCCTCACAATACAGGCTTTCTACCCGACTGGTACGGAGTGCTCCAATACACAGTCGGATACCTGTATTGTGGATGGTGTTGAGTGGCTTCAAGTAGCTTTCCCTTGCCGAGTCATACACTATACATCCATAATCTAGCTTCGAGCGCACCAATGCTCGGTATAATCGCAGCATGGTTGTTCGGTCAGCTCCCCATTTTGATCCGCTCAGATACCGAAGAAGGTTTAAAGATTTGAAGCACTTGGTTCTTAGTCCAGCAATATGGGCTTTCCAGTTCAACTTGGAATCAAACGTGACACCAAGAAATCTTGTTGAAGAAGATAATGGAAGAGGTTCTCTGCTGAGTAATATACCTGGATCTGGTTGTAGTCCACGTAGGCGGTGGAAATGCATACATGTCGTTTTTGTTGTTGAAAACTTGAATCCGGTACAATCTGCCCATCTCTCCAACCTATTTATAGTCATCTGGATTTGCCTAGATGCCATTTGAGGTGAAGCTGACTTACAAAAAATCGCAAGGTCGTCAACAAATAGAGAGCATCGGACCGGCGAACGAACGCAATCTGCAATTCCATTGATGGCGATTGCAAATAAGGTACAGCTCAAAACTGACCCTTGCGGCACTCCATTCTCTTGTATAAAATTATTGGATACAGACTTTTGAACACGTACATAAAATCGTCGCTCAGACATAAAATTTGAAATAAAAACCGGAAGGTGCCCTTTAAAACCCCACTTTGACATGGTTTGTAAAATATTGTAGCGCCATGTTGTATCGTAAGCTTTTTCGAGATCAAAGAATACAGCTATCACGTGTTGTCTAGTGAGGAAAGCATCTTGAATATAGCTCTCTATTCGAATCAGGAGGTCATTTGTGTTACGATTTTTCCTAAATCCAGATTGCTGTACACAAAGGAGGTTTTTCCGTTCCAACCACCAGACTAGTCGGTTATTAACCATCCTCTCCATTACCTTGCATAAGCAGCTGGTCAATGAGATGGGTCGATAACTAGACGGTAATTGCTTGTCCTTTCCGGGTTTCAAAATAGGGATTTGGATTGCGTTCCTCCCCCTCAAAGGATCCGGACACCTTGACGTGGTGTGGGGGCTTGCGTGGCCCCGTGATCTCCAGAGCTATCGTCGGGAGCAATGTATTTGCTCCCAGCAGGGTCACCCATGGCGATAAGGTCTGGAGTGAGGGTCCAGACCAAGTTCGGACCGTCGGTCTAGTGGGTGACCGGAGTATGTGGAGGGAGTGCTGAGCGTTGCTTGATTCTTCTCACTTCTCTCCTCATCTATCGTCTTCTATTCTTTTGTCTTCTTCATTTTCATCCTTCTTGCCGGCTCTCCCCATACGCTCGAACCGCCCACAACTGTTGACAACAAATGGCAAAGTTCACTGACATGGAACCTAAGCTCAAGGTGTAAACAATCGTGCCGAAGAGCTGAATGGCTACGGGTTAATGTAGTTTCTAACGATGCACTCTGGATACCTGGTGACCTCCAGTTTCATACTTACCTTACTTTCACATGCGGGGCTCTGTGCGAGTTGACCTTTATATCCCTAGCTTCTCGTGGGAACAAAATGAATACATCAATTCCAAACCAACCCAAACCCTCCCAAGAAATAAGTCGTAACTCCAAAAGAATGCGGTCAGTCATGGAAGAAAGGATACACCTTGAAGACGTCTTGATTAACAATTCCATTAGAAATTCTCCTACACCGAGATTTCTAATAATTGAATCGACAACCGATGGTAAATCATTCAATGACTTTTCGCCCTTCGCTATCGCTAAAGGAATCCAGTGTTTATGTGGAGATGTCAAATCTATCAAGAAACTGTTTAGAACTGGTACACTTCTCATTGAAACCTTTAACGATAAGCAGTCGGATAAACTTCTTGCCTCCTCATCATTCGTTAACCTTGTAAATATTCGTGTTTCTGCACACAAGCAACTAAATAGCTCCAAAGGAGTCATTAGTTGTTTTGATCTTATTAAATGTTCTGTGGACGAAATCAAGCAAGAGTTGGCCTCCCAACACGTGATTGATGTATACCGCATCAACACGAGGAAGGACGGATCTCTACAGCCTACTTCCACCCTGATCTTGACCTTTGCAACGCCATCCAGACCAGAATACATAATTGCTGGTTATTACAAACTACACATACGCCCATACATACCAAATCCGATGCGATGTTTCAATTGCCAGCGTTTTGGTCATTCTAGAATCTCTTGTAAAAATAAACCTATATGTTCCACGTGTGCACTAGACTTTCATGGTGAAATGTGTTCGGTGGAGAGTCTGTGCATCAATTGCAAGGGTGACCACCCAGCATCTTCCCGGAATTGTCCAGTCTGGAAGAAAGAGAAAAGAATACAGGAAATATCAGTACTTGAAAAACTTCAATACAATGACGCTAGAAAAAGGTACGATGAATTAAATCCCACTAAAATTACATTTTCATTTGCTCAAGTTGCCTCCGAAAAATTCGAATCGAGAAACACTCAGCAAAATCCGCAAGAGTCCTCGAATTTTGAAGATCTAGTCGCTGGCCTGCTCAAGACACAAGAAGAGCAGACGAAGCTTATTTCTGAGCTGAGACAGGAGATGAAGACTGAAAGAGAAACTTTTACACACATTATAAATACGCTGACCCTGGAGTTGAAGGAACTTAGGAAACAGGATAAGGGAGACTTACCTGTGTACACTCCCATCACTGATGACAAAGACGTATCAGTAGATGAGGAGCAGGAAAAGGAAAGCCAACCTGCTGTTGCACCCATTGACGATATTACCGACAACAGTTCAGTCGGTGAATTCACCACCTTAGCTGGACGTTCAAAAGCCAATAAAAAACTGAATCGTAATCGAAGTTCGTCATCTTTCGATGAGAGAAGAAAAACTTCGTTATCTCCTTCTCGACAAGATCACGCTGATTTGCACATGGACGTAGAGCGAGCAGTGCGACCTCGAATTATTCCTTCATCAAAAGTGAAGGAATATCTCAAAGAGAGACCAGGCGACCACGAATCAGATTCATTGGCAGCTGAACGGAAAACAAAAAAGGGTAAATCCTAGATCGTTACATTTATATAACTATATTCTAGTATTTCATTCACTTTTTATATTTACGTATATAGTATGGCAGTTTTGCAATGGAACTGTAACGGATATTACACGCATCTTGAAGAAATTAAACTCTTGATCAGGGAATACAATCCTACAAGTATATGTATTCAAGAGAGTCGTTTTAAACAGTGTAATGATCCAATTCTACGAGGTTATTCAATTTATCGGAAAGATAAAGTTATGTGTGAAAGGGCTAGTGGAGGAGTGGCAATCGCTATCCATGACGGCTACTACGCAGAGGAACTCACCCTTCGGACGCCTCTGCAGGCAGTAGCTGTCAGAGTGTACCTTCCTAGCCCTACTACCATCTGTAATATATACTTACCACCGTCTGAAAGACTATCTGCACACGAGTTGAATAACCTCGTGGCTCAACTGCCACATCCAATTTTATTCTTGGGTGATTTTAATGCTCACAATATCCGTTGGGGAAGTGATCACACTGACTCTAAGGGATCTTTAGTAGAAGACTTCTTGAATAATAATAACCTAGTGCTCTTAAATACTGGACAAGGCACCCATTTTAGTTCAGCACATGGCACTTCCACAATGATAGATTTATCTTCGTGCTCACCAACCATTTTACTCAACTTGGAGTGGAAAGTGCATGATGACCTTTGTGGGAGTGACCATTTTCCAATCATTATTAACATAGCCAACAACGATCCTAACTATGTACGCCATCGGAAATGGAAGCTTCAGCGCGCGGATTGGTGTCTCTTCAAGGAGCGTGTTGTTTTTGACGACGGTCAGACTTTCACTGACTCCCAACAACAAGTAACTTACGTTACTAACACCATTATCAACGCCGCTGAGGCAACCATACCCTTGACGTCAGGAAAACCTGGTCGGCCCCCTGTGCCATGGTGGAACGAAGAGTGTTTTGAGGCTATTAAAAGCGCAAGCGAGCATTTAATATTTTTAATAAATACCCGACACAGGGAAACCTGGGTGCATTTCGTAAGCTGAGAGCAAGGGCCAGGTTTATAATTAAACAATCGAAAAAGTCATCTTGGTTAAATTATGTATCTACAATCAACCACCAGACGCCCACCTCTAAGGTATGGGACAAGCTGAGGAGGATCTCTGGAAAACATTCTACATCTGATATATCTGGTCTTGAGATTAATGGTGATATTATAACTTCAAGAGAAGAAGTAGCTGCCGCCTTAGCGGACCACTTCTCAAAGGTTTCAAGTTCCGACCATTACTCTGCAACTTTCAAGGCAACGAAAGCTGTGGAGGAACGCAAAGTACTCGGATTCAAGTCTAACAACGACGAGATATACAATAGACCTTTTAGCCTCTGGGAACTGTTGTCAGCAATACGGGAGTCTCGAGATACAGCCCCGGGGCCAGACTCAGTACATAACAGAATGTTGAAAAACCTATCCTCCAAGGCTTACGAATATATATTGCAAGTTTTTAACCGTATTTTTAGTACTGAAGACTTTCCAGTCTCATGGCTAGAAGCTATCACCATAGCTATACTAAAACCTGGGAAAGATCGCAAGAAAACCCTAAGTTACCGACCGATTTCTTTGACTAGTTGTATGTGTAAGGTCTTGGAGCGAATGATCAATAGGAGGTTGATATGGATGTTGGAAGCGAATAATCAAATTTCAATACATCAGTCAGGTTTTCGCCGCAACCGTTCAACCATCGATCACCTTGTCAATCTTGAAGCTATGATCCAAGACACCTTTATTACTAAGCAACATTTACTAGCAGTTTTCTTCGACCTTGAAAAGGCGTACGACACGACGTGGAGGTACGGCATTTTGAGAACCCTACATCAATGGGGTTTTCGAGGACATCTTCCCCATTTCATTTCCAATTTCATGTCGAATAGAAACTTTAAAGTACGCCTGGGAAACGTTCTATCACCAACATGTATACAGGAGAACGGAGTCCCTCAGGGATCTGTACTGAGCTGCACGCTTTTTCTCATTGCTATTAATAATATAACATCCTTCATAAAGGCCCCTGTTAGCTGTTCGCTTTTCGTCGACGACTTGGCGATTTTCTATAAATCTGCCAAGTTGAGCACAGCCGAGCGTCAGCTCCAGCTAACAATACACCGCCTAGAACATTGGGCTGACGAAACAGGATTCACATTTTCAGCAAATAAGACATCGTGTATCGACTTTCATCGCTTGCGAGGACTCCATCCTCAACCTGTGCTGAATCTTTCAGGGTCACAACTCACCGTTAGTGAATCTATAACATTTCTAGGTATGATCTTTGATCAGAAATTGACATGGAAGCCTCATCTCAAGGAACTGAGAATCAAATGTATGAAACCCATGAATATTCTTAAAATACTCAGTGGAACGTGTTGGGGTGCTGATAGGCTATCCATGCTGAGGCTCTATAGAGCGTTGATTCGGTCTAGGCTAGACTATGGGAGTATCGTGTATGCCTCGGCGAGAAAATCTTACCTCAAGACGATAGACACGGTTCATAATACCGGAATACGACTGGCAACAGGAGCATTCCGTACAAGCCCGGTTGTCAGTCTGTATTGTGAATCAGGAGAGCCTCATCTAGAAAGAAGAAGAAATTATTTAATATGTAGTTACCTTTCAAATATAAATAGCATGCCAAACCACCCATCATATAGAAAGGCTGTCTATCCTAATTATCAGAGGTTGTATGAAAGACGTGACAAAGCCACGAGACCTCTAGGTATTCGGATAAAAGAACTTCTGTCGCAGTACAACTTCCAGCTTCCCAGTGTTCAGAAACAGGGTTTTAGTCTGGTCGCCCCATGGACTGTCCCACAGCCAGTCTGCCTAACTCAGCTGGCGCAGTATGCTAAGGCAACCACTCCTGACGCAGTCTATCAGCAATACTTCTATAATTTATGCGAATCTTTCAAAGACCACCGTTTCATTTACACGGATGGGTCTAAACTTGGTGAGTCTGTAGGATGTGCTTTCGTTGTGGATCAGTCCAAAGTATGTTTCAAATTGAGCAGGTACTGTAGTGTGTACACTGCTGAACTATTCGCTATATATCAAGCTCTAAAATATGCAAGACAAAGTTGTAACACAAAATTTTTAATATGTACTGATTCTTTAAGTTCCGTCCAAGCTCTTTGTACATTTTATCCAAACCAGCACCTGATACAAATCATTCAAGCACTCCTTCTTGAACTTGATCAGCGTGGAATTACGGTAGCCTTCTGCTGGATCCCTGGTCATGCTGGAATTGCTGGCAATGAGAGAGCTGACCAGGCCGCAAAGGATGCCACATCGAGGATACAAACGGATTACCGCGACGTTCCTCCCAAGGATCTGAAAAATGCATTAAAAGCAATCTTGAGGACTTCGTGGCAAGAAGCCTGGGATAATGTAAACAACAATAAATTAAAGTTGATAAAAACCAATACATTACCTTGGAACACTTCTGTAAGACGCAATAGGAGAGAAGAAGTTGTTCTGTCACGTGTTCGCATTGGCCACTCAGTTTTGACCCATGCATTCCTTCTCAGGGGTGAAGAGCCGCCTGAATGTGAGGAGTGCCTTGAGCCACTCACAGTTCGTCACCTCCTGATCGATTGTGACAGATTCCGGGATCTGCGCCGGCGCTTGCGCATGCCGGAGGACCTGTCACTGGTCCTAGGTGACGATCAGGCGGCTGTTGATCGCCTGATGATGTTCTTAAAAGAATCCAATCTGTACAACCTGATCTGAACGTCCAGTTTGATTTTTACTTGTATATTCCAGATATACGTTATTTATTTTGTGTCGTCGTGTATTTTATGTTATATGAGTGGTTTTACATCACACCCATGCATGTTTCGTCATAATAGTTGTAAGTTTAGATAGTAGAAATTAGAATAAGGATACTCTGTGATATTAAGTTAGTTTTTGGTCTTAGTATTATCTAAGCAGTGTTTGACCTTTTACATCATCCACATATCTGCTATTTGCAAGTTAGTAAGTAATTGCTCTGTTAGCAACTAGATATTTTAAATCTCGTACACACTAGGACTAGATGACATTTTTGATACAAACATCCAGACCTACAAACTTTCGAGCATGGACAATCATTTTCAAACCAGTGTTAGAGTGTACCTCGAGTTCTACTTACTGTGTGCATGGCCATCTACACCTGCCACATATAATAGCTTTATTCAATTGACTTGTTAATTATAAATAGATTCATTCCACAGATGCATAATAATAAAGAATGCGTAGGCGCAAAATGACCTCGTTGTCGACGCGCCTTTAAGCCCTAATATTCATTCATTCATTCATTGCGTTCCTCCAGTTGTCAGGAAACACGTCCGTTCTCCAGATTAAATTATAGGTTTCAAGAAGATGATCCAATGAATCAGATGTCAGATTTTTTAGAAAAGAGTTATGGATTCTGTCATCTCCTGGTGATGAATTGTTAGAATTGCTTATGGCATGATCCAACTCCCATCTGCTAAACGGCACGTTGTAATCTTAGTGGTTTGCAGAGGTGAAGTTCAGCACTCTGCCCTCTGCAACACGTTTGTGCATCTGAAACTGTGCCGAATAGTGGTGGGAGCTGGACTCGTCCGAGAAGTATTCCCCTATTGCATTGGCAATATCCCCGGGAGATGTAATGATTCCACCATTGACTTCTATTCCTGATGAAGATTGAGTCTTGAATTTTCCGTCAATCTTCTTGACCCTATTCCACACTTTAGTTGGATTCGTATTACAATTTATAGAAGACACATAATTATTCCACGAAGCCTTTTTTGAAGATTTGATGATATACCGTGCTTTCGCGCGTAATCTTCGAAAAGCAGTCAGGTTCGTGTCATTGGGGAATTTAATGTAGTTTTTCAAGGCATTTTTTCTTTTGTGTATAGCCACCTTGCATTCTTCGTTCCACCAGGGAACAGGGTTATGACGCGGGTTAGTCGACGTCAAAGGTATACTAGACTCCGCTGCTTTAATTATTATATTAGTTATACTAGATACTCTGTCATCAACATTTGCACCTTTAAATAAATCTCTCATATCAACACGAGTTCTGAATTGAGACCAGTCAGCACGGCGCAGGTTCCACTGCGCCCATCGCTGCGGCTGTTGATGATCTGTGAAGAGATTTAGAATCAGTGGGAAGTGGTCACTTCCACAAAGATCAGTGTGAATATTCAAGTTGAACATAGGTGCAAGGGATGGGGAACAAACACATACGTCAATTGACGAGAAATGCCCATTAAAAGAATTAAACCGCGTTCTCTCTCCATTATTGAGTATTATGAGATCATTGAAATTGAAGAAGTTCTCAAGAAGACGTCCACGAGGATTTTCCGTCACCGACATGCCGCCCCACACCTGACTGTGGGCATTCATGTCTCCTAGCAACATGTAGGGACGTGGGAGTTGCGACACGAGGTTCTGAAGGTTACGTGTAGTAACAGGCGCCCACTCTGGTAGGTAAGTAATACAAATGGTAACAGGCTGAGGGAGAGCAACGCGAACTGCCACTGCCTGTAGAGGTGTTGTTAGCGGCAGTGGACTTACGTGACAGCTGTCGTGGACAGCTGTGGCTACTCCCCCATGAGCTCTGTTACTAGTGAGATCATCATGTCGAAATAAACTATAACTACGTAAGAAAGAAGAGTCAGTTGGTTTAAAATGTGTCTCTTGGATGAACAAACACAGAGATCTAAAAGTGGATATTAAAAGCTTGATCTCTTCCTTGTGTGTGTTAAAACCATTACAGTTCCATTGGACAAAAGCCATTGTGTAAACTGTATGTATAAGAGGCTTTGAAATATTAAAACAGAACTGTAAGAGGAAGAAGAAATTAATAAACTGTATCTGAATGCGCTATTAGGAGTAGACTACTAATATTACATCAATGTTTATTTCTTATTAACTAAATGCGACATAAACTTCTCGTTAACCTCACTCACTTTGTCTTTTTGTTTACAGAACTCGTTCCTTTGCGGAGCGCGTACCGTCTGCCAATCCATGCCACCTTCACTGCGTGACGGGGACAATGAGACGGTTCTTTGTGAGGTAGGCTTTTTCACTGAACTAGGATCATCCTCATCGGGTTTTGATCGAGGTTGACGAGTCAGCTTTTTGGCATTAGCGGTATTTGACTGTGAAGCAGGAGTTGCTGACTGCTTTGCCAGAGACTGTTCAAGTTCTTTGATTTCTTTGTTTTGTGATTTAATGATATCTTTGTACTGTTTGGCTTGGTCATGCATAGCAGTAGTTTGCTCAGCGAGTTGCTCTCTCAATGCAGCCATCTCCGCTGCCTGCGTCGCCATCATTTCTCTCATCTCCTTGAGAGAGTTCTCAACCGAGACGCTGGGGAGGAGCTGCTTAGCAAGTTCAAGTTTCTGCTGTTCAATAATTTGTTTTAATGAAGCTATTTCGTCAGAAGTGGATGTACCCTGAGACACGACCTGAGAGAATGATTTTGAAGATGGTAAAGTGGGATATAAGCTATTGTATCGTTTTCTAGCTTCATAAATCGAAATGTTCTCCAGTGTCCTGATCTCTTGAATTTTCTTTTCTTTCCTCCACTGTGGACAGTTTCTGGACCATGCCGGATGGTCACCTTCACAGTTGACGCAGTGAATTGTTTGGGTACAGGGTTCTGGTTCATGACTTTCTGCTGAGCAGTTACCGCATAAAGCTATTTTGTGGCAATCATTAATTAATTAATTGTTGGTGTTTAACGGCGCGTCAACATCTTCGTCATTTTGCGCCGATTATATAACGCACTAAGTGCGTTTATTCAGAGATATTCGTTAAAATAGTTCAAACAACGTGCTTTTATAAAAAACGGCACGTTGCTTGTTTAAAATCCTATATACTAAACAATCACACATCAATAAATTACTTGCACACATCCATTCATACCGGTTAATCACTAGATATCTGTCTATAGATAACTTATCACAGTTGTACTACAGACTAAATAACAACTATGCGCTAATCAACTACTAAAATTAAATAACAACTACGTACTAAACAACAGGAATACTTGATAAAAGATGTATTAAACACAGGCGCCGGTGTAAAAGGCCGGAGCCTGCCAATTCACTAAAATATATAAAACATACTATATCCTATTGACACTCCAATAGAAACTAAATTTTGTCCGTCAATTTGGCTGCGTTCAGAAACTTGAAGAGCTTATCTATAACAATCGGATTATCTTCCAGCACTTTTGACATGGTGTCTCCCAACGAGAAGCGATTTCTCAGCTGCTGATAATTTCGACAGGACAATAGGATATGTTTAATGGTGAGGACTTCGTCACACTCTTCATATTCTGGAATAATCTTTTCAGGAGTAAACAGATACGCGTGGGTGAGTAAAATGTGTCCTATCCGCAAGCGAGTGAGGACAACTTCTTCTCGTCGAGAGGGTCGGATCGACGAGTCCCACGGCTCCACGGTTTGTTTCATTTCTTTCAGCTTATTATTTTGCTCCTGATCCCACATGTATTGAAATTTACTCTTGAAGGTTTGTTTAAAATATGCCTTTATATCACTTGAAGAAACTCTGTCATCGTCCAATGCTTCTTTTTCTGTTGCAGCTTTAGCGGCCGTGTCTGCAAGCCCATTACCTCTGATGCCAACGTGTCCCGGGATCCAGCAAAACACCACTCTGATGTCCTGCATGGCAAGGGTGGTCAGAAGTGAGTGTATTGTCTGGACGAGGTAATGTGATGGGTAAAGCTGTTCTATTGCTTGCATGGAGCTAAGTGAGTCTGTGAATATTAAAAAAGATTTCTCTTCCCGATCTTCAATGTGTTGCGGAGTTCTATACAGCGCGTACAGCTCAGCTGTATACACACTGCACGTGGGGCTTAGTTTAAAACTGTATTCAGCATTCGGTTTTGAAATAAAAGCACATCCCACACTGTTGTTAAGCTTGGAGCCATCGGTAAAATAATGGATAAAACCCGGGTATTTGCAGCATATTTCTCCGTACCCCTGCTTATAGACAATATCACTAGTTTCAGATTTTTTATTCCGTGCGAGGCTAAATACACATGTTGGTCGTGGTACGAGCCAAGGAGCCGAGGAGCTAACCTCAACAGGGCATACTCTTGGCAACCTGAACCTCAAATCTTCTAGAATGTGTGCTAGGCGAATACCAACTGGAAGTGTAGCAGAAGGCTTGACATCGTAAAGTGGTTGAAATCTGGGGTCGAATACAGGCTGATATGCTGGGTGTTTCTTCATGCAGAGAATCTTAGCTACATGAGAACATAGGAGATGCTGTCGTCGGATAGGCAAGGGTGGTTCACTAGCCTCACAATACAGGCTCTCCACCCGACTGGTTCGGAGAGCTCCGATAGCCAGTCGGAGGCCTGTATTGTGGGCAGTGTTCAGAGGCTTTAGGTATGATTCGCGAGCAGAATTATATACGACTGAACCATAGTCCAGCTTGGACCTCACTAGTGCTCTATAGATACGAAGCATGACTGTTCGGTCTGCACCCCACTTTGTCCCAGAAAGGTATCTCATGAGATTCAGCGATTGCATACTTTTATTTTCGATGTATTGGATATGTGCCTTCCAATTCAGTTTCCTGTCGAAGAAAAGACCCAGAAATTTAAAAGACATCGCAAACGGAAGTTGTTGGCCATTTAAAAACAAATCTAGTTGTGGTTGTAGTCCTCGATGACGGGAGAAATGCATACAGGTAGTCTTTGTGACTGAAAATGTAAAACCTGTGCGGGCAGCCCATTTCTCCAGTCTATTTATCGTCATTTGGATTTGACGAGACGCTAATGCTAGGTTTGCAGATCTGCAGCAAATAGTCAGGTCGTCGACGAACAAATATGATAATACTGGTGGTTTCACACATTCCGTAATGCTATTTATCGCTATTGCAAATAAAGTTACACTTAAAACTGAACCTTGCGGAACACCATTTTCTTGATTAAAAGTATTAGATAAAATATTCTCAACTCGAACACGAAAACGACGGCTAGTCATAAAATTTAAAATGAACTTAGAGAGATGACCTCTCATTCCCCAAGAGTGCAGAGTTTTTAAAATGTTATGACGCCACGTGGTGTCGTACGCTTTGTCCAAGTCGAAAAATACTGCTATGGCATGTTGCTTGGTGAGGAATGCATCCTGGATGACATTCTCCATCCTAATCAGGTGATCCAGAGTGTTCCTATTTCTCCTGAAGCCAGACTGCTCTGTGCAAAGGAGGCTCCGTCTCTCCAACCACCAGACGAGGCGGTTGTTGACTATCCTTTCCATCACATCACCTTGCACAGGCAGCTGGTCAGGGAAATAGGACGATAGCTTGCTGCAATCTTCTTGTCTTCACCCGGTTTGAGAATAGGGATTTGAATGGCTTCTCTCCATGTGTCGGGAAATGTATCGGACACCCATATCGAGTTGAATACGAACAGAAGGGTATCTAGGCTATCACTAGATAAATGCTTCAGGAATACATTTGATATTCTGTCTCTCCCTGGAGATGTATCCTTCGACAGCTCAATAGCATGATCCAGCTCCCAGCGACTGAATGGTGAATTATAGTTTTCAGAATTTGAGGAGTGAAAATCTATATGCTGCCTTTCCTCAGAGCGCTTCAGTCTTTGGAATGCTGCTGGGTAATGGGAGGAGCTTGACACGTCGGAGAAGTGCTGGCCAATAGCATCAGCAATCTCCTCCGGGTCTGATATTAGATCGCCATTAACCAGCAGTCCGGATATAGTTTGTGTGGAATGTTTGCCGTCAATTTTCTTAATACGATTCCATACTTTTGTTGCGGGGGTGTGACAAGTTATAAAGGATACATAATTGACCCAGGACACTTTTTTTGCTTCCTTGATCGTGCGGCGTGCTCTAGCTCTTAGCTTTCTATATTCGTCCAAGTTAGCATTGCTTGGACGAACGGTAAAACACCTCAAAGCTCGTTTCCTATTACGAATGGCTTGTTTGCAGTCCTCGTTCCACCAGGGAACGGGGATTCGAAGAGGGTTACCTGATGTTTGAGGAACACACTTCTCGGCAGCACTAATAATGTTGTCTGTAATTACCTTCACTTGCGATTCGACATCCGTGTGGTTGTGAACCTCACGTAAATCTGCAAGGCCAGAAAAGAGCTTCCAATCAGCTTTACGCAAAACCCAGTTAATGCTGCGCTTTCGTTGAAGTTGATTGTTAAGAATGTTTAAAATAAGTGGGAAGTGGTCGCTTCCACAGAGATCATCGTGAACAGAGAGGTTAAAAACTGGTGCAAGGTTGGGGGTGCATACACACAAGTCTATCACAGAAAATTCTCCATTAAAAGCATTAAAACGTGTTTTCTCACCATTATTAAGAAGGACAAATAATTCGAATAGATTTCCTCTGCCATTACCATCAACCATCGTATCACCCCAAAGCTGGTTATGGGCATTAAAATCACCTAGTAAGACGTAGGGAAGTGGTAGTTGTGATACGAGGTGCTGGAGAGTATTCTTAGTCACATTCGCCCATTCTGGCAGGTATATATTGCAGAATGTGACCGGCTGTGGCATATGCAATCGCACTGCCACGGCCTGCAGAGTTGTAGTGAGAGGCACTGCGCTAGAGTGGAAGCTGTTGGAAACAGCTGTCGCAACTCCTCCATGCGCTCTGGTGCCGGTCAGGTCGTCTAATCGATAAAATGTGTAATTCTTTAAAAATGGTGAGTCCGTTGGTTTAAAATGCGTTTCCTGGATAAAAAGACAGATAGGGTTGTACCTTGCCGCTAACAGTTTAATCTCCTCTTTACGTATATCATAACCGTTCACGTTCCACTGCAAACACGCCATTGCGGTCAAGATCTCCCGGCCGCACGGTCGGTGTTGGGCGGTTCAGTATTCGCTGAACCCTCCGCCTCGCATTCCATCGCCGTAACCGTCAGACTTTGTGTCTTGACGGTCTTTGGTCGACGGGTAGTATTAGAGCTAGAAGAGTTACGCTCTAGCCTTACACCTTGATTTCCTCCCTCGGATAACTTCGGGAGATTCGGTTGAGTTGGTCTCATGTCAATTCCTTTCATTGATTTTAATTCGCTTTCCCCCCCTCAAAGGATCCGGACACCTTGACGTGGTGTGGGGGCTTGTGTGGCCCAGTGATCCCCAGAGCTATCGTCGGGAGCAATTTATTTGCTCCTAGCAGGGTCACCCATGGCGATTAGGTCTGGGGTGAGGGTCCAGACTAAGTTCGGACCGTATCGGTCGAGTGGGTTCCTTTCGGTGACCGGAGTATGCAGGGGGAGCACTGTGCTTTTGTTTATTTCTCTCTCACTCCTATACTTACCTTTCATCTTCTTTCGATTCTTTCTTCATTTATTTTTCTTTTTTCTTGCCGGTTCCCTCTGTACACTTGAAACGCCCACCTGCGTGTCTGCCGTGCGCGGTGACCTGTAAAGATGGAAAAGACGATCCTGGCAGTTGAGGCGAAATAGTATATAAAACTAGAGTAGCTGATACACTTCTTTGGCTTCTGCTTCATCTGAAACGGGAGGCTAGGGGCTAATCCACCCCTAGTCAATCGGCTTGCTCGTATGTGTTAAAGCAACAGCATGGATGAGACTATGGACACAGGAGTCATGATGGTACACACCGACTGTCCCAGTCCGGTGTGTCCCCACTCATGTCGGCCTGTGTTGCATCTTCTATATCTCCTGGACAACCCTGGCGCTGAAGTTCAGCGTCCCCCCGTTGGGCTCCGTGGTGGGTGGGGCTCCAGGAGATGAACCTGAAATTCTTCATATGGATCTTCAAAATGAAACCTTCCCTCCCCTACAATTAAAAAATCAGAGCTTTGTGCAAAATATTGTACAAACGAATAGGAATAAAAAGCGGGCTTTGATGGACGATTTAATCTCCGTCGATGACCTTGCACCATTATCAAAAGAACCACGATTCCTCATAATTAAGATTACCACTCCCAATAAGACATTTAAAAACATCTCGCCATTTGAACAACAGAGAGGACTCAACCGCCTGGTCGGTGAAGTTAAGTCTTCTAAGCCTCTGAAGGACGGCACCCTTCTGGTCGAGACATTCACCTGTGAACAGACCAAAACTCTTATGAACTCTCAACTATTCCTCACTTACCTGATAGACGTCACTCCTCATAAATTCATGAATACATCCAAGGGAAAGATATTTTGCCATGACCTTGTCGATCTTGAGGTGGAAACACTGAAACAAGAATTCAAGTCTCAGAATGTTATAGACGTATATCGTGTCAAGAAGTTACCTTTGCTTATACTTACCTTCAACACTCCTACTTTACCTAAGAAAGTGTTCGCGGGCTACATGTGCCTGACGGTGCGTCCGCACATTCCCAACCCTCGACGATGCTACAAGTGTCAGGGCTATGGGCATCCCGTCGAATACTGCAGAGGTAAAGATACTTGTGAGAATTGCGCTGCTGATAAACACAACCCAGATGCATGTATTAAACCTGTCCATTGTGTGAACTGCGACGGTGACCACCAGGCGTGGTCCCGAAATTGTCCGCTCTGGCAGAAGGAGAAAAAGATTCTAGAGCTGAAAACTTTGAATAACATCTCGATCAACGAAGCTAAACGGCGATATAGGGAACAACATCCCGCTCCGACACTTCAAAAATCTTTTTCTCAAGTTGCTGCACAAAGTCCTCTTGAATCCAGCGATGCCGAGATTGCAAAACTTAAGCTTGTTATTGAACAACAGAAACTTCAACTTGCCACCCAAATTCCTGCGAGTCCCTCAGTCGAATCAGCCCTCACGGAGATGAGAGAAATGATGAAGACTCAGGCAGCGGAGATGGCTCTTTTAAGAAAACAACTGGCAGATCAAGCAACGGCAATGCAGGAACAAGCTAAACAATACACAGACATTATCAAAGCACAAAATAAAGAGATTAAAGAACTCAAACAGTCATTAGCGAAGCAGTCGACAACTCCTGCTCCGCAATCTAACACAAATATTTATAAGAGACTGAATCGTCAATCTCGTTCCAAACTCGACGATAAGACCGAGAAGGACAAATCGCCCGCACAAAGAGCCGTCTCCCTGTCTCCACCTCGGGTGGATGGCGGCGGTATGGAGTGGCAAGCGGTTTGCTCCTCCAAGAAGCACGAACCTCGTGAAGAAAAGGCTGAAACTAGCGAGGTCAATAGTAATTGCATGTCGAATTTAGTTGGTAAGGAAACCTAATCTAGTCAGTGTAGTATTAGTATTTTATTACTGATAGTACACATAATTTTAATCACAAACTCTTCTCCTTGCAGTTCTATTTTACATCCAAAGCTTTTATATACCTAACCTATATATCATAAAATGGCTTTTATCCAATGGAACTGCAATGGTTTTACAAGACATCAAGAAGAGGTCAAACTTTTATCCTCTCATTTCAATCCGGTGTGTTTCTTCATCCAAGAAACGCATTTCAAACCTACCGACTCACCGTTGTTACGGAATTACAATTTTTATAGATGCGATGATACAACTGGTAACAGGGCTCATGGTGGTGTAGCTACAGCTGTCAATGACAGCTACCACGCAAGTCCACTGCCGCTAATAACACCCTTACAGGCAGTGGCGGTCCGAGTAGCTATTCCCCAACCTGTTACCTTTTGTAATATCTATCTCCCAGAGTGGGCTCCTGTGACCAATCGAACTCTTCAGTCCCTAATATTACAATTACCTCGTCCATTTGTTTTATTAGGAGATTTCAATGCTCACAGTGATTTGTGGGGAAATGCTGTGGGAGATACGAATCGTAGAGGTCGAATTTTAGAGCAGTTTTTTAACGACAACGACCTTTTAATTCTTAACAACGGTGAGATGACTCGGTTTAATTCTTTTAATGGTAGCTTCTCAGCTATCGATCTGTGTGTATGTTCTCCTTCTGTTGCACCTCTTTTCAATTTCTCTGTGCACCAAGATCTGTGTGATAGTGACCACTATCCACTTATCCTCAGTCTAATCAACTTCCAGCAGCCCAAGCGAAACCCGCAGTGGAATCTGCGTCGCGCTGACTGGAAGCAATTTACCTGCCATATCAACCTAGAGGACTCGACTAAAATACGAGATATTGACATTAGAGTAGAGTATATAACAGATGCGATCATTACTGCAGCGAAGCAAAGTGTCCCTCAGACGTCAACCAACCAACGTCGCATTCCCGTTCCCTGGTGGAACGAGGATTGTAAGGAGGCGATTAAAAAGCGTAAGCGATCATTGAAAATCTTTATTAAATACCCTAATAATCTTAACTTGATGGCCTTCCGGAAATTACGTGCAAAGGCGCGCTATGTAATTAAATGTTCTAAAAGGGATTCGTGGAACCGATATGTATCGTCGATCAACCTGCACACTCCACTCACCAAAGTTTGGAGCAGAGTTAGGAAGATCGACGGCAAGTTCAGATCATCATCCATATCTGGATTAGATATTCACGGCCAATTATTAACAGAGCCTTTGGATATAGCTAATGCTATTGGGGAGTATTTCAGTAATATATCCAGCTCCCAGCACTATTCGGCACTATTTCAAAGACATAAACGTATTGCAGAAGGAAAAACACTGGATTTCACTTCTGCGAATAACGAGCTATATAATGTGCCGTTTAGTAGGTGGGAGCTGGATTGCGCAATAGCACGCTCGCGCGATACAGCTCCAGGGAACGACGGTATACATAATCAGTTTTTAAAGCACCTTCCTTCAGATGCATTAGACAGACTTCTTGATCTGTATAATGTTATCTATGCAACTGATACGTTCCCTGATTCCTGGAGACAGGCAATACAAGTTCCCGTTCTGAAACCAGCCAAGGATAAAAGCAACCCTTCAAGTTACCGGCCCATTTCCCTAACCAGCTGTCTGTGTAAGGTCATTGAGAGGATGGTGAATAACAGACTTGTTTGGTTATTAGAGAAAAGAAACCTCCTCTGCACGGATCAGTCTGGGTTCAGGAGGAACCGTAATACCTTGGATCACCTCATCCGAATGGAGAGTTTTATCCAAGAAGCTTTTCTGACCAAGCAACACGTGATAGGTGTATTTTTCGATCTTGAAAAGGCCTACGATACAACCTGGCGGTATAACATTTTAAAAACTTTGCATGAATGGAAGTTCAAAGGTCACCTTCCTGTTTTTATTTTAAACTTTATGTCCAATCGTCGTTTCTGTGTTCGTGTTCAAAATATTTTATCCGCTAATTTTAGTCAAGAGAACGGAGTGCCACAGGGCTCTGTTCTCAGCTGTACTTTATTTGCGATTGCTATTAATTCCATAGTCCAATGTGTGCAATATCCTGTCTCCACCTCTCTGTTTGTTGACGATCTGGCCATCTTCTGCAGGTCAGCAAACGTGGGTACAGCATCTAGACAAATACAAATAGCAATTAACAAACTACAGAAGTGGGCAAACCAAACCGGCTTCAAGTTCTCCACAACAAAATCTAGCTGCATGCACTTCTGTAGATTGCGAGGTATACAACCAGACCCAAGCATCTTCCTCGGCAGAGATACATTACCTTTCTCAGAGTCGACACGATTTCTGGGTCTGGTATTCGACAAAAAATTAAATTGGAAAAATCATATATCTCAACTGCGAATAAAGTGTTTTAAATCTTTGAATATGCTACGTTACCTGAGCGGCACCAAATGGGGAGCTGATCGTACTACTATGCTTCGTTTATACCGTGCTTTAGTACGATCAAAATTAGATTATGGCAGTGTTGTATACGACTCGGCGCGTGCAAGTTACCTGAAACCCTTGAACACCGTCCACAATACAGGCATCCGACTGGCTATTGGAGCACTCCGTACCAGTCGGGTGGAAAGCCTGTATTGTGAGGCTGGTGAACCTTCTCTCCAACTGCGCAGACAATACTTACTTTGTTCATATGCTTCGAAACTCCTCTGTATCAAGAAACATCCTACTTTTAACTGTCTTTTTAATCCTAGTTTCCAGCCTCTCTTTGATGCGAAACCTACGGCAACGGTGCCTGCGGGTATCCGTCTCGATAGGTTTTTAGTTGATCTTCGGTTCCGTCGTCCTCAAGTGTATCCTATGTCAGTGTCTTCGATCGCCCCCTGGCTAGTTGCAAGACCCAACTGTATATTTCAACTTTCTAATTACAAGAAAGCTGATACTAGTCAACTAGTTTATAGGCAACTATTCCGGGAAATTTGTTCTAAATACCATGATTTTACCACATATTATACAGACGGATCTAAACTCAACGGCCAAGTCGGAAGTGCTTTCTGCTCTGGTGATACAGTGTGTAGGAATTTTAAACTGAACTCTTTGTGTAGTGTTTATACTGCGGAATTATTTGCAATTTTGTTAACTCTTGAGCATATAAAGAAGCGGAACAAAAAGAAATGTCTGATCTGCAGCGACTCCTTAAGCTCGCTCCAGGCTATTGCTCAGATTTACCCTGATAACTTCTTGATCCAGGAAGTACAGACACTCCTGACCGCCCTTGCCTCGCAGGATGTCAGTGTAGTGTTCTGTTGGTTACCTGGACATGCAGGAATTCAGGGTAACGAGCAAGCTGATGCGGCAGCTAAGGATGCGACGCAGAAGCTACAAATTGACGCACCCAGAGTTCCTTTTAACGACCTTAAGTCACATTTTAAACAACTTCTCAGAGATCGATTTCAGAATGCGTGGGATAACGAAATTAACAATAAGCTAAAGGTAACAAAACCGACAATTTATCCCTGGGCTTCTTCTATCCGTGGCTCACGGCGACAAGAAGTGATTTTAACTCGACTTAGAATAGGACACACACTTTTAACGCATTCTTACCTTTTTACGCCTGAGAAACTCGTTCCAGTGTGCGACTCGTGCAATGCCGTTTTGACAGTCGAACATATTTTAGTAGCCTGCAACAAATACAACGCCATAAGGAGACAATTGTCACTCGGAGACACAATACAAGAAGTTCTCGAGAATAATCCTTTGTCACTTGACAAGCTATTCGTGTTTTTGAGAGTGACTAACCTTATGGACGCCATCTAACATGTTCCGCAATCCACGCTGTAACATGCTCATATCAGTTTTACGTAGGCTTTTTAACGTGTTATTTATTCGTGTTGTTTTGTGTATTGTTTTATAGAAAATAGGTAGTTAGTACTAGGTTTAGATGCCCTTCACGGGCAGCAGAATAAGAATGATCATAAAGACGTTTTATATAAAATCTTTATGTATCAGTTT
Source organism: Brachyptera putata (assembly GCA_907164805.1). Lineage (NCBI taxonomy): Eukaryota > Metazoa > Arthropoda > Insecta > Plecoptera > Taeniopterygidae > Brachyptera > Brachyptera putata. Next base: position 32,781,148 of record OU015465.1, on the reverse strand, counting down.
TAAATAAGTAATCCTAGGCCTTAACTTGTTTTCTATGAATACTAGTAATACTTTTTAACAGTCATCAACATTTAGTATTGTACGTGTAAGTTAGTATAGCTGTTATTAATTATTTAGAGTGTGTATATGGCTTTTTACACCATGTACACACAATTTGTTACTAGATATATAGGTACTCGTTGTCATAGAATAGGTGTAATGTGAATAGTTTATAAGGTTTTATTGCGTATTTATTCATAAGTTAGTTGTAATAGTTACTATAGGTTCTGTGATATTAGTTCTAAGTTACTGTTATTATACTTCTAGTCATGTTAACGAGAGGTTCCGGCTTTTTACACCGGATCCTGTGTTTTACTATGTCGTGTTTTTTTTTTTTTTTTTTTTTTTTTTTTTTTACTAGATATAAGCGTGTCCATGTAATATATCGGCGCAAAATAACCCCGTCGTTGACGCGCCGTTAAAACCTATTATTTATTTAATTCGCTTTCCATTTTAATATTCCTATTTTCTAGCTCATCATTCTTTTTCTGTAGATCTTCAATCTGTGCAGATTGAGCTGCCAGTTGTTGCGTTTGCTTTTCTATCAGCCTGGTTTGTTCCTCTTTAAGCCTGGTTTGCTGTTCGAGTTGCAGCTTGGTTGAATCTTGACCTGCGAGTATCTTAGTCATCATTTGCATGAGCATAGTGATTTCTGTTTCAGGTTGAGTCTTAGCTGGTGTGGGTGGAGTAGAAGGAGTCACTACTGCCTGTGCATAGGAGACATTACCATGCGTTGTAGGCGGGCTAAGGCTGTTGAATTTCCTCCTGGCTTCATAAATTGAGCTTTTATCTTCTGTTTTGATTTTCATTATAGTTTTCTCTCTTTTCCAGATCGGGCATTGCCGGGACCAGGCTGTGTGACCGCCCTTGCAGTTCGCGCAGTTCTCGGCTGCCACACACGCCTTGAAGGCGTGATCTGGATCAGAGTCACCACATCGAGCACATGTCTGTTGGTTCTTACAGTTATCACCCACATGACCAAACCGCTGGCAGAGCTGACATCGCATGGGATTCGGTACATGCATCTTCACTGGGATGCGTATAAAGCCTACATATATATGCTGAGGAAGTACGACGGAGTTAAAGGTAAGTATGTGAAGAGGAGAATCTTTAGGAGATCCATCCTTATGAATAAGAATTTTCTTGACTTCCGTAACATGTTGTGGTTGAAGTTCTGCAAGAATTTCTTCTACTTTCATACCCATTATGTCGGAGCTGTATATAACATCCTTTGATGTATTAAAGGACATATGTGGCTCGCAAATCACAGGGAATGTTCCCAGGAGTTGCAGCGACATTATCTTGAGGGATTGTTATTTTGATAACGATTCGATGAGCAGATTCCCATCTCGCAACCTCTTCATATTTAAAGTTGTACCAATGTACTTATTGATATATTTGTTAAGTTTGAGAATATTTATATCATTGAATGTGAGCGTTGCTTCATTTCTTTTCATGATGATGAACATTGGCGTCGATTTCTCGAACACCAGATCTCTGACTGTAATGTCCTTGTCAAAAAGAGAAGGCACAACTTCGTTAGAGACGGTCTCATCCAAAGATGGACGTGGCCGTTTTCTGTTTAAATTTTCAGGAGGGGGGTAGGGGATTGGGGTTTAAATCGGTTGTATTCATGTTTGGTCCCACGAGAAGCTAGGGAATTAGAGGTCCACTCGCACAGAGCCCCGCATGTGAAAGTAAGGCTAAATTGAAACTAGAGGTCGCCAAGTATCTAGAGTACATCGTTCGAGACTACTTCACCTGTAGCCATACAGCCCCTCGGCACGATAGTTTACACCTTGGGCTTAGGTTCATGTCCTTGTGCATTGCAATGGTTGTCAACAGTTGTGGGCGTTTGAAGCATATGAAGGGAGTCGGCAAGAAGAAGAAGAATAAGGGAAGGCAAGAGAAAGGAGACGATAGATGAGGAGAGAAGTGAGAAAAAAAACGCAATGCTCAGTACTCCCCGCACATACTCCGGTCACCAGAAGGAACCAACTCGACCGACGGTCCGAACTTGGTCTGGACCCTCACCCCAGACCTTATCGCCATGGGTGACCCTGCTGGGAGCAAATAAATGGCTCCCGACGATAGCTCTGGGGATCACGGGGCCACGCAAGCCCCCTCACCACGTCAAGGTGTCCGGATCCTTTGAGGGGGTGGCAATCATTGCTGGGATGACCATAACCCTGACATTTAAAACATCGCCGAGGGTTTGGTATGTGCGGTCTTACAGGCAGGCACACATATCCGGCATGGATTTTCTCAGGAATACTTGGTGTAGCAAAAGTCAGAATAAGTAAGGGTGTAGGCTGGAGCGTTCCGTTTCTCCGGGAAATCGCACGGTAGACGTCGGTTATGTGTTGTGGAGCTAATTCTTTTCTAATTTCTTCGACATCAACATTCAAGAGGTCGTGACAAAATATCATGCCCTTGGATGAGTTGAGGAATGTATGAGGCGTTACTTCGATGGGGAAAAGTCCAAAGGTTTTAGATTTTAACAACAGGCGCGTTTGATTACAAGTAGCCGTCTCAACTAACAATGTGCCGTTCCTAAGAACTTTGCAACTCTTAATGTCACCAGCTAGACCTTGCAATGCCTTCTTCTGTGCAAAGAGTGATACATCCTTGAAAGATTTATTCTCTTTCGTGATTTTGAATTATTAAGAAACGTGGTTCGATGGATTTGGGGACATTATCAGTAATATCAATAGGATCGTCCATTAGGGATCTCTCCCCCTCAAAGGATCCGAACACCTTGACGTGGTGTGGGGGCTTGCGTGGCCCCGTGATCCCCAGAGCTATCGCCGGGAGCAATTTATTTGCTCCCAGCAGGGTCACCCATGGCGATAAGGTCTGGGGTGAGGGTCCAGACCAAGTTCGGCCCCCTCAAAGGATCCGAACACCTTGACGTGGTGTGAGGGCTTGCGTGGCCCCGTGATCCCCAGAGCTATCGCCGGGAGCAATTTATTTGCTCCCAGCAGGGTCATCCATGGCGATAAGGTCTGGGGTGAGGGTCCAGACCAAGTTCGGACCGTCGGTCGAGTGGGTGCCCATCTCGGTGACCAGAGTGGTCATAGGGAGTTCTCGTGCAATCATTCATCATAATCACCCACTTCCATAATCTTTCCTCTCTCTTTTTCTATCTTTCCTTGACTTACCTCCATTCTTATCTTCGTGCCGACTCCCGTTGATCACTCACACCCACGACTATATTGACGATCTCGCTGTGAACAAGGATATAAACCCAAGCCCAAGGTGTAATTCATCGTGCTGAGGGGCTGGATGGCTACGGGATATAGTAGTTGCGAACGATAAACTCTGGACACATGGCGAACTCCAGTTTTACTCTAGCCTTACTCTCACCAGCGGGGCTCTGTGGGAGCGGACATTTACTTCCCTAGCTACTCGTGGGACCAAACATGAAACACAACTCAAATAAACAAACCCCCCCTTCCCCAAACAACCCCCCTCCCCCAAAAAACCGCCCTTCCCTCAACACCCCCCCTCCCCAAGTTAATAATGATTCAATTCCATCCTTGTTCGACAAGATCATCGACCCTAATGCCACGCCAATGACAACTCCACCTACATTTCTTCTGCTCACTAGAACAGAAGAAAACAAAACTTTCAGTGACGTTTCACCTTTTAAGATCCAACGCTTTGTCAACCAATACATCGGAAAAACAAAAAGCTTGAAACGATTGAGAGACGGTTCCCTGCTACTGGAATCCGCCTCAGCTAAACAAGCAACAAAACTTTTCTCCTTGCAAATACTTGGTTTATTCCCCATATGCGTGAAACCACACCGAACTTTAAGCTCTTCTGAAGGCGTGGTTTACTGTAGGGATCTACTGGACCTGTCTGAGGAAGAACTGCTACTGGAATTCAAAACTCAGAACGTAATAGAAATCAAAAGAATCAACCAACGAAGGAATGGGATACTCGCTCCATCACCTCTACTATTTTTAGCTTTCAACACCACTGTTCTCCCAGAATTCATTTATGCCGGTTTCTTTCTCATTCCTGTAAAATTACATATTCCTAACCCATATCGATGCATTAAATGCCAACACCTTGGCCATACTCACCTCAGATGTGATCGGAAGCAGACGTGCGATCGGTGTGGAGCTTCTGACAAACACATCGATATGCCATGCGATGAGGAAGCATTCTGCGTCAACTGTAAAGGAAACCACCCGTCCTGGTCACGCGAATGTCCATCCTGGCAGAGAGAAAAGAAAATTATAGAAATACAAACTAGAGAAAGGATCTCGCCTCAGGATGCTCGATCCAAGTACTTACAATTATATCCACGTAGTACAACCAATCAGCCAACCTATGCCAAAATAGTAACACATGCCGAACCAACCACAGTTCGAGCAACAACAGACCAATCGGAGTTAAAAAGTATTATGAAAATGATGGAGCTGCTGTTATCAGGTCGAACTGAAATGCAATCTAAACTTGAAGAACAAACCAATAAAATCGATGAACAGACGAAGCAAATTAAGGAACTACGTAAAGAAAATGAAGAATTGAAGCTGAAAAACAAACTTATGGAATCTGAGCTGAAACAACTTAAGAACAAAGAGGCCAAATCTCCTGCCAATAGCAGTTCTGAGACGACTGTTTCACCGACAAGCGCCGCACGAGCGACGTCGAAACTGAGCCGCTCGGCGTCCAACGTGAGTGTGGAGGACTTGAGATCGGCAAAAGTCAAGAAAGCGATACCCCAAACTGGCTCCAGCACAGACATGGAGGTTGACACCAACCCGGATACCAACCCGGATACCAACCCGGGTGGTGCAAAAAAGGGTAGAATCAAGATCTAGTCTAATGATCTGTGATATAGTCTTGTGTTATTTTTAACTTTTATCTCTTCTTAACCATTCCAAAAAGTTTCGATTCATTTTGGTTGTCTTTTAAATTTTGAAATGGCCTTTATCCAATGGAATTGTAATGGTTTTAATGCACATCGAGAAGAGATTCGACTTTCAACTTCAAATTTTAATCCTGCAGTTCTCTGTTTACAAGAGACGCGTTTTAAAATAACCGATACTCCGAATTTGAGGAATTTTACATTTTATCGTAAGGACAATGATACGAGGGATAGAGCTTGTGGAGGCGTGGCAATCGCTGTCCGCAATGACATATACGCTGAGGAGGTCCCTGTCCGTACCCCACTGCAGGCAGTGGTGGTTGAGACACACCTACCTCAACGCACAACTCTGTGTAATATTTACCTACCTCCTTCGGAAGTCGTCACAGAACGTGTCCTAGTCGATCTTTTAACGCAACTTACTCGTCCTTTTATTGTTCATGGTGATTTTGATGCTAAGAGTATTTTATGGGGTGGCGATCAGGTCGACAGTAGAGGCAGGATTTTAGAAAAGATATGTGTGGATTTTCATCTTGTTATTTTAAACAATGATGACCCGACACATTTTAGTTCCGGCCCAGGCTCTTTCTCAGCTATCGATCTCACTTTTTGCAGTCCTTCAGTTGCTCTGAACTATGAGTGGAGTGTTCACTCTGACTTGTGCAGTAGTGACCAAGTCCTATTATTCTACGTCCTACTGCACCCAACAATATACAGCTCAGACATAAGAAATGGATACTTCCTCGAGCTGATTGGGCACGCTTCCAGACACTTGCTGTATTTCGAGAACAAAATTTCCCTGATATTGATAGTCGAGCTCAGTATGTTACTGACATACTGTTTCATGCTGCACAAGAATCAATACCTTTGACTACTGGGAAAACTCGACGTACCCCTATCCCATGGTGGAACAGGGAGTGCAAAGAGGCAATTCAAAATAGACGCCGCTCACTAGCTATATTCCAGAAATATCCCACTCGAGAAAATCTGTGCTCTTTCCGTCAAGTCCGTGCGAAGGCACGTTACACAATCAAGCAAGCTAGGAGACTATCATGGCAAAATTATGTATCATATATTAACCATCATACTCCAGCATCTAAGGTGTGGGATAAATTGAAAAAGATTTCAGGTAAATTCGTAAATACGGGGATACCTGCTGGAATTCTTGTCAACGATATTCTCATAACAGAGCCAATTGTAATTGCTAATGCTCTGGGAGCCCACTTTAAAAAAGTGTCTAGCTCTGAACATTATTCGGACAAGTTTCTAACAATTAAAAATAGGGAAGAGTTGAACACGCTTGATTTTAACTCCAGTAATGACGAAATGTATAATAAGCCTTTCAGTATGTGGGAGTTGAAGTCTGTGATTTCAGAATCGAGAGACGGCGCTCCAGGTCCCGACAATATACATAACAAAATGCTCAAGAATTTACCAGATGTATCCGTTCAGTACATTTTAAACCTTTTTAATCGTATATGGCATGAAGAGCAAATTCCTAGCACGTGGCTCGAATCGATAATAGTAGCAATACCCAAACCTGGAAAAGACAAGAAATATGCCATTGATTACAGACCAATATCCCTTACAAGCTGCCTCTGTAAGATCATGGAAAGGATGCTTAATAAACGATTGGTATGGGTGATAGAAAAATCAAACTTATTAGCAGTAGGACAATCTGGTTCCCGTAAGAACAGATCAACTCTCGACCACCTTATTAATCTGGAGTCTATGATCCAAGACACGTTCCTTTCCAAGCAACAACTCCTTGCTGTGTTTTTTGACTTGGAAAAGGCGTATGATACGACCTGGAGGTATGGGATTCTACGAACACTGAACAAATGGGGTTTTAAAGGGCATTTACCAACATTCATCAAAAATTTCCTCTCGAATAGACGATTCCGTGTTCGACTTGGATCTACTGAGTCAACACTTTTCAAACTCGAGAATGGAGTTCCTCAAGGCTCCGTTTCGAGTTGTACTCTATTTTCAATTGCAATTGATGGAATCACCTCATGCATACGACGACCTGTGAGCTATTCACTCTTCGTTGATGATCTAGCCATATTTTGTAAATCCCCCAGACTCAGTATCGCAGAAAGGCAAATTCAGATGACGATGAATCGACTTACCAGTTGGGCAGACGAAACGGGCTTCAAGTTCTCGCCAGCAAAAACAACATTCATCAATTTTAATCGCCTAAGAGGAATGCAACAATCTCCAACTCCCGAGTTAGCGGGGACACCATTAGTCTGTAGTGATACAGTCAAGTTTCTCGGCCTCATCCTTGACAACAAGCTCAATTGGAAACCTCACCTTCAGAAATTAAAGATAACGTGTACAAAATCATTGAATATTTTGAGAATCCTCTCTGGTACGAGCTGGGGTGCTGACAGAGTGGTCATGCTCAGATTATATAGAGCTCTTATACGTTCACGTCTTGACTACGGATCCATTGTCTATGCCTCGGCAAGGAAATCGTATCTAAAGTGTACGGAGACAATTCATAACGCAGGTTCAAGGCTGGCTATCGGGGCGTTTCGTACGAGTCCTGTGGTGAGCCTCTACTGTGAGGCAGGAGAACCACCTATCGAAATGCGTCGCAATTACCTTATATGCAGCTATATATGCAAGTTACGCAGTACGCCCAACCACCCAGTATATAAGATGATATTCCAACCACCTCTAAGTCCAATATACGAGACAAGGGACAGAGCAACAAGGCCTCTCGGCATAAGAATACAGGAACTGCTTGTAAACCTAGGCACACATATACCCGACATATCAGAAATAGACTTTCCAAAAACAGCTCCTTGGATTACACCCGAAATAGTCTGTCTGAGGCAACTGACTCAGCTATCCAAGGCTACCACCCCACCAGTTGTATACCAGCAGAATTTTAATCTTATTCGTAACCATTTCAAACACCACATATTTATATACACAGATGGCTCCAAACAGGACGATTCTGTCGGCTGTGCTTTTACTCTGGGAAATACTAGCCTAGGTTTTAAACTAAGTCCACACGCTAGTGTATTTAGATCTGAGCTGTACGCAATCTTGGAAGCCCTCAAGTTTATCCTAAATGTAGATCATAATAAATTTATAATTTGCTCCGACTCGCTCAGTTCAATAGAATCTTTGAGAGGCTATTTCTCAATGGATAAATTGACGCAGTGCATACAACAAATACTTACCAAGCTGGATGCCAGAGGGACCGAGGTGATGTTCTGTTGGGTACCGGGCCACGCTGGCATCGCTGGTAATGAGAGAGCGGACAAAGCTGCAAAAGAAGCCACCAATAAAGATCATATCGACCACACGCAAATACCATCATCTGATGCGAGGAACATGTTTGAACGAATACTCACCAGACAGTGGGAGTCATCATGGCAAGCAATAACAAATAATAAACTGAGAGAGATTAAAGACAATTGTCGTGTATGTACCTCTTCGTCTCGTCGATCTCGTAGAGAAGAGGTCGTCATTGCTAGAATTAGAATAGGACATTGTCTCCTTACCCACGGGTTCCTTCTCAGGCGTGAAGATCCTCCGCTCTGTGATGTCTGTGATGCGCCGCTATCTGTGAAGCACATGTTAAATGAATGTGAGAAATACAATAATATCCGACGTCGCCTACAAATGCCACCTGTTTTATCACAAATCCTTGAGGACTCACAGATAGCGATGGATAGACTTATCCAGTTTCTCAGAGGGTCGAGTCTATATGATCTCATCTAGTCAATTTCTAGTCTGCAAGTTCCTTATTATTGTTATTACTTTAACATTATTAGAGACTGATCTCGGTCATTGTTTTTAATATGTTGTTTGTTATTGTTAATAACATCATTAAATCGTATCTTAAAAATCGCTCTTTTTTCATCCCTTTCAAAAACACTTCTTCTTCTATCAGACCCATCCTTGCTGGAGTGCCCCAAGGTTCCTGCCTAGGACCAGTTCTTTTCAATCTATCTACCGGAGATGTTCCCTTCAACAATCGTCACGTCCAGCTGGCATTAAATGCGGACGATGCAGCTCTTCTTGCAGTCTCACGACAACAATTACAATCCTCATTGTATCTCCAGAATGCACTGGATGAATTATTGAAGTGGTATCAGAGATGGCGCATCGAGGTGAACCCCTCCAAAACCCAGGCAATCATCTTTGGCAAGGGCAAACTACAACATATTCCCAAGCTTACTCTTCTGGGCGAAGAAATCGAATGGCGCCCCTCAGTTCGATATTTGGGCCTCACCCTGGATCGAAAATTAAACTTCAATCAACACATATCCAGTACCATCAGCAAAACCATGGGTAAACTCTCATCCCTTGCTCCACTCCTCCGAAGCGGAGATGAGTTGTACCAACAAACTGACCATATGTAAATCAATCATTATTCCATCGTGCACATATGCCAGCCCAATTTGGTCTGGATGTGCATCGAATTCCATCATCAAACGAATACAAGTGTTCCAGAACAAGTGTCTCAGACTTTCCCTTGGCGCTCCTAGAGAAACCCGAATATCGATCCTTCATGAAGCTGCAGCCATACCCATGATTGCTGGTCTCCTCAGAAGTAGGGCAACTCATTTCTACTCGTCACTGGAGAACAACAATAATCCACTTATATCGCAACTATCTAAAATTTCAAAGTCCCCATGGGACAAACACAAGCGCCCAATAGCCGCACTGGACCAGAGGCTAGGACCCCCATCTAGTAACATTCACTAGCTTTAATTACTCCTCTACCCATCTAACCTATTCCTAAATGCAGTGACGGTACCAGTACTCTGAGCTCCGGCGAAAGAGACCCACGGGCCCACTGCATATTCCCCTCATTCCCTTTTTCGAACTCTTATTATTTTTCAATTTGTTAATGAAAAACTATTTCTGGTTTTTCAAATACCAAGAAGGAATTTATGATCGAAAGATCGGAATTTCCAAATAAGTCGGGTATTGGGTCGTGGCCTTCGGCCTCACCACCTACCCGGCGAGGACGTATCATTCAGCCGAGCCCGCACTCTACCTCTACAGCGATCGAACAGTGAACATCGTCAGTGTCCGCGCAGTTACAGTTACAGTGTGCAGTGCTAGTTTTCTCTAAAGTGAAGTTAATTCTATCCGAAGTTATTGGCGTTTCTATATATTTATCGTGCAAGCTAGCTTGATAGCTGCACAGAATGCGTGTGATACAACCAACTCAACCATGACGGACAACAGCAACTCTCAAATGGACTATGCAATGGAAATCAACACAATCAAGGAGATTGAGGAACGGCGTCATCAGAGGTCAATCGCTACTTCTTTATCAGGTATCTCCAACTTGGAACAAATTAATCAAAATCAGGTGACGAGATTCTACTTCTCCAAGACTCACCCTAACCCCACGGAAAGTGATAGATTCCTCAAAAAACGTAGGAGAGTCGAGCCAGCCATGACCAGCGACGAGATTCTATTTCTCCAAGACTCACCCTAACCCCACGGAAAGTGATAGATTCCTCAGAAAACGTAGGAGAGTCGAGCCAGCCATGACCAGCGACGAGATTCTATTTCTCCAAGACTCACCCTAACCCCACGGAAAGTGATAGATTCCTCAAAAAACGTAGGAGAGTCGAGCCAGCCATGACCAGCGACGTGACTCAGTCATTTAATTACACTCACCCGAATCACGCCCAAGAACCTAACCCGTTCAGTCATGGCCCTGGTCAAAACACGGAGGATAATTTCCAAACTCCCCGAAAAACAAACAGGGCTAAGCCAACAGCACCCAAGGCAGATAGATTCACCCTTCCGCTAAAAAACTCCTACACAAAACTGGCAAATATGTCAAAAACAGACGGCAAACTTGGGAACATGGATCAGGGTAACAGGAATCCGAACACGTCACGGAATCACAGCTCACAGAACGAACAACCCCCAACTACTTCTGTGGTTCAGGAAACGCCACCAGAGCGCTCTGGCATAGGAAATCGCGACACGTTTCAAAAGTGACAACCTGAAACTAGTCAAGCCGAACGCAGGCTACCACCGATAGTGGTTACGGCATGGCAACGACTTCGGATTCGATCGGTTCGGTCGCTCGTGCTCGCTCGTCTAGTAGCTGTTTAAACGTGCCAAGGGAGAGAACGTCAAACTCCAACTCAAGTCCAGGGAGGACTTCAAGAGCGTCCTGGAAACATTTAAATCCAGAGAAATAACTCACCACACCTTCTCGACGGAAGAAGAGAAGTTGTCCAAATTCGTGATTCGAGGCCTGCCAGTCACGTGCGACATCGACGTGATCGGCGCCGACCTTGTCGCCCAGGGCGTCGAAGTCGAGAGAGTGAGCCAGCTCCTCTCCAACACGGCCGAGAAGTCGCCAATCCCCCTGTTCGCCTTCACGGTAAAACGGAACTCGGTCCGCCAGACCAAACCGACGTCCGTCACCATCGTCTACCACCACAAGGTCGTGGTGGAGGTGTACAGGGGCGGCAGAGGCCCCCTCCAGTGCTTCCGGTGCCAACGCTTTGGCCACGGAAACGCCCACTGTGCCAATGTGGCACCCTGTTTCAAGTGCGCCGGCTTCCACGAGAGCCGGGTCTGCACTAAGCCTAAAACGACGCCCGCCAAGTGCGTCAACTGTGACGAGGACCATCCTGCCAGCTACCGCAAATGCGATGCCTACATTCGAGCTGCGACATCGCAGCAGTCCAGAGCCGCTCCGCAACGCCAACAGCGTCGCGACGCCGCCCCCAACCGAGCCCCGCCCCCGCCCAGCCACCCCTCGTACAGGACGTCTCGGCAGGGCGTGTAATACAGCCACGCTGCGTCAGGCAAAGAGTTCCCCCCCTCCCCGCTCCGCCTCCCACTCGACCTCAGAGGACCGAGCGCGCCGACCATTTGCCGCCCCCGAACCACCGCTCGAACGATATATGGTCCACCATATCCATAATATCCGAAACAATAGCCAGGACGGAAGGCGTCCCCCCTGCCATCAAAATCCTATTACAACTCCTCACGGAACTGGTAAATGCACAGCATCCCAATGCCAGACAACCGTGAATCCCCCCTCCTCTGGTACTGGAATGCCAACGGAGTTCGAACTCAAATCCCCGAACTCCAGCATTTTCTTTCCGCAAATGAAGTAAAACTACTGCTCATCTGCGAGACCAGACTCAAACCAAAGGACCATTCAGGACCGACCGACCGGGCGCCACCCCCGGAGGCGGCACAGCAATTGCCATCCGAGCAGACTTCGCCCATCAGGCCCTCATCACTCCCTCACATCCCTCCCTAGAAACCACAGGTATAACCATCTCCACCACCACCTCCCCCACCCCCATCAACATCATAGCCACCTACGCACCGCCCCAGGCTAAAGTAGACCCAGCTATTCTGGACGCTCTGCTGGCCACATACGCGCCGACCATTATAGCTGGAGATTTAAACGCCAAGCACAAATCGTGGAATTCGAAGGTGAATAACAAACGAGGAAGCAGACTGTTCTCCCATTCCCTTCGCAATGACTACGTAGTAGCCGGTCCCAGTGAGCCCACGTTCATTACCAACAACAGGCGCCACCATAATGACGTGCTGGACATCGCGCTACTGAACAACATCAGGTGTCAAGTGTACCTAGACGTGCTACACGAGCTGTCGTCAGACCATCTGCCAGTCTCGGTCACTCTAGGCACACAGCTGCTGGCCGCCCCCGGCCGCCCCCGACGCAACTTCCGTAAGGCGGACTGGACTGCCTTCAGATCCAACCTCAACGGCCTGATAGCAGATCCAGTCGACATCACAACGACGGGAAGCATCGACGCGGCCGTCACCTTGCTCACCGACGCGATTAGTGAAAGTGTTGCGAACTCAGTCCCCCTCACAACATCGACACGACTCAACATTTTCGATCTACCCCCTGGCCTCGCGCGTGCGGTAAAACTCAAAAACAATGCCCGCCGGCGGTGGCAACGTACCCGCTCGCAGGACGACAAAAGTGTATTTAATAGGCTAAATAAACAATTAAAGCTAGATTTAGTGGCACATCGCCGTGCACTGTGGGACAAGACAATAAGTGCGCTCAATTTTAAAGACAATTCGTTGTGGCGCATGGCTCGCGTCCTCAACAAACAACGCCCCCCCAACACCCCCCTCCAAGGCCCCCATCACATCATCTCAGACGACGCAGGCAAGTCCAACCTTCTGGCTGATGTGCTTGAGAGGTCGTTCACAACGAACGAGCCGTCCCCGAACACAGCTGGCGTGGAGCGTGACGTCACTGTCTTCTTGGCGGCACACCCGATCGGCAGGCGGCTCGAGACCGCCAGGCATGCACGACGGCCGAGCTGCTAGCGTTGCTGGCAACAATGCAAGCAGGCAAAGCGCCCGGTGCCGACGGCATCACGGTGCTGATCATACGCAATCTATCCGTACAGGCAGGACAATTATTAAATAATTTATTTAATGCCTGCCTGGACCTGTCATACTTCCCGTCCGCCTGGAAGACAGCCAAAGTGCTGGCCTTCCACAAGCCAGGCAAGCCCCTGCGGGATCCGAACAGCTATAGGCCAATATCACTGTTATCCACCCTCTCCAAACTACTGGAGAAAGTGATACTGGCTCGAATACAACGCCACAGCGACGCGAACAACTGTGTTCCTGAAGAGCAATTCGGCTTCCGCCGAGGGCGATCTACCGTCCAACAGCTGCTGATTGTGACAGATAGAATATCGACAGGCTTCAACACCAACAAAGTGACAGCCGTGGCCTCGCTCGATATTTCGAAGGCGTTCGACCGTGTTTGGCACTCGGGGCTAGTGTACAAACTGATAGGCCACAACTTTCCACCTTATCTGATCACGCTCACGCATTCTTACCTCACGGACAGAACTTTCTATGTCAGCTACAATGACACCCCTTCCACCACCCGCCCCATACTCGCCGGGGTGCCACAAGGCAGCTGCCTCGGGCCCGCCCTTTTCAATTTGTTCACATCCGACATACCGACCGTCTTCACGAACACAACCCTCTCCCTCTACGCTGACGACGCCGCCCTCTCCGCTACGTCGTTCAACAAGGAGATCGCCGTCCGCCACCTTCAAACGGCCCTGGACGTGCTAGCCGCCTGGTACGCTGACTGGCGCATAGCAATTAACCCAGGCAAGACACAGGCCATCCTATTCGGCCGCACGAACACACAGCCGGCCACGGCGCTCCGCCTCCACGGGGTGGACCTTCCCTGGGCTCGAACCATCAAGTACCTCGGCCTCACGCTGGACAGGCGGCTCTCGTGGAAGCAACATGTCGACCTGACTACACAACGCGCCACGGCCAGGTTCGCCATGTTATGCCCCCTCCTCCGCTCCCCCCACCTGTCGCTGGAGGCAAAAATAACATTAATTTCCTCCATTTTAATCCCAATGATGTCGTACGCGGCGCCTATCTGGTCCGGCTGTGCATACACGCATCTCAACAACATGCAAGTTCTACAGAACAAAGCCCTTCGAATCTCCCTCCCCGCACCGCGAGTGTCAAGACTCCCGAGATCTACATGAGGCGGCAAACATTCAATTCATCCGTGATCATCTCCAGGCGTTGTCAATACAATTCTTCACTACATTGACAACATCACACGACCGCCACCTAGCATCTCTGCCCGTGAGCGAAATATCCCCTCATGATAAATATCGCCGCCCAATCCATTCTACATACAGAAACAGGCCAGGCCGGCGCCACACCATCTGACAGCGCTCTCTCCTACACACGGGTAGCCACGGCTCCTCCACCCAGCTGTTGTTCATACAATCTCTCTCTCTCTCCCGCTCACTCTCTTGGTCTCTCGCTCTCTCTCTCACTGGCTGCTCTCTTCGCAACAGCACTTGAGGGAAGCGAGCTCGGGTACACGCACTACGCGCTCTCTCTCTCTCTCTCTCCCGCTCTCTCTCTCGACTAGGCCAACTAGCACGCCAGTCGAACCAAACCAGTCTCGCCCCATGCTGTATTCTTCCCAGCTGAGCCAGCCACTTCCCCTCTCTCTCTCACTTTCACTCGCATTCTCGGCTAGCACGTGATCCGCCTCGGGGTGTTGTTGTTCTCAAGCTCTCTGTTTACAAGGCACCATGCGGCGATCACGTGCTACAACACAAAGCCATTGCATCTAACCATCTTACATTCCGAAGCGTGTTAAAGACCGTCTCACTCAAACACGCTCTTTAGAACACGCACTAAACGTCAGATAATATGCGATCTTCTCAGAGCGTATTATTATTATTCCCAATTATAAATAGAATTACCCAGGTCTGTCCTTCTTTCCTGCGGTCACACAAGGTTGCGGAAGTACACGCTAGATGGCAGACACTCCGCTGTCTGGTACCGTTGTGCTTCAATGTCGTGGCAATGACACGTCACACAGTCGAATCGTGTGAGGGGGAAGGGGGGGAGACAGAGAGGAAGTGTAATGCAGAGTGAAAAAAGAAGAGCAAGACAGAGAGAGAGAGAGAGAGGGAGAGATAGAGAGAGAAAGGGGAGAGGGGGAGGGAATCGATGACAGGAGGGCATGGAGAGGAGGAGGAGGAGGTGGGTGAGGAGAAGTCGAGTGAGGAGGGGTAGTGGGGAGGGAGGTAGCGTTAATAGGAGAAAAGGAGAGGCCCGTGTTTCTCAAACACGGGGTGACAGCTAGTTGTAAAATAATGTTAGAATTTATCCTGTACAAAATCACAATATCATATGCCTTACCTATTTCTAATCTATGATTATTACGAGTCACAAAGTCAGTGCTACCACGCAAAACGAGTTTGTTCCAACATACGACACACTAGTGCGCACTGACTTTGCCCCCCTCAGCCCTAGTACACATATTACCTATCAACTGTAAATAATGATATATCCTAGTTCTATCCTTTCAATATTTTCTCAAATAATTATATTTAACTACAAATATACATTATTCCTAATTTTCCTAGATATTATTTTTCCTAGATTTATTCTTAAGTAGTTTCTTAATATAAAGAAATATTTAAATCCCTGTACATAAATAGACGTACATCCGCACAGAATATTGTTGCGTCACTCGTCCTACCCCATGTAAATTACACCCCCCTGTAATTCCTTTTATGGTCGCGAGACCGGTACTGGAAATTGTATATATGTCCATCAGAAATATTCTGATGGGCAAACAACTAGATCCCATAGTGGTTACGGCATGGCAACGACTTCAACTAATTTCGCCATTCGCGTCAGTCGTGCTCGCTCGCCCAGTAGCTGCTTTAACGTGCCAGCGTTTAACCTCAGTTACACGCGCTCGTGTTTCTCAGTTCAAGTCGTATAAACAATAAACAATGTAGACGAATATTACTGCGTCTATTACCTACCGAGTTCGCGACCCGTGTGAGTGGCCACAAGGGCAATTGTCATCATATTCTTTATTTTTTGTTTTCTTTCAAATAAAATGTGAAACTATTACAACCGTGTACAGCCTCGCAAAAGGGCGAGAGTGACGTGTTCCACAAGGGCGATATTCCCGCAAGGGCAATTATCATCATATTCCCTCTATTTGTGCTTTTAAAAAACAATGTGAAAATATCACAACCGTGTTATAGACTCGCTAAAGGGTGAGAGTGACGTGTTCGGGCCCGCCCCCCTCCCCCTGACATGAACCAAGGGCGATAAACTATATTTTTAATTTCTTCTTATTAGTTCATATAAACTTTAATTTGCTCTGAGCAAATGCCCATCCAGTGTAAATCTCGCGATTTCACGTTATTCTCAGGCCACGGACCATAAGTGAAGACATTACTCACGAGTGAAGTGAAATAGTGAATAGTGACACTCAGTTAGCTTTAATAAACAATAGACACACACTTGTTGCGATGTCGACCCTAGGGGACTGGTACACGGTGCAGGAGTCGACGGATCCCCGCCGCCGCAAGCGTCAGCGCACCGAAGCCGCCCCGACGCCACCCCCGCTCGAAACTAACAAACCCTTCCACCCCCTCGCCGACGACTCTGCCCCCACCGGCCCTGAGCCGACAGACACCATCGAAGTGGACAACGATGAAGGGGAGAATATCCTCAACGAGAAGATTCCCCCTATTGTGATCTCAGGGGTCAAGGACAACGCCCCCCTCGTCGCGCTCATCAAGCAGTACACCACTGCGAAAGACTTCTTTCTAGTCGCCCGATCCGAGTCTGTTAAGCTTCAACTGAAAAATAGGCTCGATTACGTCAACTTCCTGGGAATTCTGAGAACAAACAACTTCAGATTCCACACGTATGGAACGTCAGACGTGAAACTGACAAAATACGTCATCCGGGGCCTCCCGGTCACATGCAGTGTCGACGACATAAAAGCCGACCTACTCGCCCAGGGCCATCACATCGAGACGGTGGCTCAACTACACCGCCCGACTGCGGCCAAGGAACCGATGCCTCTCTACTCGGTGACCATCAAGCGGGTCGCCAACACGACTGACATGGCCAAAACCAAAGTCATCTACCATCACAAAGTGTCAGTGGAACCGTTCAGAGGCCAAAAAGGGCCTCTGCAATGTTTCAAATGCCAGCTATTTGGGCATAGCAATCTTTTTTGTAACAACACCACACGTTGTTTCAAATGTGCAGGTCACCACGAGAGTCGTGAGTGCACTAAGCTCCCCACAGTCCCCGCAAAGTGCGTGAACTGCGGTGACGCTCACCCCGCCAGCTACCGCAAGTGTGAGGTTTTTCTCCGCGCGCAAACTGGTAACACCGGCTCACGCAACTCGCGCGCCCAGCCTCACAGGAGAGACACCCGCCCCCCACCTGAGACCCGCCCCCCGCCTCGCCTCAGCCGCTCGCGTCGAGAGGACTTCTCGTACAGCGACGCCGCCGCCAACCCGGCACCTCCACCGCCACAGCCTCAGCCACAGCGACCGACTCGCTCGTCAGTCCCGCCCCCCAAGGCAACGACATCTGGGCCACCGTCAACCTCATAAGTGATGCCATTGCTCACACTGCAGGAGTCCCGCCCACAATCAAAATACTGCTGCAACTTCTTATAGAGCTGGTCAACGCCCAGAACCCAACCTACAATGGCAGCCACCCCTAGATCGCCTCACAACGTCGTCCTGGCATACTGGAACGCCAACGGCATCAGAGAGAGGAGAGGTGAGTTACAGCACTTCCTTCAATCCCACTCTATTCAAATCCTTGTTGTCTGCGAAACCAGACTCAAACCAGACATCCCCTTCGCAATCGCGGGTTATGCAACCATTCGCACAGACCGGCCCGGCCTCAAACCTGGGGGCGGGACAGCGATCATAATCAACTCCAACATACCATTCGATCCTTATATCACACCACTCACCCCCTCTATCGAACACACAGCCATTTCCGTCTCCACCGCTTCAGGCCAAAAACTGAACCTGATAGCCACCTACAGCCCTCCAGGCACTAAAGACATCCCCCAAGACATCCTCTCTCTATCCGACAATAACATCCCGACCATCCTGGCAGGCGATCTGAATGCCAAACACTCCACCTGGAACTCTAAGACGACCAACAGCAGAGGCAAACTACTCTACTCCCACTCCCTAAAAAACAACTACACCGTCGCGGCGCCCTTCGAAGCGACGTACGCCCCCCTCCGCTCCAACTGTGACGTGTTGGACATAGCGATACTCAGCAACATCACCGCTGCAGTAACGCTATCTACCATCACCGAACTTTCATCCGACCACCTTCCCGTGCTGCTAACTCTGGGGGAGGAGATAAACACCACGCCACGGCCGGCTCATTTCAACTATCGCAAGGCGGACTGGCCCGCCTTCCGTGCAGCCCTGCAGACGCGCTTCAGCGAGAAACCCGCCCCCCTCACCTCAACAAAAGCCATAGACGAGGCGGCCGAATACATTACCACCTCAATTCAAGCCTGTGTCGCGTTGGCGGTGCCTAAAACCACCCACCGCCCGACCACATTATTCGACCTGCCACCCGGACTCAAACTATCAGTCAAGATCAAGAACGACGCCCGACGACGCTGGCAACGTCTGAGGACGCCGGAGTCGAAGTCTCACTACAACCGCCTGAACAAACAACTCAAGCTCGACCTAATTAAACATCGGCAGAACCTGTGGGACCAGACCTTATCGGACCTTAACACCAAGGACCAGTCCATATGGAAGATGTCTCGCAAACTCAACAACACACGAGAGCGAGATACCCCACTGGAGCGAACGATCCGGGACGCCCGTGCCGCCAGACCCCGCCTGGGAGACGGACGAGCGCCTGTGCAACATCGACGAGCTGATCGAAGACGTCAAGTCCAGGCGAAACGGTTCTGCTCCAGGCGCGGACTCGATCACCAACCTCGTCGTCAAGCGCCTATCGAACGACACGGGCAAGCACATCCTCAATCTCTTCAACTCCAGCCTTACCCCATCCTATTTCCCCTCCATGTGGAAAACTGCTAAGGTCCTAGCTTTCCACAAACAGGGGAAACCGCCAAGAAACCCAACCAGCTATCGCCCGATATCATTACTACCGGCCCTTTCCAAACTGTTCGAGAAAATCATCCTGAACAGACTTCAAAAACACATAGACGCCACCAAATGCATCCCGGAAACACAATACGGTTTTCGTCAGAACAGATCAACCACGCAACAACTTCTGCATCTCACTGACAAAATCACAGACAACTTGAATAACAAACAATCCACGGCTATGGCATCACTGGACATAGCTAAAGCTTTCGATCGTGTATGGCACGACGGTCTTCTGTACAAACTTCTTCGTTTCGACTTCCCCCCCTACCTCATCACCCTTGTACATTCTTATCTACGTGATCGCAAGTTCTTCGTCTCACTTCGCGATCACAACTCTTCCCTGCACCCGATCCTGGCTGGCGTGCCTCAAGGGAGCCGGATCGGCCCTGTCCTCTTCAATCTCTTCACGGCGGACATTCCCTCCAACCTCCCTCACACCCAGCTCCACCTCTACGCTGATGACGCGGCGCTGGTTTCTACGTCGATCAAGAAACACCAGGCCGTCGTCTATCTACAGCGCGCACTGACCAAACTTTCATCCTGGTACAATAAATGGAGGATCGAGGTGAATGCGTCCAAGACGCAGGCAATCATCTTCCCGAAATCGAGACGACCACCCCCTCAACTCCAACTCCACGGCGTCAACATCGAGTGGAGCCCGTCACTGAAATACCTCGGCCTACACCTCGACCCGCGTATGACATGGGGCGTTCATACGCGCAACACGACTCATAAAGCCACAGTGAGATTCGCGGCCTTATGCCCTCTTCTACGATCAAAAAACATCTCCATCGAAAACAGAATTCTTCTGTTCAAAGCAATCATTCTTCCTATACTAAGTTACGGCGCCCTCATCTGGGGGGGGGGGGGTGCGCCCAGTCACACCTAGCCTCCATGCATGTCCTTCAGAACAAAGCCCTGCGCCTATCCACTAACTCGCCTCGCATGACCCGAGTAGTGGACCTCCACGATAGACTCGCAATGAAATACGTCCGCCAACACCTGCAGGACGGCGCTATTGCGTTCTATGAGAACATCCTCTCATCCGACATACCGCATATAGCGGCACTACCAGTACGCGCTATACTGCCCTCGGATATACACAGGAGGCCTATCCACTCCACAATGAACAACAGGCCGAAAACCAGGCGGCAAAACTAGCCGCACTCTGTACATATAAAACCCGGCCCTACCACCCACCTAGAGAGGGAACAACAGTATTTCGCCTACTGTTGGACCCGGCCCCTCCACCCAGCTACAAGCACGCCGAAGCTAATAGCAACACTCGCTCTGAGAGAGAATTCCTCTCTCTCTCTCTCTCTTGCTCTCCGCACTCGGCCAGCGAGAGCTTCGTCTCACGCTAACCCTCCCCCCCCCCTCCCCTCACCAGGAGCTACCAAGCTAGCAAGCAGGACCCTTACCTAATATGCCATTCAAGACCAGAGCTAGAGCTAGGCTAGGTGAACTTCCAGTGCTAAGCCCGCGCTCTCCAGCTCGGTGCTACACTAACCCTGCTCTAGAGCTGCGCTACGCCCGTGCTAGTAGTCTGGCAGACAACACAAATGGCTGCTCACATTTGGGCTGCAGCAGCTGACGCTGTAGATGGAAATTACAGAAATTATAAGCGCCTACACGATTTGAGCGATTTCGAGTTACACACAAGAACGAGGCTAGACAGGAATACATTCATTTACCTATTAGAATCATTGCATGAAGACTTGATACGTGAAAACGAGAGAAACTTTGCCGTGCCTACTGACACACAGTTATTAGTGGGGTTAAGTTTTTGCGAGTGGTTCTTTCCAGTGGTGTGTTGCTGCTATGAATGGTGAATCACAAACAACAGCAAGTGATATTATTCGTCGTGTTGTTGTTGGACTCGACCGAATTGCAGTGAGCCACATTCATTTCCCAACGACCATCGCTGAAACGAATTCAACGAAGGAAGACTTTTACCGCTACGGAGGGGTTCGCAATGTACTCGGTGTAGTAGACTGTACGCATGTTGCTTTCTAACCAATGAGAAATGGGGAAACAATTTACGTGGACAGGCGGGGCAGGCATACTATCAATGTCCAGCTAGTATGTGATGCAGAACTGAAGATAACAGATGTTGTGGCCAGGTGGCCAGGCAGTGTCCATGACAGTTTTATCTGGAGTGGATGCGGACTTGCAACACGGTGATGCAGACCGATGGCTGGTTATTAGGTAAGTCTCAAGATGTGTTGACCCCAGACTAGAGTAATATAATTATGGCAGACCTTCTTACCACGGACCCGTGGCGTCTGTAGTGGATTCTACGAACCACTCTCCCATGTAAAACAAAGCTATATGCCGCCTTTAGGATATTAATTCAAATGTTCGATAATATGAAAAAAATTACTGACCCATAACCTATCGCTGAAAGTTTTTATATTATATAAAGAAACAAACAAGTAGTACCGGCAGGGGGTGTGGCACGCTTGGGCCACTGTAGATATACCACGGGTCCGTAATATGAACTGGCTAGCCATAGATGGGCTAGTTACAGTTTAGGATTGACGTACCGTAGTCCGTACACAATTCTAATTACACAATTTCTAAGCTCAAGATTCAATTCGGGCCTATTGATTTAAAAGGAATAAGGTACCGGTATAAAATAAATGAGCTACTCAAGGTAAGCTAGCTGGTTGACAGTTTCTATAAGTCCGCCAAGTTGAGTACGGCAGAGCGCCAGCTCCAACTTACTATAGATCGCTTGGAACGGTGGGGAGACAGCACTGGGTTCAAGTTTTCGTCAACCAAGACAGTCTGCATTGATTTCAATCGCATTCGTGGTATCAGCCCTCAACCTTCACTAATGTTGAATGAATGAATGTTGGGTTTAGAGGCGCGTCGACTCCGAGGTCATTTTGCGCCTGTACGCTGTAATGAACCGATGTATTGAATACGATGTCATGAACCGAATCATGAAACCAACAATATGTTGGAGACGGCACAAGAGGTGAGTTAGGGACTAAACATATCACAGAACGGTTAACAAATACGTAAATGACGTAAATGGTCAAACACACGTTCCTCAAACACAGGACAATGAAACAAACGTGTGTATGATGTAAAGGTCATACACACATTCCATGAACACAGCATTGAACGACTGTGTGTATGATGTAAATCGTCATACACACACTGATACACTTGATAGCTGAACAAAATGATTGTATAAAAAACGTCATTTTGGTCGTTTGTTCAATACTAAATGGAATAAATCTCGAGAGAGATGTGTCGTACAGTTAGGATAATGTCAAGTTTGCATTTGTACTCTCATACACACACACATTCATACTAATAAATACATGCATAAAAACAGGAACATTCACACAAGAGTTGCAACTAAAACTACGATCATCGTCAAGTCAAGTTATATCAAGTTCGAAAGTCCTGCTTTTCTTATGAACTCAAGAACACGGGATACACTATCTGAGTCATCACCAAGGATCCGTGACAAGTCATCCGGCATACGCAGACTCCGGCGCAGACCCCGGAACTTGTCACAGTCGACCAAGAGGTGGTGAACTGTGAGTGGCTCAAGGCACTCCTCACACTCAGGCGGCTCTTCTCTCCTCAGGATGAATCCGTGTGTCAGAAGAGTATGTCCAATGCGCAGGCGGGCAACAACAACCTCCTCTCTGTGGCCTCTTCTACAAGACGAGTGCCATGGTCTGACTTCTTTTAAGGACCTTCAACTTGTTGTTTGTTACAGCATTCCACGACACTTGCCACGCACTCCTCATTTCTCGTTTAAAAAGGTTCTTCAGGTCATTAATATGGAGACGGGAATCAAACGTAGCTGCAAGAAGAGTAGCCTCCTTCGCCGCCTTGTCAGCTCGCTCATTGCCTGGGATTCCTGCATGCCCTGGCACCCAGCAGAAGACAACCTCGCATCGCTGAGCCGCAAGCTCAGCTAGGAGGGTCTGGATGTCCTGCACAAGATGGTCAGTTGGTGAGAAAACATCCAGGGCTTGCATGGAACTGAGCGAGTCTGTACAAATCAAGAACTTCTTTTGGTTGTGTTGCTTGATATGTTTCAGAGCCTGGAGGATCGCTAACAGTTCAGAACTATAGACGCTACACAAGGAGTTGAGTTTGTATTTAAAACTAGTTGAACCTATAGTGAAGGCACAACCCACCGCATCGTCTGTCTTTGAACCGTCAGTAAATATGAAGACATGGTCAGAAAAAGAGGCGGCTAATAGATAAAAATATTGCCTGTAGACAGAGTCGGGTGTGCTTGCTTTAGCGTGCCTTGCCAGCTGGGTGAGGCAGACTGGTCGAGGCACGGTCCAAGGAGCTACCTTGCAGTATCCAGTCGCATAAACAGATGGGAGCTCGCTCAGTGGTCGCCCTAACAGCTCTTTAGCTCGGATAGCTAGTGGTCGTGTAGCTTTATCACGAGTGTTATAGATTCTTTCGTAGGAAGGTCGAAAGATCTTTCCGTACGTAGGATGCTTAGGCTTTCCACTGAGAGCAAATATGTAACAGAACGCAAGATACTGTCTTCTCAGTTCCAGAGGTGGTTCGCCAGCCTCACAGTACATGCTAATCACAGGACTTGTCCGGAAAGCTCCCAAAGCAAGCCTGATACCAGCATTGTGTACTGTATTTATGGTACTCAAATACGATGTTCTAGCGGAGGAGTAGACGATACAGCCGTAGTCCAGTTTTGAGCGTATCAGTGATCTGTACAAGTTCAGCATGACGGTCCGATCAGCACCCCACGTAGTGTGACTCAACACTCTCAATAAGTTCGAACTCTGTGTGCACTTTGTTTTCAGGGTCTGAAGGTGCAACTTCCAGTTGAGTTTTTGGTCAAGAGTCATCCCAAGAAACTTGACTGACTCCGAAACTGTAATGGTCGCACCAGATAACATTAGTGAAGGTTGAGGGCTGATACCACGAATGCGATTGAAATCAATGCAGACTGTCTTGGTTGACGAAAACTTGAACCCAGTGCTGTCTCCCTAGCGTTCCAAGCGATCTATGGTAAGTTGGAGCTGGCGCTCTGCCGTACTCAACTTGGCGGACTTATAGAATATCGCGAGGTCGTCGACAAAGAGAGAACAATTCACAGGTCGCTTGATACATGTAGAGATACCATTGATAGCTATCAGGAAAAGTGTACAACTAAGGACAGAACCTTGTGGTACTCCGTTTTCCTGGAAGTATGGCGTGGAGAGATAACTATCAAGTCGGATTCTGAATCGACGATTTGACATGAAGTTCACAACGAATGAGGGAAGATGACCTCTAACGCCCCATTCGTGTAACGTCCTGAGAATACCGTATCTCCATGTGGTATCATATGCCTTCTCCAGATCGAAGAATACTGAAAGAAGGTGCTGCTTAGAAATAAAGGCATCCTGGATGAGGGACTCTAGAATAACTAGATGATCTAAGGTCGAACGGTTTCGACGGAAACCGGACTGTTCGACAGCTATAAGATTTCTAGTTCCCAGGATCCATACAAGTCTCTTGTTTACCATTCTTTCAAGTATCTTGCAAAGGCAACTTGTCAGCGATATCGGTCGATAGCTGGATGCTAGCTTCCGATCCTTGCCAGGCTTCGGAATAGCTATAGTGATGGCTTCTAACCAGGAGTCGGGAAAATCTTCAGTCAACCAGATT
This sequence comes from Brachyptera putata, assembly GCA_907164805.1. Taxonomy (NCBI): domain Eukaryota; kingdom Metazoa; phylum Arthropoda; class Insecta; order Plecoptera; family Taeniopterygidae; genus Brachyptera; species Brachyptera putata. The sequence continues at coordinate 32,756,065 of OU015465.1, read as the reverse complement.
CTGTTGAAGAGTTTCAACATATACTCGACAGCTACGGAAGAGAGGTTCTTGAGCATGGTGTTATGAACTGCGTCTAGGCCAGGAGCAGTGTCGCCAGACTCCTTAATTGCAGACGTCAGTTCCCACAGGTTGAAAGAGTTGTTATAAACTTCGTCTGCGGGTGCTCTAAAGTCGAGAGATTTCCTCTCTTCCGCAGCTTTCGTTGTCAGGAAGTTCGCCGAGTAGTTCTCAGAACTCGACACGTACGAGAAATGGTTACCCAAGGCCGTCATAATGTCATGAGAAGAGGTTTCAAGTCGGCCGTTCACCAGAAGACCATTGATACTGATGTGAACATTTTTCCCCGATATCTTTTTAACCTTTTCCCAGACTTTCGACACAGGTGTTCGGTGGTTTATGGAGGAGACATAGTGCTGCCAGGAGGCCTTCCGTGTCTGCTTGATAACAAGCCTAGCCTTTGCACGAAGCCGTTTGAAGTATATTATATTGATCTGCGTTGGGCACCTAGTGAAGAGCCTAAGCGCTCTCTTGCGGTCTTTAATGGCTTTGGCACAGGCATCGTTCCACCAGGGAACAGGGGTACGGCCCGGCTTACCGGATGTCAATGGTATGGAACTCTCAGCGGCACGTACTATGATGTCAGTAACGTAGGTGACCTGGGACTGCACATCAGGAAAAACTTTTCCTTCGTCAAAGATGGCAAGTTCTCTGAAGTGACACCAATCTGCACGCTGGAGTTTCCATTTCCTGTGTCTGGTGTTGTTATTAGCAGGAGTGTTAGTCTCGATGACAATCGGGAAGTGATCGCTCCCGCACAGATCAGGATACACTCTCCAATCAAAATCAAGAGAGACTGATGGAGAGCAAACCGTCAGGTCAATCATAGAGGTGGACCCGCTGGCAACACTGAGGTGAGTGGCAGATCCATCATTCAGGAGAGTAAGGTCATTGGTGTCCAGAAAGCTCTCAATCACTCCACCTCTAGCGTCATTTGCCACACTTCCCCACAGGACGTTGTGGGCATTGAAGTCCCCCGTGATTATGATCGGGGCTGGCAGTTGCGCTAGAAGGTGGTCCAAGTCTCGCATATGCACTCTATCAGCAGGTGGAAGGTAGAGGTTGCAGATAGTTCGAGGGCTAGGGAAATGCACTCTGACAGCCACTGCCTGCAGAGGCGTCCGAAGCGGTATTTCCTCTGAGTAGCAGCTGTCATGGATCGCTATAACAACACCTCCACTAGCCCTCTCACATAAGATCTTGTCCTTGCGGAAGATGACGTACGATCTTAGCTTGGGTATATCGGTGGGTTTCAGTCTGGACTCCTGAATACAAAAACACTTTGGATTCAAATCGTGTATCAGGAGCTTGATCTCGTCCAAATGGCAAAACATTCCATTGCAATTCCATTGCAATATCTCTGTCACTGCCATTTTGGTTACTTCTCAGCTGTGCCACTCCCACCTCCTTTCCCTCTCCCTTCTCCTTTCACGTTTCTGTTCCAAACTATGGCCTTCTTCGGTTTGCTGACCGTTTGAAAACCCGGGCTCTGCTCCGAGCTGTCCACGGACAGAGTCGAATTTGAGCGTTTGCTCGACAGCGCAACGTCTTTCGCGACATTGTCCTCCCGTGGCTTGGTCGAAACTGAAGGTCCAGTTGGTGTGGACCTTGATGTAGATGCTTGTGCATCCTTACTGTTAATCATATTCAAAATACTTTGCTGTAGTTCGGTGATAAGCTTGTTCTGGCTAAGTATGGTTGACTGAAATTGCTGTGCCTGGTCTGTTAATTGCTTTCTGAGAGCTGTCATCTCCTGGGCCTGAGAGATAAGAATCTCTTTCATGTCCAGGAACTGAGAGCTTGATGACGCTTGATCGAGTTGTTGGGTTTGATTCTGGATCGTCTTCTTTTGGTCATCAATAATTGATTGCAGCCGCTCAACTTCCGCAGGAACAGCCTGGCTCGTGACTTGAGAGAAAGATCTGGTTGATTTATCTGGATAAAGCGTAGCATAAAGCTGGCGCGCTTCACCGATCGAGATGTTCTTCGTTGTTTTCAACTCTTCGATTTTTCTCTCTTTCTTGAAAAAAGAACAGTCACGAGACCATGCGGGATGGTCACCGCAGCAATTAACGCAGCTTAGCTTGTTAGTGCAATCAGCCGGCGTGTGTCCCTCTGAACCACATTTTCCGCAAACCTCAGGATCTTTACAATTCGCGCTCGAGTGGTTGAACTTCTGACACTTGAAGCAACGAAGTGGGTTTGGGATATGGGGCCGTACAGGAATAGACAAGTAGCCGGCTAAGATGTCAGGTGGTGGCGTTGGTGTTGAGAAGGTCAGAATAAGGAGAGCCGTTTTCTGCAACTTGTTGTTCTTCCGGCTCTCAATCCTGTACACATCTACTACCTGCTGCGGTGCCAGTTCTTTCTTGATCTCCTCCACGTCAACGTTCAGGAGGTCGTGACTGAACACGATCCCCTTACACGAGTCGAGTGACTTATGAGGAGTCACTTCCACAAAAGCAGTGCCGAAGATGGTAGTGGCAAGGAGAAGCTTTGATTGGGCGCAGCTTGCGGTCTCAATCAGAAGAGTCCCATTCCGCAGGCGCTTCATTTGCTTCACATCTCCCGCAAGCTTCAGGAGGTCCTTGGCAATACGGAAGATAGAGAAGTCCGAAAAGTTTTTCTCACCTTTCATCGATACTATTAGGAAGCGTGGCAACAAAGTCTTCGGAAAAAGGTCCTTAACGGGGATTACATCCTCCATCAAATTTCTAGGACGTTTTTTATTTGGTTGATCTGTGTTAATTGGGGGGAATTGACAATCGAGGGGTTCCATAGACTGGTTTGGGGACAACCTACAACAATTACTCGGATCAAAGGACTCAACTAACCCATGTCGGTTCTACCGCATAGGGCCTTGTAGACACAACCAGGTCTAGGTCCTGCAGCTGCTAGACCTGATCAACAACACTGCAGGACAAAGAGCAAGTTATGACTTCCTAAGCAGCAAGTGGCGTGCAGGAAAGTGCCAATTTTACGTCCGGGCGCACATAGACGCAATTGACCTTTTCACTGAGTATTCGGAATCGTTATTGTCATACAAGACCTCATACCCAGCTATTGCAGCCAACGCAATCCATGTACGAGCACAAGTGCAATAAAAGCCGATAGCATACCAATCAAGTCCTGAACATTGCTGGTGTCGTCAACATTTGTGGGCGGTTTGAGCACACAAAGTGAGCTGGCAGAAAGAGGAAAGTAAGAGAAGTTCATAGAAAAGAAGGTGACAGATGAGGAAAGAAGTTAGAAGGGTATGAATAATGCTCAGCGCTCACTCCACGTACTCCGGTCACCTAACGGCACCCACTCGACCGAGACGGTCCGAACTTGGTCTGGACTCTCACTCCAGACCTTATCGCCATGGGTGACCCTGCTGGGAGCAAATAAATTGCTCCCGACGATAGCTCTGGAGATCACGGGGCCACGCAAGCCCCCACACCACGTCAAGGTGTCCGGATCCTTTGAGGGGGTACAATCATTTTGTTCGGCTATCAAGTGTATCAGTGTGTGTGTGACGATTTACATCATACACACAGTCGTTCAATGCTGCGTTCATGAAATGTGTGTATGACTTTTACATCATACACACGTTTGTTTCCTTGTCCTGTGTTTGAGGAACGTGTGTTTGACCATTTACGTCATTCACGTATTTGTCAACCGTTCTGTGATATGTTTAGTCCCTAACTCACCTCTTGTGCCGTTTCCAACATATTGTTGGTTTCATGATTCGGTTCATTACATCGTATTCATTACATCGGTTCATTACAGCGTACAGGCTGTGGAGAACGTCCAAAGGGTTGCTGCAAGAAGGGCATTGGGGAGAGAGAAGCGCTGGAAGATTATCAGGAACGATAAGGATGTGGTTGAAAAAGTTATAGAAAGACCCAGTAAAATGATTGAGGAAATGGGATGGGAAAATTTGGCGAAACGAAGACAAATAGAAAGAAAGTGCAATTTTGTTAGAGTCAAGAATGAATATACAGGATGAGATGCATTAAGCAATAGAATTAGAAAGGGATTACGAAGAAGTACAAGGGGAGGGGTAAGAATGGAAGTGGAAAAAGTGGATAGAGAAGTAGGTAAATATGGATTTATACAAAGAACGACGCGGGAATGGAATGAATTGGAAGAAGATATCAAGAACATAACGAAGATTGGTGATTTAAGAAGAGAGCTAAGAAAAAAATGAAGTATAATTAAATCGAGCATGTTTGACTGTAATTTCATTAGGTATAGTAACCATTACCACCTGTTTTATGAACAATCTGTAATGAATAAATAAATATGTGAATATGTATTCGTGATATTAATTCTAAGTTTTATTGCCTATTTAATTATATTTAGTTCTAACCGTGATATGTGGTATTAATTGCAAGTTTTATAACCTAGTTCATAGTTTACACTTGTTAATAGTTATCGTAGTTGTATGTTGTCAATTTAGAAGATAGGTTTTAGTTACCAGTCCTTTTGTTTGTTATTTAGTATTCAAGTTCGTTTTACACATGTTGCGTATTTTGTAGTTAGATTTAGTGTGCTAGTCATATCTTTTCTAATGGTACCGGCCTGTTACACCGGTGCCTGATTCTATCAATTCGTAATTCAATATCGAGGATTCTTTCAAAACTGAGTTTCAGGCGCAAAATGACCTCGTTGTCGACGCGCCTTCAAACACCAACATTCATTCATTCTGAAAACTTCTTCAGCTCCCTTTCGGAAAACCCGAATCCAACAATCGCCATCCACAGCAAAATAGCTGTCTTCCCCTGGGATCGCTATAAAAGACCAAAAGCATCTCTATGCCCAGTGAAACCGAAACCGCGAAAGCGGTAGAGGTCCTCCTAGGCGAGAAAAGAGCTTCCCCTTCGCTCAAAACTCAACCAACTCTTCCTGCAGGTCATCCCTGAGAAACTAGTGGCCGAAAGGCCGGAAGTTTCAAAGCGTATGCGAGCATGTAGCCTTATTTGCTTCCTCTACTCGCTGCGGTCGTATCATTTATAAAAGCGCATATCGCTCAGATTCATCAGGAATCATCTCAAGCGATGCTATGTCCTCTGGAGACGAAGAGTTATACTCCTCAGGACCGTCCAGCGCTGACGAACGCGCCTCAGTAAAATCGACTTCGTTCCTGAAAGGTGGCACAGCCAAGGAAGCCAAGAAATGCAAGAAGAGAAAGAAGAGCACCAAAAAGAACACCACGGAAACAGACAAGGAAACAGCAGACCAACAAGAAGAAAGTACAGACAGAAACACTTATAACGTTGATACATCAAACAACTTCGATGTACTGTCCAACCACGAGACGGAGGGAGAGCAAGGAAGACAAGAGACGGAAACCATCGAACCAAAAAAGACCAGAGCGAGTATCCCGCCGCCTATAACAATAAGGGATATCCCAGACTTCATCAAGCACGCCAAACTCATCGAGGCACGCTGCAGCAAGCCCATACAACTTAGCCCCGTCAATATCGACACAAGACATCAAGGAAGCATTAAGAGTCAATGGAGTGGAAGCCACTCAAGTGAACTACCTAAAATCGTTCTTGCCAGGCAAAAGAGCGATGCCATACTTCCTCGCACACGTCGAACGAGACTCCGTGGAGGCGCTCAGAAGCATAGACAGGCTCTGCTACTGCATTGTGACAGTCGAGCCGTACAGAAACCCAGCAGGTCCAGCCCAATGCTTCAGGTGCTTGCGGTTCAACCACCGAGCGCAGCAGTGCACTAACCAACCGAACTGCGTGAAGTGTGGCAAGCAGCCCGCCTCAAGAACGTGCTCTAAGCCTAGACACGCCAGCCACCTGCTTCAACTGTGTTGAGCACAACTTGAAAAACACAGCCATCCGGCCAGCTACCGAGGCTGCGCTGTCTACCTCGCAGCTGAGGAAAGCCTAAATGGCATCAAGAGAAAAGGACCAATCAGAGAACGTCCCACACCGACAACGGCAAGACCAGAGACGAGATTCGTCCCAGCACCTCCACCACAGAGCAATGCGTGGAGGATTAACAACAAGGCGGGACAGGCACCAGCAACTGAACGTCTGAACGCAAACCAATATCCGGCGCTGCCTAACAACAACAACACACCAGGAGTGAACAGGGAGGCAGGGTCAACGATGCCAAACCCACCGCCAAGAAGCACACAGCTGCCAAACTACAACCCAGAATACAACATATACAGACAGCCATCAAGACCTCTCCGTGCTCCGAAACAAAGGCTGGAGATGCCCAAACAACAGCAACGACAACAGCCCAGCAGACGCAATGACGCTGTCATCGAAATTGAAGACGAACCAGCTTAAACCAACGTCAAGCAACCACAAACCCAGAACAGGGACCCCAGACAAAGACCGGAGCCAAGACCAAGACAGCAGAGTGGTGCAGCCAATCTGGAAGGGGCACAGAGACCGCTCCGCGATCAGGCTCCCATATGACACAACCACCACAACAGCTACACAAACAGAACATCTTCGAAGCCGCCAATGCCTGGGCCAATAATCTAATGCATGCTCTGCTCAATACCAATGAGGATAATAGAGTACATGTCATCATGTCTCATCTCATGCCACTGTTCCTGGTACAACAAATATCAAGCCAGCAACAACAAGTAGCCAACCAATACCAGCCAACTACCCCCCAGTATGTCTAATAGACCAACATCAATTAATATAATCTACTGGAACGCTAACGGCATACGCCAGGCGAAAACAGAATTAATCGAGACAATGAAATACCACCAAGCGAGCATTGCACTCATCTGCGAAACACATCTTCAAGCCACAAACAAGTTCAAACTTCCAAATCACGATGTCTACAGACACGACCGACCAACCAAAGGAGGCGGCACTGCTATCATAGTCAACAGACAAATTTCACACCACGAAGTCACCATACCCGCACTATCATCAATAGAGGCAAACGGGAAAGTCATCAACATAGACCAGGGTGAGCTGAGACTAATAGCGGCATACGAACGACCGGGAGCAAAATTCGACACTGGAGATATCGATCTACTCTTCAGCGATCCGATACCGACCATCTTAGCAGGAGACTTGGTCAGCAAGCACCCGGATTGGAACTCGAGAGCAACCAATACCGACGACAGTCTACTGAGAAGCCACTGCATCAGAAGTAACACATACACCAACATCAGACCCAGCACACCAACATACTACAGCCACAATGCCGCCCACAGACCAGATGTATTGGACATCGTCCTTCACAACAACACAGTGAAACAGCTCACGCTGGAAGTCATCGCCGAGCTGTCGTCAGACCACATCCCAGTTCTCATAGGCTATGGGACGGAAGCATAGTTGAACACAGTACCATCAAGGCTGAACACAGACAAGACAGTTTGGACAACATATCAAACTACACTCGATGAGCTACTCGAAACCGGAAACCCGATCATCAACACAGAAGACAATGTCGACACGCATATCACACACTTTACTACCTCAGTGATCACTGCTCTTGAAAGGTCCACACCAAAACCAACGCAGAAGAAGCCTGAGCGGTCACAAGAACTCCCAGCTGAAATAAAACAGAAGATCAGAATTAGGAATCAAATACGCAAACAGTGGCAACGTACTAGAGACCACAGACTGAAAACTGAAATGAATCGACAGACCTCAATCCTGAAACACACCATCATCCAGCATAATCAGGCACGCTGGGATGAGACGCTCCAATCACTAGAAACGCAAGACCTCTCACTGTGGCGCATGACGAAAGCCTTGCTCAGGATACCGGACAGATGCCCGCCACTTCATGGACAACGAGGCATGGCTTATACCAACCCAGATAAGGCAAACGCAATGGCTGACACACTTGAAGATACGTTCAAACCCAACAACAACCCTTTAAAGGAAGACCTAATAGACGAAGTGGAAGACACGGTTGAACGCCTCGACGAACAATTCACACCCATTGCAGAGAGAACACTTTGCTCCCCTAAGGAGATGATCAGCATTATACAGAGAACAAAAGATCAGAAAGCAGCCGGCATCGATGGCATACCCAACGCCGCTCTCAAAAGAATCTCCCGAAAAGGCCTCACATACCTTAGTACGTGGTCTTCCAATCTCAATGGAAGAAGATTTTATTTTTGAAGATTTAACCTCTCAAGGCTACGCCGTGAAGAAAGTTGTCCAACTTTCTGCCAAGACCGCCGAGAAGACAAAGCTTTCTCTCTTTGCTGTGACCGTCACCCAAACATCGGAATCGAAAGATATCAAAGAACTGCACTCCATCGCGAGCATCATTATTAAGGTAGAACCATTCAAGGGTGAAAGAGGCATTCAAATATGCTTTAATTGTAACAATTACAATCACACTTCGATCCTCTGTAACCACCCACCGAGGTGCTTTAAGTGCTCCGGCCCCCATCAAGGCAGAGACTGCACGAAGCCGAGGACTCAACCCTGCGTCTGCTGTAACTGTGGGGGTGACCATCCTGCGGGCTGCGGCGACATACCTGGAACTGCTGGAAGAACGCGAAGAGCAACGTCAAAGAAAACTGGGCCAATCCATTCGATTGAAACAGAACAACGTTTATCTTTACTTATCTAATCGCTCTTTCTTCATCTTTTATGAGAAGGCAGTTTCCACCACTCGACCTATACTCGCTGGAGTCCCACAGGGCTCATGCTTGGGCCCCGTTCTTTTCAACATTTTCACTGGGGATGTACCAAAAAACCCACGTCAAATAAAACTACTTCTCTACGCAGACGACGCTGCCCTTCTTTCAACCTCACTAAAACCTCTTCAGTCGTCTCTATACCTTCAATCTGCTCTCAACAAACTCTCTAGTTGGTATATCAGATGGAGAATAGATGTTAACCCAACTAAAGCTCAGGCCATCATCTTCGGCCGAGGAAACATCCTGATATACCGAAATTGACACTTAAAGGAGAGAAGATCGACTGGCTCTCCTCAGTAACCTATCTTGGCCTCACATGAGATCGTAAAACTGACCTAGAATCAGCATGTATCTAGGATCATCAACAAAACCTACACTAAACCCTCTTCGCTTACTCCACTCCTCCGGAGTAATGAAATGTCTCTGAAATGCAAACTCACCATCATAAAAGCTATTCTCATTCCTACCATCACGTATGCGAGCCCCATCTGGTCAGGCTGTGGGGAGCCGCAGATCAAACGCCTTCAGGTAATCCAAAACAAATGCCTCAGAACTGCACTGAGAGCACCGATGTAACCCGCATCACTATTCTTCATTCGAAAAGTGGACACCCCATGGTCGCTGACCTGCTTCAACAGCAGGCAGTGAAATTTCACTGACTGTTGTTTGGCTGTCTCATGTAATGTGCCAAGTTTGACGCTTCTTCTGATGTCGTCGTTGCGTACAAACCATGGCATTTTCGTGATGTTTCTTAGCGCTTTGTTTTGTGTAGTCTCCAATGACTTTACGTTCGCCGTCCCAGCCCATATTGGCGAAGCGTATGTGATTAGGGGGAGAATGTATGTCTTGTATATTGTGACTGCATGTCGAGTTGATAATGCACTATTTTTGTTCATGAGAGGCCGTAGCATGCCTAGTGTCTGCCTGGCTTTCTTCGTTGTGGCTTGCAAGTGGGGACGCCAGGTCAGTTTAGAGTCCATGATCACACCCAAGTATTTCGATTCTTTTGTCCATGGAATAATATCTCCAAAGAGTTCAAGTTGGTTTGTTGCTCTGGGGTTTACGTTTTTTGAGTGTCTTCCTTTGCGCTCGAACAGTGTAGCCATGCATTTGGGAACGCTGACTTTGGTCCTCCAGTCAGTGTACTGCTTCTATCTGTCTTGTTGTTGATATTGCATTCTGCAGATGGACTTCAAATGACCTGCCGTGTAAATATGACTGCATCATTTGTGTCAGGTACGCTGGGAAGTTGTTGTTCATCAGCTTGTAGATCAGGCCGTCATGCCAAACCTTGTCGAAGGCCTGGGCTATGTCGAGGAAGGCTATTGCGGAGACTCTGTTGTTGTTGAAGCCTGACACGATTTTCTCTGTCAATCTGAGTAGTTGGTGGGTTGTTGCATGTTTGCTCCTGAATCCAAACTGTTCGTTTCTCAGTATATTGTTGTGTTTGATGTGTGTGTTTAGTCTTGTCAGTAGGATTCTTTCGAAGATCTTGGATGTGCAGCTGAGAAGGCTTATTGGTCTGTGGTTTTGAGGAAACGTGTGGTCTTTGCCAGGTTTTGGAAAAAGGATTATTTTTGACTTCTTGAAAACTTTTGAAAAGTACGCAAGTTTCATCATGGAGTTGAAAATCTTGGTAATACAAATTTACGCTCTGTTGATTTCTCGTGAGCCCAGGTGTGGAATCTGAATTTTTGCTCCTTCAGCGTGGAGACCAGGGTGCCCTAATCGATGTAAGAAGAGCAATGGATCTCGAACAAGCCATTTGCATGGAAGGTTCTGTATTCTTCCTTTAACAAAGATTTAATCATTTCCAGAAATTATCTGGCGTGTGAGATGTTTAGGAGTGGCTCCAATCGGAGGGTCGATATAATATGTAGATTTGGTCGGCAGAGCAGTTGAAGACAGACTGTTACCTGACGGGACCCGAGAGGATGAAGGATCAGATTACCGGGAGTACTGCATTTGAAATGATACTGCATTTTGTGTGTTGGCGCGACCTAGCGGCGGTCCGTGAACTTCTCGAAGTGGTTTAGACATCGAGACCACCTGACGTAGTGGAAAGTTTCCAGATGACGTATACTCATCATGTGGCGTGTTGACAACAGCGTGACGTAATAGAGGTTTTGGCGATGCCTTGCCTTCGTTTCTGTTTGCCTGATAATCTTCAACAGATTTTTGGGTTAAATTCGATGTTTTTTTAAGTAAATCGAACTGATTTGATAGTTCAATTATAGGGAAATGTTCTCTAGATGATGTATCACGATCTTTGTACCTGAATGTACGTCTTGGATGAGTAAAGTCGCCCTGGACGGCCGTTCAGTCTTGATAATTAAACTGCCTTACGATGGGCGTGAATTTACGTTTCTTATTTCTCTTCGAGAATCCTTCATAATTATCTTCAACATCATCTTTAGATAGGTAAATGCCAGGCTTACTCTGAGAAGAATTGTTGTAATGCGAGGTGGTTCCCTTGTTAAACTGAAAGTTGATGTTGGATGCAAATGTGTTATCAAGCACTGCATCAATTGAATCGTTTATCGTAGCCGTGTCCATGTTAGTTGCTTGGTTCGTCATAATGAATAAATAATAACACTCACGATTATCAGCGTAGCCAGCAAGCTAGCACACTGAATAATAATAACGAAATACTTATTCACAGAGGTTGAAATAACTAGGAAACGCCTTATATGCGTTGTGAGATGAGCTTAGAAGTATGGAAATGTAGATTTAAGAATATTTGGTCGGCTCAATGTACATATACAGGCCATGGATCACTTCAAAGGTTTAAAAACCGTGGCTGTCTGTTGGTATATGGACATTGGTTTCCGAACAATTAAACCAGTGCCTTCTTCATATCCATCACAGATTTTAAACGTTTTAATTAATTGGTGACACTTGTTGCTCACATTTAATAGTTCCTTAATTGCTTTCTCAATTGCTTTTACTGATGTGTAAAAAATTACATTAAAAATGCGTTCTCTTCTTTATTTCACATCCGATTGTCTCACAAATCGCTTAAAATATGTATGATAGATCTTTCCACATTCAGTATAAATTTGAGAGCTCTTGGAGAATTTTGGTTTTCCAAGTATTTCTCCCCGGCCTTTCTTATGGGGAATTTCCATACTTTCCAAATTTTTTCTGGAGACACCGTTTGATCGATTTTTCTGAAAAACAATCCCAACCTATTCTGGTACGAAACCAATTTAGGGAAAGAGTTTCGAGTTGATTGAAACTTTTTCCTGACCTGTATACCACGTACAAAATTACACACAAAAAAAAAAAGAAAAAAAAACATAAAAACCAAGCCCAAATTCTTTCGGTATATGGAATGAAAATCTTCGCTATACGCTCATCTAATAACAGAGTTGAAAATAATCAAATGAATACACAATATTCACGATGCACTGGCAGAGATGTTGCTGCTATCGCTGCGAGCACTCGAATGAGAATGGCGAAATCAAATGATACGTGGGCGCCGGGGAGATATTGAGGCCGAAGGCCTCAATCATAATTTTCACTCCCCGTCTCATTCGGAAATTCCGACCTTTCGGTCACTAATTCCAACAGAATTTGAAACCAGAAGAGTTTCCGAGTGTGAGAAATAATAAGAATGTTGGTGTTTTGGAGTGAAGGGAGAAGCAGTGGGCCAGAGGGTCTCTTCGCCGGAGCTAGGAGTACTAGTACCGTCACTGCTTCTGAGGATAGGTATGGTGGGTGGAGTTAGTCGACTTGAAAGTCGATTTCAAAGTCAGAGCGGTTACGTCAATGATGAGATCGGTCTTTTGTACTTGTCCCAGGGTGAGACAGAAATAAGAGAAAGTTGCGAAATTAGGGGATTGTTATTGTTCTGCAGAGTGGAGTAGAATTTGGTCGCCTTCTGTTCAAAGAGGTCGGCCACCATGGCTATTCCCCCAGCCTCGTGAAGTAGGGTGATGGGTGTTCTACGATGGGCATGTAAAGACAGTCTTAGACATTTTTTTTGGAGTATTTGAATCTTACGGATTAAGGATTTGGATGCGCAGCCTGACCAGATTGGGCTGGCATAAGTTAGCGAGGGGATTATTATTGATTTGCAGATAGTCAGTTTGCACGGGGTGCTCATGTCTTGGCTCCGTAGCAGTGGAGCAAGTGAAAAGAGTTTGCCAAAGGTTTTGTTGATGGTGTTCGTGATATGTTGATTGAAGTTTAGCTTCCTGTCAAGGGTGAGGCCCAGATATTCAACTGAGGGGAGCCATTCAATATCTTCACCCAGAAGAGTCAGTTTAGTTAGTTGGGGGGGGTTACCTTTTCCGAATATAATTGCCTGAGTCTTGGAAGGGTTTACTTCGATCCTCCATCGTGTGTACCACCTGGACAGTTTATCAAGTGCGACTTGGAGGTAAAGTGCGGATTACTGGGATTGTAGGGATACAGCAAGAAGCGCGGCGTCATCTGCGTAAAGGGCCAGTTGAACATGTCTGTTGTTTAGTGGGACATCTCCAGTGAACAAGTTAAAAAGTACTGGTCCAAGACAAGAGCCTTGGGGTACTCCGGCTAGTATGGGTCTTGTCGTGGAGGGTGCATTCTTAAATGATATGTAGAATGTTCGGTCAGTTAGATACGACTGTATGATCAGGCAGAGGTAATCGGGAAATTTCAGGTGGTAGAGTTTGCCGAGCAGCCCCTCATGCCAAACTCTGTCGAATGCTTTGGATATGTCTAATAGAACTGATGTTGTGGTGCAATTCGTGTTGAACGAGTGTGTCACCGTGTCCGTGAAGCGGAGAAGTTGCTGTACCATAGAGTGATCGGAACGAAAGCCAAATTGTTCGTCAGGGAGGCATTCTTTCTGAAGGATATGTTCATTTATTCTTTTCAATAGGATCTTCTCTGTTAATTCAGATAGGAGTGGTAGCAATGAAATTGGGCGATAGGAAGAGGGCAATCGTGCTGGTTTTCCTGGTTTGAGGAAGGTCACCACTTTGGCAGTCTTCCAGATAGAGGGCCAGTGCTGAAGGAGCATGATGGAATTGATTATGTTCAGTAGAGTGTTTGCCCCTCTGTTTGACATTTGGATTAATAAGGTTAGGTTGATTGAGTCTTGTCCTGGGGCTTTGTTTTCTGGGGACTTTTTTACTATTTCGATAAGTTCTTCCATCGAGCATTGAGCTTCCGGTGGCAGAGGTCTTTTCGGCTTCTTAGGTGTTCGAAGAGAGCTTTCGTGTCCCTATTGAAATCCATTGAAAAGTCATTGTGTGGGTTGGGAGTAAATGAGGTTTCGATCTCATCAGCTAGAACATTGGCTTTGTCTACTGGTTTGCAGACAAGAGCATTCCTTCCCTGTAGCGGTGGATCCGGTTCTGGCTTCCTCTGAAGGTTTCGGGCCATTTTCCAAATTGTCTTGTCTTTGAAGTTTAGTCTGGCAACGCTGGCGTCCCAGGTGGCCTGCCTGAATGTTCTTATCTCTTCTCTGAGGGCTCTACAGATTCTGTTGTATCGAGTTGATAGGGATGCGGTTCTGTATTTCTGGCACTCTTTACGCACGGAGTTCTTAAGTTGGATAGATTTCAGGATGTGCGGGGGTAGGTTCATCAGGTGGGAAGTTTTCACCATTTTCTCTGGGATGCTGCCTTTGGTGGCTTCAATTATGGCACTTGATAGCCTGGACGTGGCTTCCTCGAGCTCTACCGTGGAGTTGATGGGAACGGAGATGTCTGGTAAGAGTTCGTCCATGAGAGTTCTGTATCTATCCCAGTTGGCTTTAGAATAGTCGTTCATGAGTTTGGGAGGGATTTCTACGTGGTAGTCAGACAACTTGGCTTGAATGGGGAGGTGGTCGGATGACAGAGCGGTGATACTTGTTATTTCAAAGAGTTGCTTGATATTTTTAGTTAGTGCTATGTCCAGCACGTCACCTCTACCTCCGACGAAGTGGGTGGGTTCTGATGGGCCTGAAACCATGATGTTAGTTTCCAGTGAGAGCTTCAGTAGCTTCTTCCCCCGAGCGTTGGCTTTGATGGAGTTCCAGGAAGGGTGTTTGCAGTTGAGGTCTCCCATCAGAATGGTGGGAATTACAGAATCAAATATCGGGAACACGTCAGCAGGAATGAAGGGGCTTCTCGGTGTTGCGTATGCAGAAATGACTCGTAGCTTTCCTCGAGCAGTGTTAATGTCTACGCCAATGGTCTCCAGATTCGGGCTTTGTGAGAGTGGAACTTGATCATAGATGAGCTTGTTGGAAATAAGCATGAGGACACCGCCATGTCGGTGGTTGTAGGGGTTGTCCTCTCGGATGGCTGAAAAACCAGGATCGCTGAATTTGTCTGTGGGGATGAGGTGAGTTTCAGAAAGAGAGATGATGGTGAGTTTGTGCTCTGCTATGAAGGCGGACATTTCGGGGATTTTATACTTCAGACCGCCGTTGGCGTTCCATGCTGCCAGATTGGTGTGAAGGTCTTTACGGTGTGCTGCCATTTTGTTTTGAGAGGCGTTTCACAAGTTGGAACAAGAGGGTTATTATTTGTTTTGTTTCAGGGGGAGTATTTGGGTTGTTGTTCAGGCTGCTCATGAGAATTTCCAGGATTTGAAAGATAGAGTCGTCATGTTGGGAGTTATTCTCGTTATCTTGTGCCGGTGTAGGGGGAGCGTTGTGATCGAAACGAGGTGATTGGTATTGGGGATTATGTGTGTTGCTGTCAGAGTTTGCAGCTGCCTGGGCATAGCTGAATTGGTTATTAAATGATTTCGGGATGTGCTGGCGGGGATGCTGTTCTGCGCCCTTTGTTTATCTTTGATCGATTGGTTGAGCTTTTTCTGTCTCGTAAATTCTCTACCTTCCAAGATGTCAAGGAGAGACGGGCATCTGTGCCAACCGGCCGGATGGTCGCCTCCGCAATTGCAGCACAAGCAAGGCGTGGATCGATCCTTCTTGCAGTCGCGGCCTTGGTGCGGGCCTGCACATTTGAAACATCTAGGTGGGTGGTTGCAGAGGATGGCCGTATGATGGAAATTGTTACAGTTGTAACATATTGCTACTTTTTGGTTATTTTTAAAAGCTTCCAAAGTTATTATAAGTGACGCAACATGCTTCAATTCTTTGATATTCTTTGATGTGGGAGATTGTGTGACTGTTATAGAATATAATGCGAGGAGAGTTTTCTCAGCTGTTCGTGATCTGAGTTGATTACATTGATTACGGTGAGGCCCTGGTTTGTCAGTTCTTCCTTTATGAACTCTGCATCCATGGTAGACGGCAGTCCTCGGATCACATATTTCTTATTCGTGGGCTTCTCTGATGCCCAGGTGTGAAATCTATATTTGTCACGTTTTAGTATTCCACATAGGTTGTGGAAATCCTCATCTGCTGTGCAGTACACCTTGAAGATGTTATTCGAATAAAAGGTCCGGTATTCAGCCTGAAGATGGGTTTTGACTTTTGCCAAAAATATTTGAGGGCTGATAATGCCAGCCACAACAATGGGTGGTAGTCTCTTCTTGCTTACTGAATCTTCCTCATCAGGTTGTCCTGAGGTGGACGCCACTTGGTTCGTGCGAGTACTTTGTTTGGAAGTATTCGCTTGTGTTCCCTGTCTCGGGCCACTTGCAATGTTTAAGATGTTACCAGCTTTACCTGATGCCTTGTGTTGGTTTCTACCAAATATGAACGTTCCCACGTGGCCAGGTGTAGAGCTAAGAGGTTGTTTGAGCTGCTGTTCGAACGGTATGTCATTTTCGACTGTCGCGCCCTCTGAGGAGCGTTTCGTCAACGAGTTATTGAATGGCGTGCGTGACCAAGCTACTGGCAGTTGCCTGCCGCCTTTTCTGTTGGCCTGATACTCCGAGATGTTTTCGTTTTTTTTAGGATTGATTTCGCTCAAGATTTCAAAGAAGTTATTCAGTTCTGGATAATTTTTAGGAATGCTAGTAACATTTTTTGACTGATTATTTATTCTGTTGTATTTTTTAGCCATTTTAAATCCATCTTCGTCTTGGTGGACGTGATCTTGACAGTGAGTCATTGTGGTATTCGGGCGTGGCCGCTTTTTATTATTATAATTCAATCCCAGCGAGGCATTAATAGGAGAATCGACTGTTAAATAGCCCAACGCTGTTTTATCAATGATGCTAGATGTTTTGGAGATTGGTACATCGAAGTTAGAGCTCTCACTGAATGTGTTATTGATGACTCGGTTTATAGTAGCCGTCATATCGGGAATTATTGATTGATTTACCTTGAGAGATTCCTGGTCCATAGCTGAGTCGTCCATTATGCGTCGTGTTGATTACTAATTAATTAACGCGGCTAGCTAGGCTAGCACGCTGCTTAATGTTCGTTCCACTTCGCGATAACTGTTTGTTGGAGAATACACTTGTAGGTTATAGTTCACTTCACAGAATACACTGTACGTAACGGAGCACTGACAGAGATGTTGCTACGATCGCTGCGAGCACTCGAATGAATGGCGAAACATAAATGATACGATGGGTCGATAGATATTGTGGCCGAAGGCCGCAATAGTCTATCACCTTTTCAAGGTTTCGACTTTTCAGTCATTTCCTTGTCCAGAGTGAGAAGCCAGAGGTTTTTGACAAATGGGAGAAAATAAAAAAAAAAAATGGTGTAAGAATCAAAAGACGATTCTTGGTTTCAGTTCGTTTTCGGCCGCTTGCCTGTCTGCTTCAGGGGCGGTCTTGAAACGTCGGTTCCGAGAGAAGAAATGGGGTGCTTGTACCGGTCCCAGGTAGACACGGTTATGTTAGAGAGTTCTGATATCAAAGGGTTCATATTATTAGGAATTTGAGAATAAAATTTCACTGCCTGCTGTTGGAGCAGGTCAGCGACCATTAGGTATCCACTTTTTGAGTGTAGGAGAGTGATACGGGTGTACATTGGTGCTCTCAGTGCAGTTCTGAGGCATTTGTTTTGGATGACCTGAAGGTGTTTGATCTGCGGCTCCCCACAGCCTGACCAGATGGGGCTCGCATACGTGATGGTAGGAATGAGAATAGCTTTTATGATGGTGAGTTTGCATTTTAAGGACATTTCATTACTCCGGAGTAGTGGAGTAAGCGAAGCGAGTTTAGTGTAGGTTTTGTTGACGATTCTAGATATGTGCTGATTATAATTCAATTTACGATCTAATGTGAGGCCTAGATAGGTTACTGAAGGGAGCCAGTTGATCTCCTCTCCTTTAAGTTTTAATTTCGGTATATCAGGGATGTTGCCGCGGCCGAAGATTATAGCCTGTGTTTTGGTTGGGTTGACATCTATCCTCCACCTGATATACCACTTCGAGAGTTTGTTGAGTGCAGATTGAAGGTATTGAGTTGACTGGAGAGGTTTTTGTGAGGTTGCAAGAAGGGCAGCGTCGTCTGCGTAGAGTAGTAGTTTTATTAGACGTGGGTTTTTTGGTACATCACCAGTGAAAATATTGAAGAGAACGGGGCCCAGGCATGAGCCCTGTGGAACTCCGGCGAGTATAGGACGAGTGGTGGAAGCTGCCTTCTCATGAGAGATGAAGAAAGAGCGATTAGATAAATATGATTGTATGATAAGACAGATGTAGTCGGGAAAGTGAAGATGGAAAAGTTTACCGAGTAGGCCCTCATGCCATACCCGGTCAAATGCCTTAGAGATGTCAAGAAGAACTGCACTTGTGTGTTGCCTTGTGTTGAAAGAGTTGGTGACTGTGTCCGTGAAGCGGAGAAGTTGGTGCACAGTGGAATGCTTCGATCTGAAACCAAATTGTTCGTTAGGAAGAGAGTTATTAAAATTAATGAAAGTATTAATGCGTGATAAGATTATCTTTTCTGTGATTTTGGAAATGGTGGAAAGAAGCGATATGGGCCTGTATGAGGAGGGGAGACGAGCAGGTTTACCGGGTTTCAAGAACACCACAACCTTTGCTGATTTCCATGAGGACCAGTGTTTGAGGAGGATTATGGCATTGATGATAGCCAGTAGATAATTTGCTCCTCTATTTGAAAGGTTACTTATGAGAGTTAGATTAATGGAGTCATGGCCAGGAGCTTCGTTTCTGGGGGAGTTTCTCACTAGCTCAATGAGTTCATCCATTGTGCAGAGGGCGTCTTCAGGAAGAGGGGCGTCGTTCTGACGAATGTGTTTGTAAAGGGCCAAGGTATCGATATTGAATTGTTTTGAGAAATTGTTGTGTGGATTTGGTGTGAAAGAAGTCTGTATTTCGTCGGCTAACGCATTTGCTTTCTCATCAGGCTTGGAAGCAAGATGGTTGGCGCCTTGAATCGGGGGTTTGGGCTCTGGCTTGCGTTGAAGAACACGGGCCATTTTCCATATGGATTTGTCTTTAAAATTCAGTTTTGATATCGCAGTGTCCCATGTTGCATTTTTGTGGGCTAGGATTTTGGTCTGTAGTGCCCTTGTTTCAGCGTTGAGATCGGCTCTTAGTAGGGGGGTCCGGTGTATATAATACATTTTTCTGGCATGTTTTTTACTTTGAATTGATCTGAGAAGATGGGTGGGTAGTTGGAGGAGGTTGGGTGGTCTGATGGTTATCGTGGGAATGCTTTGGTTGCATGCTTCTGTCATGAGAGAAGTAAGTTTTGAGATTGCTTCCTCCAGCTGCACTGTGGTGAGAATGGCTCGCTGTGGATCCGAAAGCTCGTCGTGAATGAGATTTCTGTACATGTTCCAATTGGCGCGTTTGAAGTTGAGTTTAAGTTCGGGAGCTTTTTCAACATATTCAGAAGAAGTGTGGAAGAGAATAGGAAGGTGGTCTGAAGACAGAGAAGTAGAAACGGTCAAATCGAAAAGAGTGGAGACGTTGTTGATTATGGCTATATCCAGAACATCACCCAAGCCATTTGCGCCCTTGTAGTAGGTGGGTTCAGAAGGGCCTGCAACAATGAAGGTTGATTTTTGTGAGAACTTGAAGAGCTTGCTGCCTCTTGTGTTAGGCCTGGTGGAGTTCCATGAAGCATGTTTAGCGTTCATGTCTCCCAGAACTATTGTAGGGGTGTTGGGGGTCATGAGGTTAAGTAGGTCGGCATCAACGAATGGTTTAAAAGGTGGGGCATATACTGAGATGATGTGAATGTGGCCTTTTGCAGTAGTGAGTTCTACGCCTATGGATTCTATGTTAGGTGTTTGTGGAAGAAGTAGTTGGTGGAAAATCGCGGTGTTAGCGATGAGAATGGCCACTCCGCCCTGCCTCACTGCACCTATGTCCGGCCTGTCTTCACGAAGAACTGTGAAGCCTGGAACGGTCCATTTGTCTGTGGGAAGAAGACGGGTCTCAGAGAGACATAGACATGATAGTTGATTAAGAGAGAGAAAAGCAGAAATCTCATGCGTCTTCGCCTTGAGACCACCATTAGCGTTCCATGCCGAGAATTTCAGATTTCTTAGCTTAGTTTGTTCCGCCATTTTGAGTTGAGAGTTTTTTGACGAGAGAAACAAGAAGAGAGATTATGAGTTTGGTTTCGGGGGAACTATTTGGGTTTTTGTATGTGGCATCAATGAGATTTTCAATGGTTTCCCAGGACGGGTCAGTCAAAAGGTTATATGGGGTTGCATGGGGTTGAGGATTGCTGCTTCTCTGGTGCTGACGAGGGTCCCTGGCTTGCCATGGTTGGCGTGAGGTAGTGTTAGTTTGTGGATGTCCAGAGGAAGAGAGGGCTGCTGCGTAGGAGGTCTGCTGGGGGTTTTGTGCAGTATGAGGCTGTTGCTGTTTCAAGGATTTTGGGTTATTGCGGGTGATGAAAGATTGGTTTAGTGGATCAGGATTATTCAAGAGGTTTTGAGAGTCAGCATCATTGCCTTGCATGTGATAAACGATGTTCTGTTTCAGTCGTATGGCTTGTCCCATTTTCCTTTGACGATGCTCCTCGCGTTCGTCCAGCAAGTCCAGGTAGGTCTGGCACCTGTGCCAGCCCGCGGGATGGGCACCCCCGCAGTTGCAGCAGACGCAGGGTTCGCTCCTCGGCTTCGTGCAGTCTCTGCCTTGATGGGGGCCGGAGCACTTAAAGCACCTCGGTGGGTGGTTACAGAGGATCGAAGTGTGATTGTAATTGTTACAATTAAAGCATATTTGAATGCCTCTTTCACCCTTGAATGGTTCTACCTTAATAATGATGCTCGCGATGGAGTGCAGTTCTTTGATATCTTTCGATTCCGATGTTTGGGTGACGGTCACAGCAAAGAGAGAAAGCTTTGTCTTCTCGGCGGTCTTAGCAGAAAGTTGAAAAACTTTCTTCACGGCGTAGCCTTGTGCGGTTAAATCTTCAAAAATAAAATCTTCTCCCATTGAGATTGGAAGACCACATATGACAAATTTACGCTCAGTCGATTTCTCGTGAGCCCAGGTGTGGAATCTGATATTTAGCTCCTTCAGCGAGGTGACCAGGGTGCAATAATCGATGTGAGTCGAACAGTGGATCTTAAACAATCCATTTGCATGAAAAGTTCTATGATCATCTTTTAACAGAGATTTGATCAATTCCAAAAATTGTCTGGCGTGTGTGATGCCATCAACGACAATTGGAGGCAACTTCTTTGGTTTAGAAGTGACTCCAAAAGGAGGGTCGGTAAAACAGGTATTGGCCGGCAGAGCAGTCGAAGACTGACTGTTGCTTGAATGGGCCCGAGAGGATGGAGGATTAGAGTGTCGGGAGTACTGCACTTGAAATCGTGCCGGGTTTGGAGTGTTGGCGCGGCCTGGTGGCGATCCGTGAACTACGCGAGGCGGCTTAGAACTCGAGGCCACCTGACGTAGTGGAAAGTTTCCAGATGACGTATGCTCGTCCAGTGACGCGTTGACAACAGCGTGACGTAGTAGAGGTTCAGTAGATGACTTGCCTCTGTTTCTGTTTGCCTGGTAGTCTTCGTCGAATTTTTGGGTGGAATTCGACGGTTTTTGAAGTAATTCGAATTGATTTGATAATTCGATTAAGGGGAAGTGTTCTTGAGATGATGTATCTCGGTCTTGGGTCCTGAACGTCCGTCTCGGATGTGTAAAGTCGCCCTGGGCAGCCATACGGTCTTGATAGTTGAACTGCCTCATTGTGGGCGTGAATTTACGTTTCTTATTTCTCTTCGAGAATCCTTCGTAGTTTTCTTCAACGTCATCTTTTGATAAGTAAGAGCCAGACTTACTCGGAGATGATTTGTTGTGATGCGAGATGGTTCCTTTGTTGAACTGGAAGTTGATGTTGGATGCGAATGTGTTGTCGATCACTGCATCAATCGAATCACTTATCGTAGCCGTGTCCATGTTAGTTGCTTGGTCCGTCATAATGAATAAATGATAACACTAACAATTATCAGCGTAGCTAGCAAGCTAGCACACTGGATAATAATTACGAAACACTTATTCACTGAGTTTGAAATATTCACAGAGTTTGAAATAATCACTTGTAAACACAATGTAAACACAATGTTCACGGAGCACTGGCAGAGATGTTGCTGCTATCACTGCGAGAGCTCGAATGTGAATGGCGAAATTAGTTGAAGTCGTTGCCCAACGCGGGCGCGAGGACCGCATAGGAAACGGCTACGCTTGCTCGACTGGCCGCCAGTGTTTCCCGGCTCATTTTCGTTTGCTCGCCGTGCAGACACCGTGCGCCCGATCGCCGGCAGGTGCACACCGTTGCGATGGTGAAAGTTGAAATTTTCACCTCCCATCGACCGCCGACGGGTCCACCCGCGTCGGGCTCGGGTGCACGCCCACCAAAGTTGAGACTGCTTTTTCGCGCGATCGAACCCCCACGCAATTGCCGGCGCCAGCGGAGGCGGCATCGAGCATCACGCCCTCCGCACGGCCGCCGTCCATCACCGACACCTTGGTCGACTGGCCGGCCGGCCAGTTGCACGTTTCGGCCGCTCGAACGGCGAAAGAATGGCGTTCGAATGTCGCGCGGTGTCGAACAACATTGCTCGAGTCGCGGCACACATTCAGCACGTAATTGCGACGGTACATGGCGGCCGAATGACTCGCGGCTCGGCGTGTACGGAGGCGGCAACCACCCCCGAGGCGGGCGTCGCATTTGTCACCAGCCGGTCGTCGATCAACGTCCTGTAATCGACGATCGGAGGCGGTCACACGGCCGGGTCGTCAGCCGTGCCGATCTGGCGCTTTGGCGGGGCACACCGGCCGCAGCCAATGGCGTGAATTTCGCCACCTGATTGGTCGAGCCGGTCGGCGAACAGTGCTGCAGTGGATCGAGGATCCCATCAGCCAGATCAAAAACAGCGGACACACTATTGAAACGAGAAAATCACTTGTAACTGGAATAATGTTGCTTGGATTTTTTTTTTGTTTTCTGGGGGGGGGACACGCAACACCCGGATATTGTGGCGGTGGACAAAAACACTAACATTATGATGAGTAAAAACACCGGCACTCGTGTGCGATCGAGACCAGGCAGCAGCCAATGGCCTGCGATTCGTCTTCTCATTGGCAGCCGAGGGTGGCGGCAGTGTTTTTTGTTTTGTTTCTCCGTTTGCGGTGCAAGTGCACGTGCATATGCATGAGACGTGACAATATGATGATGCGATTGATCGAAATTGATGGGAACATGCATCAGACCGGAGGAACCAGATGAAATAGAATGGCCACGACGCTTGTCAACGGCCATACCATGTTGAAAACACCGGTTCTCGTCCGATCACCGCAGTTAAGCAACATCGGGCGTGGTCAGTACTTGGATGGGTGACCGCTTGGGAACACCACGTGCCGTTGTCAAAAACTTTTTTTATTTCTTTTCCTTTTCCATTTTATTTTTCCTATTCCGTTGCCCACCTTGTCCCCGGCCTCGCCCCGGCATCGATCATGAGACTGACCCAGCTACCAGCCAGATGGCAAGGATTATCGTTCGGATAACATCAGCCCCATTCATACGATCGATTGATAATTTGAACGTTTTAATTGAATATAATTATTGGCGAAATCATATTTTCTTCGTCATTATTGTGTGTTGTTTGCTGACGTCGGGCCCACCCGACCCCCATGACCCACCCCATGGCCCGCCCCACCGACAATGTGGATAGAATCCGAGCATGTGGGTGGAGTCGACCTGAGGGGGAGGGTTTGAGTTTAAATTCTAGTCCAATTGTTATGACAATTTTATTAGATTGAATGTCATTAATTTTTATAGGATTTGTTTCATTTATTTCTGCATTAGTAATTTTTTATAGTCAAGAATACATAGGAGGGGATTTGAATATCAATCGGTTTATTATTTTATTATTAATGTTTGTTTCATCTATAATATTTTCAATTATTAGTCCAAATTTGATTAGAATTTGGATAGGATGAGATGGGATTAGAGATGGGACTGGATTAGGGATTAGACCTTGTATTCGCTCTCACACGAGAACGGACCGTGCGATTTCGGCGTCCACCGCACCGACGGTGTGGTCGACCGAGCCCTATCATCGATAGGTGCCGAGCCGAGCTCGATGCGACGCTGAAGGGTGTCGGCCGCGAAAATGTTTCGGTCACATTTCCACATTGCGACGGCGGTGGCGCGAAAACGGTGCGTCGGAGCGAACACGAGTTGATGTGAACGAGTACGAGGTTTTTCGAGACCTATCTGCCAGTGCTAGCCCGGCGGCGGCGGCGGCGGCGGCGGCGGCGATCCGACCGTCCGTTCGCCGGCGATCGCGATTTGTGAGTCGACAATTTCAACATACGGAATGCAATGCTACATCACGGAACGCGGGTCCAGTTCGCTCTAGCACAATGACGGAGGCCCGGATTGAACACCAGTTGGTATGAACGAGATCGAGGTCCGAACCAGGCGGCGATCCGATCGTCCGTTCGCCGGCGATCGCGATTTTTTGACTGTCGAGTCGGTGTTGGGTGGGCGAACCGAGCTCGCCTGTACGTATACCCGATCATAACCATGATGGCATTCGACCCGATAATTATAGGCACCACACCATTCGGTGGTCGTGTGATGACGTCACGATGCAGTGGGATGGAATTGATGGACCGGAGGACCCAGCTGATGATGCTAGAGGATGACGAGTCGGATGCATGTCAACGGCCATACCATGTTGAAAACACCGGTTCTCGTCCGATCACCGCAGTTGAGCAACATCGGGCGTGGTCAGTACTTGGATGGGTGACCGCTTGGGAACACCACGTGCCGTTGGCAAAAACTTTTTTTATTATTTTTATTTTTCCTTTTTATTTTTTTTTATACCGTTGCCCACCTTGTCCCCGGCCTCGCCGCATCGATCATAAGACTAACCCGGCCACTAGCCAGATGCTGATGATTATTGTTCGCGTAACATCAGCCCAATTCATACGATCGATTGATAATTTCAACGTTCAATTGAATTTAATTGGACGAGCTTTAGTGAGGATTCGATTTGACGTACTGCGAAAAATTGGTTTCTGTTCGTTTTCTTTTTTTTTTCTTCATTTTCTTTCCATGTTCTCCGGTCGGTTCTCCAAAGGTCACACGGCTACAGCATGATGGGCAGCGAAACTTTCAATTTTTAAAGTTTCGTAAATTTCCGAAACTTTCGGAAACTTTTCATGGCATGTCATAAATTTCCGAAATTTTTGAAACTTTTGAATAAAATGCCCAACTTCCTTTGGTGGATTGAGCTAATGACACTCCATCACTTGTTTCTCTGTTTTACCACTAGATACTACTAACTACCTATTATGGCATTGAGTCATTTCTTTAATATTTGAATAGCAGGCCATTTTTGTCTTCCTTAACCTAAAAATTATTCAGACCATTTTATGAAAACTACCCATGTCCATGTGGCATTGAATAATCGAGTAATTTCTTTAATATTCAGAGCGCAATAAATTTTTTCTTCCTTAACCTAAAAACTATTTACTGTTAACATTGTACTACAAATATGGTGAAGAAGAAAGGAGTAATTTGGAAATATTATGAAGATATGGGCCCTGTAATGAAGCAAGTGGAACGCAAATCCTGCAAATTGAAATTTCGTTTGAATGCAACAAGGATGCAACAGCATCCAACATACTATAACAAGTGGCTGGCAAAAAAGGGTAGATTTTTGGATCGAAGGCATTGAGTAAGTTGCCCATGCCTCGGGCCAACTCTACACCTTCCATCCAACTCGACTCCAAAACTTCCATTCAACTCAAATATTTTCTTACTGCCCATTATGTATGCATGGGAAAATCGATATAATCTGAAATGGAACTTGAGATTATGGAAAAAAAAATTATTATTCCTTCAAAATGAAACTCGTCTTTTACCGGTAGATTTCAAAAATTTCCGTAAATTTCATAAGTTTCACGAAACTTTCAACGAAAGTTTCATCAAACATAAATTTCTGAAATTTGCCCATCACTAGCTACAGCTATCAACTTCGAGCAATTTTTTTTCCAGATGGTTCCTCATCCAACTTAGATCAGTGAAGTTTTTCGGCACTATCGGGTGGTGACTTTTTTGTTCATGAATTTTAGATATTTCGAAAATACCCGTTAGAATAGCAGAGCGGAGAAAAAAGAAAATATTTTCATTTTCCGAAGAGATGAAATTTTGCGTGAAATTGGATGACATTTGCATACACATTTCTGGAAAAATTCTCGGCTACGTCCCAATTCATCGAAATCCCAATTCGTCGACTGGTAAGATTCAGTGAAATCCCGATTCGATGAAATCTCAATTCGTCGACTGTCTCAATTCATCGAAATCCCGATTCGTCGAAATCCCGACTCAGTGAAATCCCGATTCGTCGAAATCCCAATTCGTCGACTTCTAGCCATTAACGTAGGTGTTCAATTCATCGACTGGCAAAATTCATCGAAATCCCGACTCAGTGAAATCCCGACTCAGTGAAATCCCAATTCGATGACTTTAGCCATTCGTATAGCTGTTCAATTCGTCTACTGGTGAGATTCATCGACTGGTAATATTCGTCGAAATCCCGATTCAGTGAAATTCCAATTCGTCGACTCTATCTAGTATAGAACGTTCACGCCTACTTACAGGTATCTGACCAATGAAGAGCGTTTCGTCAAATGTAAGCTCCTTCTTAGACTTGGCTATTGTTCTGGCTCCAGTTTGAACCCTTACCTCACCCCACTCTCTACGTTACCATTTGTTCAAGTGAGAGGTACGAGCTTCTTCGAGGAGATGGGGGCTTAAAGGATGCATTACCTAAATCGAGGGAACAATAGAACTTGAATGACCATTATAGGCATAAATAAAAATCGGCATCAAGGAATTTAGATCATGATGTTCTGCAGATACGCATTTGAAATTGAACGCTGATTATATTACTTTTTTATTGTGAGACATTCACTCATTTGCGGCCGAGATACGGCAATATGCAATTGATGGAACCCTTGACTATTGTCACTTACAATCTAGCTGCAATAAAAAAATAGATAATCATATTCACTTATGGGTGGTGTGGTTAATAAATATACTTTATTGTGGAATGTTTATTTCCATTAAGATTTTCAAATTCCTACCAATTCACGATGAAATCCTTTTTATCAAAGTACGATAGTGAAATGTGCATTTTTCCTCATTTTAGTGTTTTCTATAAACTATAGATCCGGTTTTATCAAGAGATAACGATCGAATTGAAGGCACCGATTAGCGAACCAATGCAATAACTATCCTTCCCATTACCCAAGAACCTTCATCTCGTCATGCCATCATCTCATTAATCATCCATCCGACGCCATTAGATCTCAGTTATCATAACAGTGCGTCGTTGAACCCAATAAAAAAAAAACGAAATGATTCATATAATTGGATGAGCGAAGCGAATTCACCACACTCGAAAAAAAAAATGTTCAGAATGAAAAAGTTTGGAATAATGTGTATCATTATTAGATGAGCGTAGCGAAGATTTTCATTCCATATACCGAAAAATTTTGGGCTTGGTTTTTATTTTTTTTTTTTTTTTTTTTTTTTTTTTTTTTTTTTTTTTGTGTGTAATTTTGTACGCGGCATACAGGTCAGGAAAAAGTTTCAATCAACTCGAAACTTTTTTCCTAAATTGGTGTTATACCAGAATAGGTTGGTATTATTTTTCAGAAAAATCGGTCAAACGGTGTCTCCGGAAAAAATTTGGAAAGTATGGAAATTCCCCATAAGAATAGGCCGGGGAGAAATACTTGGAAAACCGAAATTTTCCAAAAGCTCTCAGATTTATACTGAATGTGGAAAGATCTATCATACATATTTTAAGCGATTTGTGAGACAATCGGATGTGAAATAACGAAGAGAACGCATTTTTTAGGTACTTTTTCACACATCAA
Source organism: Brachyptera putata (assembly GCA_907164805.1). Classification (NCBI taxonomy): domain Eukaryota; kingdom Metazoa; phylum Arthropoda; class Insecta; order Plecoptera; family Taeniopterygidae; genus Brachyptera; species Brachyptera putata. The sequence continues at coordinate 32,728,129 of OU015465.1, read as the reverse complement.
TAAAAGCAATTAAGAAAGCAATTAAGAAACTATTAAATGTGAGCAACAAGTGTCACCAATAAATTAAAACGTTTAAAATCTGTGATGGATATGAAGAAGGCACTGGTATAATTGTTGGGAAACCAAGGTTTATATACCAACAGACAGCCGCGGTTTTTCAACTTTTGAAGTGATCCATGGCCTGTATATGTACATTGAGCTGACAAAATGTTCTTAATTCTACATTTCCATACTTCTAAGCTCATCTCACAACGCATATAAGGCGTTTTCCTAGTTATATTGAAATTCCATGAAAATTTGAAATTTTTGGAAGAATAAATAAATTGAATTCTTTCAAAAAGTTATATCAAGTTGATTTTTTGACGGCATTCAAGGTGAAAATCAATCTTTCCATTCCAGTTCGTTCATTTCGTAGACTATTCTAACGAATGTAATATGAGATGCAATTTAATATTATTAGATGAGCGTAGCGAAGATTTTCATTCCATATACCGAAAAATTTTGGGCTTGGTTTTTATGTTTGTTTTTTTTTTTTTTTTTTTTTTGTGTGTAATTTTGTACGCGGCATACAGGTCGGGAAAAAGTTTCAATCAACTCGAAACTTTTTTTACAAATTGGTGTTATACCAGAATAGGTTGGGATTGTTTTTCAGAAAAATCGGTCAAACGGATTTTCCGAAAAAAAATCGGAAAGTATGGAAATTCCCCATAAGAATAGGCCAGGGGAGAAATACTTGGAATTTTATTTTTTTCAAAAGCTCTCAAATTTATACTGAGTGTGGAAAGATCTATCATACCTATTTTAAGCGATTTATGGAACAATCGGATGTGAAATAACGAAGAAAACGCATTTTTAATGTACTTTTTTACACATCAATAAAAGCAATTAAGAAAGCAATTAAGGAACTATTAAATATGAGCAACAAGTGTCACCAATAAATTAAAACGTTTAGAATCTGTGATGTATATGAAGAAGGCACTGGTTTGATTGTTTGGAAACCAAGGTCCATATACCAACAGACGGCCGCGGTTTTTAAACCTTTGAAGTGATCCATGGCCTGTATATGTACATTGAGCTGACAAAATGTTCTTAATTCTACATTTCCATACTTCTAAGCTCATCTCACAACGCATATAAGGCGTTTTCCTAGTATGTTATATTAGACTACTATATGAGACGTACTAACAGCTGTAGGCCTATACATATACACATTGAGATGCAAATAATTATGTCACTACCCTATCCTTTTATATTCATTACTCATTCTCAATAATTTCTTTGATAATAAAGAAGGCCTTGTTTTAATCGTTCTTCATTAATTGGTGACACTTGTTGCTTGGATGTGATTGGTTTTCTAATTAATAGCTTTGAAAGATGTATCAATATGTCATTACATGATGTTTTACATTAAAACGACTAATCGGATTTCAGTGAAAGTTTGGAATAATGTGTATCATTATTGAAGTGAAATTCGGTGAAGAGTTGTATTTTTTCGAAGGACATTTGTTTACGTAAATTCTTCTCTGGCTTATTCTTATAGGGATTTGGAAACTTATAAATCAGTTCTCTCAGAAGTGGTGCAACCGATTGAGCCTCAAAACTATAGGGTATCGAACTTAATGATGATGATGAGCCCAATGATTTCAAATAATGAAAAGTAAGTTCTTGACGTGTAGCATGAGATGTTGGCAAATATTTACAATACCCAAGAAAAAATTGATGCTACTCGTCAATAAATGTAACGAGTATTCTAATACAGATTATATATTAATATTGGATTCAATATGAATGAAATTACAATTCTACTATCATATATCCAGGTTATATAATGTTTCAATAATTAAACATTATGTCATCTCTTAGAAACATCAACTAATCATTTATCTGAACCGTTTCAATATCATTCATTTGAAATAAAGCAAACATACAAAAAAATGTCATGTTTAATGAATGACAATAGTTCGCTATTACGAATTATAGGCCTACGTATAGGTCACCCATTAGGTATAGAGATCTGGAATACTTTCTCTGGAAAACATATGGTTGTCTACAATAAATGTTGGCTCACTATGCATATAATAGAATATTATTACATTTAGGGTGAATGAAATTACAAAACAGCCCACAGATGCATACAACTACCTAATCAATGGCATAGTAACTAGTCTAGGCAAACGCAGAATATGCATTGTACGATGAGCGAGATATCTATAAAGTTGAATCTAAAATTCTACATGCCTTGATCATATAAAATATACTTCATTCGACACCAACGAATCTAGGTAGCCGTGAATAACCAATGCATCTTATTTCTGCTATTATTTCTATCTATTCGATGAATAAAGAACATGTATTACATTATTTTCTTCGAAACGGCTGGTTCGAATTGCATACAAATTTGTTATTATGTGTATCACTTTCGTTTTTACATTTGAGGAAAATTTGAATTATATTGGTGAGATTTTATTTTTCAATTTTTTCCGCTCAGCCTAATCTTATGGAGTTTTTAGAAACTTTGAGGTGATGTTCTCAAAAATGGTCCTACAGATATGACTAAAAAACTATAGGGTTCCAACTTGGATACGTTTGCGTATACAAAAAAGTTTAATGTAGATCAGTCAAACCCTGCGACCTGTGCAGTGCCAACAAACAAACAAACAAAAAAACAGTGAGACAAATCTCCGTAAGAGTTGAGTGGAAATCTTCACTAGCGCTCATCTAATTACGTTCATTAGCCTTCTCAAATACAAGCTTTAACTGATTATGGAAACTATACATTTTGTTCAATTATCCTTCACGAGATAGTAGGTTACAATTTCTGATAATTAATAAAGTACGAAGATGAAATAATCATTTTCAATAATACACGGAATAATTCGTCCCTGCGATTTGAAAATATTATATTTAATATACATTGTGTGAATGAAGCAAATGACGTTATTACTTGTAATATTTCAGTACGATAACGTGTACGTTTGCCATTGACAGTATTATGGAACTAAGGGTTCAGGTACTGGAAAAAAAGTATATTAATAGAAAGGAATGTGTGTTGCCAAGCGACGGATGGTTGCGGATCGGAAGAATGTTGGGGAGGAGGATGCATGTATCGATGTTCCTAGAGAACGTACAGCTAGTATTCTTTGAATTTAATGCCGGACTACGTAACTTGCATTATTCTCTATTAAATCTTCGAAATGATCAATGAATTACCAACTGGTATCAATCTGGAGTAGATTTCAATGACCTTCACGACGGTGTTAATGAAATTCATGGATACTGTCTCGCTTCGTACATCTCCACTGTGTTAACGCGTGATACTGGCCACTGGCACTGACTGGCAATAACCAATCTCGGCTATTATTAGTATTTTTAGAAATATTTCCGATGGATTAATGTGAGGGGTGTTTAGTTAGGGGATTAGTTAGGTAGTTAGGGGTAAAAGTTGAGATGTGAGGGGTGACACATCCACAAGTGGTTGTGAAACATTTTTGGACGCATTTCCCGCGGCATCTTATAAAATACCGTGTGATACACTAGAATATGTTGGTGCAAAGTTTAATAAGTTGAATGGAAGATTATGTTTCAATGAGGAATAATTAAAAGCATACTATCGTTATCTTTTTGTCATCAGATGAAACCCATTAAAAAGAATGGTCTGAATCGTTAAACCTAAATATACGACAACGTGACTATTTTCTGATTCTGTAACAAACCTACATGATGATGATGACCGTACTTATAAATACAATCTCCACTTTTCTTTCATATGTAAATACTTTAGAAAGGGCTTGTTCATCATGGAGGAAACAATCACATAATCAGTCAAGACAGAAAAGTGGTAGATTGGAACGAAAGCTGACTCATCCTGACACGTGAAGAATGAATTTTGAAATACAAATAAAATAAATACGCAAGTATAGCAGTCTATTACTTTCATCGTCGACTTATGAGATAACGAAACAAGTTTAATCATGTATAACAAAAGGGCTGCCGCCCAGGTAGCTCAGTCGACTATCGCATTGTGTGTTAGTAACTGAAGTCACGTTGGGCGTGGGTTCGAGTCCCGTCCCGCATACATGGATCTTTGTGAACGTCCTTTCAAGTATCATCGTTTCGTTATCACCCGCTAATTCGTACCCCCGTATAACCTAGCTGTTGGTGAAGTCGTTAAGCACCATTATAAAGAAGGACTCATTTGAATCGTCATAAAAAAAATGTGTAATTGGTTGCATTCATTCAAAATCAAAGTTGAAACTGAGTAAAACATCATCAGCATAAAATGCAAATTGAAATTTGTTTCAACGGAAAATAACTAGGGACGAAATGAAAGTCTAACACATTTTGTTAAACAACCTCAAAAAGTTTTGTCACATTTGGAGACTTCCTCATATTACGATAAATAATTTTTGTATATACACCTGTTACACTGTCAAACTTGAAAATGTCACATTTCAAGCCTTTTAATATTGTAGTAAATGAAGACCAACAACTTGTGTATAGCCTGTAATTCATTCCAATATTTTCAAACGAATGCGATATTGTAAATCGCTGCTCCTTTTTAGTGGTGATACTTGAAGAGCTGATTTTTCCGACGTGAATTCAATGTATTATTCTTGATAGTAAATAGGGAGCAAATTTTCAATTTGTAAAAATTTTCCATTGAATAAATTCATAGACTAAAGATATATACCCAAGACGATTCACGCAACGTTAAAAAAAGATTCATCCCCGCTCTCATCCCCACTCCTTTATCCACGTAGTACCTTCAAGGCCCGCTACGAGTGCTGAAAATCGTTTCAGCGATTGTGCTGCAGTCGACGGTGATTGTACGAATTGAGTGTGTTTAACAGCAATCACATGTCTACGAGATAAGAAGTAGCTCTTTTCGTCGGGAAAGTCCACAATCGCACCAATTCACGGTCCCGAGCGACCGTCTCCCGTACTCATAACACTTGGCGAACACATGTCCCGACCCAGCCAGCGTAGACTAAGCGGCAATTATCAAAAGTACATCGACGCTTTTATTTTGAGAACTGTGACAGTAATTTGCTATCAAATAAAATGAGAATGGAACTAGAGACGATCGAACTCATCCTTCTTTGTCGCTCACTTTGTCAGAGAAGTCACTCAGAAATTAGCATTCTGTTAGTACATAGAAATCGAACAAGTCGAATGCGTTTATGTCCTTATTTTCATGTTTTCACTATTCATTAATAAAATAGCCACACGTTTTCATCATGTCGAAAATAACCCCTCATAAATATCATTACGGAGGAGGAAGTAAGTGCTCCTTTAAAAATTGTAAAAATACAACGTTCAACACTCGTGGCTTGATGCCAGTGGTACGATTTTATGGTTTTCCAGTCAAGGATACTGATCGGTAAGTATTTTCATAATATTACGATTATATTAAATCATCGTCTATTTTTTTCTCATTGCTGCTCGATAACATTGTGAAAAACGAGTTTAGTAAACCCATAATATTACTATAAGATGATTGGATTGATTAGACTGATTGGGGATGAGATCCATTCCATAGGCAAAATGTATTACTCTGTGCCCATGCTTTATTATACGAAATTCGTGCCATGCCGCAGCAACACGTTTTAGACAAAGTATTCCAAAAATAAAGTAATTTTGTAAATAGTGTCAAAAAAGCGTCGAAGTTTCAGGGTTACTAAAAACTGCTTATAATCTACATCCTTGCTCTAATCGTTAGTTGTGAAATTCACATGATTGTTTTTCAAGTTGTATCATCGGAACACGTCGTGGAACAGGTGATAGAATACGCATTTAAAACAACATCATCAACATAAACAAAATTAGTGCTTCGTGTACTTTCATTTCGATTTCGCGTTACATCAGAAAATGAATATTTTGGAATAATTGCCAGTATATGCGCTTCCCCTCTAACTGTCCGGTGCCCGTTATGAGGGCTTGAAACTCGCAAGCGTCAATGTGTGGAGTGGAAGGAGCGTCGAGTGGAAGGAGCGTCGAGTGGAAGGAGACGGGCGACGAGACCAGTTTCACGCACACTACTCGCATGTCAATAGTTCAAGGTTACAGCGTTCGTTTTCCAGTCGTTGGCATATTTTCTCCTAGCACTTGAGCCGCACATCTTTTGTCAAATATTATTTTATATACGGATTTATAGCAATTTCACGCAATTTCATGAGAAGGATAAATTGTATGGAACATTGAAAAGATTTTATTAGATGAGCGTTAGCGAAAATTTCCATCCCACTCTTATAGAGCTTTGTCTGTGTGTTTTTTGCTTGTTTGTTTGTTTGTTTGTAAGCACTGCACAGGTCGCAAGGTTTAACCGATCGACATGTTTATTTTGCATACGCAAACTTATCCAACTTAGAAATGTATAGTTTTTGGGTCAAGTCGGTTGGACCATTTTTGAGAAACATCATCTCAAAGCTTCTAATAACCCAATAAGATTAGGCTGGGCGGAAAATTTTGAAAAATAAAATCTCTCCAATATAATTCAAATTATCCTCAAATGTAAACACGCGAATGATACACATTATTACAAATGTGTATGCAATTCGGACCAGCCGTTTGGAAGCCAATAATGTAATAACATATGTGTCATGTATTCATCGAATAGATAGAAATAATTGCAGAAAAATGTGGCAGAGATGGATTCACAGCTCCGTAGATACTATAGTAACCGGATGAAGTATATTTTATCGGAGTCAAGGTGTATTGAGTTTTTTATTATACCCTATTTGGATATCTCGCTCATCTTACAACGCATATTTCACGTTCGCCTAGTATAAAATATATTTCATTCGATACCAACGAATCTAGGAAGCCGTGCATCTATCACTGCGACATTTTTCTGCTTATTCTCTCACTCTCTATTTGATAAAAAGCATTTATAACATTATTTTCTACAAAACCGCCTGTCCGAATTGCATACAAATTCGTATGTGTATCAATTTCGTGTTAACATTTAAGGAAAATTTGAACTATTGGCCCTATTGGAGAGATTTATTTCCTCATTTTTTCCCGCCCAGCCTATCAGGTCCGTAAAGTTGTGACCCCCCAATTTGAATTCGGAATTGATTTTTTTTTTACAATTAGTGCTGAATTAGTGCTGATTAGTGCCGTTGAGTTGGTAATTAGTGCCATCTCCCTGTGGCAAATAAGTAGAAAAAACTGTGGGGGGCCACAACTTTACGCTGGGCCCCCCATGAAACGAATCTTGCTCAAAATAGAAATATAATTAGTGCTGAATTAGTGCTAATGAGTGCCGCTTACCCCGTAATTAGTGCTGCATTTTTTGGGAAGTTATTGACAAAAATGCCGCGGGGGGCCATGGCCCCCCAGAAAGCGATCGAGGTCAAATTGCACAGATAATTAGTGCTGAATTAGTGCTGATTAGTGCCGTATACCCCGTAATTAGTGCTGCATTTTTTCGGAAGCTATTGACAAAAATGCCGCGGGGGGCCATGGCCCCCCAGAAAGCGATCGAGGTCAAATTGCACAGATAATTAGTGCTGAATTAGTGCTGATTAGTGCCGTATACCCCGTAATTAGTGCTGCATTTTTTCGTAAGTTATTGACAAAAATGGCCCCCCAGAAAGCAATCGAAGTCAAATTGCACAGATAATTAGTGCTGAATTAGTGCTGATTAGTGCCGTTTACCCCGTAATTAGTGCTGCATTTTTTCGGAAGTTATTGACAAAAATGCCGCGGGGGGCCATGGCCCCCCAGAAAGCAATCGAAGTCAAATTGCACAGATAATTAGTGCTGAATTAGTGCTGATTAGTGCCGTTCACTCCGTAATTAGTGCTGCATTTTTTTGGAAGTTATTGACAAAAATGCCGCGGGGGGCCATGGCCCCCCAGAAAGCGATCGAGGTCAAATTGCACAGATATTAAGTGCTGAATTAGTGCTGATTAGTGCCGTTTACCCCGTAATTAGTGCTCTGATAGTTTTCGAGTAAAGCGATATTTAAGGTGCTCTTTTTTTCGGGAGGCGTGCCAACCAAGCGCCGCGCGCGAAATTCGAATGCCGAACCGTCAAAAACGTACTGTACTGATAAGTAAGATATATTGGCTTCGGTGAATGATGAATGAGGTTCAATGGCAGATGAAGTGACAGATTATTCTATAATGTATTTTTGGATAGTAGGAAGGAGCCGGTCGTGGCCTTTTTTCAAGAAAACATCCCAGTACGAACCGAAACGACAGATGGAAACCACGAAATTTCTAGTGTCAGGATGGTCGAGCACGGCGGGAATTGAACCCGGTCTCATAACTGACCTTTATAGCGTGTATGACGTTTATCTTGGTTATCATTACAGTGCCTCGTTGATGAAACAGTAGGAGGCTTGATAAGCTACTAAAAGCATGAAGGGTAACTGGGTAGAATACATATTTCTTCGATTCTTTACATCACTCAAAATTCACCAAATCCAGCTAAAATATTGATGATTGTGGCAATGTATGTTAATTGTTACTATTGACCCCGTATACACATGGGTCAGTTGTAACACCATGTATACATATTACATTTTGTGATGACTTTTGAGCTTGATTACCATCTTTTAATTAGCTACATTCAATGCCACAATACAGGGAATATAGCATATATATATGTATAGTACACATGAATAGTACACGAATAGTACACAAGAAACAATACAGGAAATGAAACTTCTCCCAATTATCCTCTCGATATCTAACCGGGGTATGTAGCGCGAATCTTGTCCATGGCCTGTTGCGAGGTTGGAGTTTGTTACGATTGCCCCGCAGCACCTAATTTCGTCAAGTGAACTATATAATATGTTACTCCTTTTTTTAATGTTGCTTAACGACCCCACCAACAGCTAGGTTATACGGGGGTACGAATGAGGGAGTGATAGTGAAACGATGAAGGGATGAATGGTGAAAGGACGCTTACAAAAACTCATGGCCAACGGTGACTTCAGTTACTACCGCTAGCGATAATTGACTTAGCCACCGGGGCGGCCAATGTAACTCATCACATTTTGTTTATCGAAATATATTATTCAGTTGATAGTACTAACCATTCGATACTGTATCTATACACACAATCACCAAGAGAATCAGATAAGATCAAAACATGCCAAAAAAAAAAAAAAACTTTTTCTGAAAAGTTACTCGAAATGTGTCACATTTTTCTTCCTAGAGCGCAGTCTTCACTGCACATACGTGAAAATTACGTCAGACATACTGCCTTCTAGGACGGATTTGTCAAAATATCTAGCGCTAGTTCACGATCACAAATGTGAGGCTGATAGTCGTTGTTACAATCGTCCTGTGTTACTTTCGTCCCTGGTTTCCCCTACTATAATGGTAGGCAGATACATTTTCCCAAATAACTTTCTTTACAAAACCGAGACAGAACTAATATTAATCAAAATGTATTTGTTTCATAATATTGTTCAATTAACGTCTCACGAAATAGCATTATTTTGGCAATAATTCAAAAAGTGTGAGTCAAGTGATTTCCTTTTTTGTGATACCATGGCGGGCAATATTTTTTAGCTTGACTTTCATAAACTTCAAGAATTTTTTCTAGTGAGTTATTGCAATTTACATTTCATTGGTAAAATATAATTGAATCTTTTTGAATACATTCCGTATTGAGTTTCATTATTATTATGTTGAAATTCTGCCGGTAGTTTTTCAAAAACTATTGCATTCAATTCATAATTGAATCTGGAGTAGCCCTGTGCTATTTGGAAATAATACATTACATCAAGTGTAAAATGTGTTTTATCCCTCTTCCAATGAAATAAATCATTAATTGTAAAATCAGAACCATCTCACCGATTTCATCGAGTAAACTATTAAGCAGTATCAAAAATACTATACAAATAAATAAACCATCATAATCCGTGAAAAAAAAAGTTGAACTCGAAGGAAGAGTGTATACCTATAGGCCTACTTGATAGGCCTATTTGAAAATGACTTCTCATTATTTCTAAGTGTAACTTGAAGAACGGAAAAAAGTAAAAACGATTGAGACGTAATTCAATCGCAACAATGGAGTTTAACACAGGAAGTATAGTGAAGCTTTATTTTTGAGCCTTGTGTGTGACGCTTACAAAAAATATATGATACAATAATTCCAAATGTTAAACTAATGGCTTGATTTTTTTTCTCAATAGGTAACGAACTGAAATATTCTGAAAATATAGAATAAACCATTAAACTGACTACATTTCCTTTTTTCAATTCAGTTTGTTGAGCAGTTATTTTCAGTGGGGCAAATAATACAATTAAAATTAATTTTCTTTTCAATTCTCCGCATAGTCAATATCACTAATCAAAAACCACATGTATGACGTTTCCCAATAGTTATTTTGTGAACTGAATATCAATTGATTAATTCGAAGTCATGTCGGTACGAAAGTAACACGCAAAACTACGTGTGTACGTTTTTGACGGTTCGGCATTCGAATTTCGCGCGCGGCGCTTGGTTGGCACGCCTCCCGAAAAAAAGAGCACCTTAAATATCGCTTTACTCGAAAACTATCAGAGCACTAATTACGGTGTAAACGGCACTAATCAGCACTAATTAAGCACTACATATCTGTGCAATTTGACCTCGATCGCTTTCTGGGGGGCCATGGCCCCCCGCGGCATTTTTGTCAATAGCTTCCGAAAAAATGCAGCACTAATTACGGGGTATACGGCACTAATCAGCACTAATTCAGCACTAATTATCTGTGCAATTTGACCTCGATCGCTTTCTGGGGGGCCATAGCCCCCCGCGGCATTTTTGTCAATAACTTCCCAAAAAATGCAGCACTAATTACGGGGTAAGCGGCACTCATTAGCACTAATTCAGCACTAATTATATTTCTATTTTGAGCAAGATTCGTTTCATGGGGGGCCCAGCGTAAAGTTGTGGCCCCCCACAGTTTTTTCTACTTATTTGCCACAGGGAGATGGCACTAATTACCAACTCAACGGCACTAATCAGCACTAATTCAGCACTAATTGTAAAAAAAAAATCAATTCCGAATTCAAATTGGGGGGCCACAACTTTACGGACCTCAGCCAATCTCGTGGAGTTTTTAGAAACTTTGAGATGAAATTTCTCAAATATGGTCCAACCGATTTGATCCAAAAACTAAACAGCTTGAAGTTGGATAAGTCTGCGTGTAAAGAAAAATTGTCATGTCGATCAGTCAAACCCTGCGACCTGTGCAGTGCTTACAAACAAACACACAAAAAAACACAGACAATTAGCTCTATAAGAGTGGGATGAAAATCTTCACGCTCATCTAATGACCAAGGTGTGTGAGTTTTCAAGTCTACTTTATATAGATCTCTCGCTCAGCAGCACTGCATCCACAGGTCGCACGCTTTGACTGATCGACATGAAACTTTTTCTATACTCGCAGACATATCCAATTTAGAGAACTGTATAGATTTAGGGTTGATTTGCTTTGACTATTTCTGAGAAATATCATCTCAAAGTTTCTAAAAACTCCAGAAGATTACGCTGGGTGGGAGAGTTTTTAAAATAAAATCTCTCCCAATTTTTTTTCTCACTGAATGTGAACACATTTGTGATACATATTATTAGTGATACAATTACAGCTTTGTATGTAAAACGTAATACGTAAAACGTAAACCATACGTGCAATACGTAAAACACGGTCATTCAACACAAAATAAACACATTTTCAAAACTATTTGATGTTGATATCCGACGATCAGAAATTGATATATTTTCAATGCGTTTTCATCACGTGATTCCATTCAATAGCGGAAAATATATTGTTCCATTTTCCTCTACCAATACTATACCAACTAAATGTAGATATTGATTTCGTATTTTTTGTTAGCCAGGCACATTAGCTTTTACTTTTCATAATTCTTGTTCTTTATGGATCGATGTTATCTCTCGTTGGTAACATGATAAACCGCTTACATACTATACTAGTACATAACACAGATGTCTTTATGTATGTACCTGTTGGTTTATTAGATGTATGGACTGGATCATCAAGTCGGGTCGGGACGACTTCCTTGACTCAGATGCGAATAAACTTCGAAAACTACAAGTTTGTTCGAAACATTTTAAACCATCGCAGATAATTGGCATGCGACTCTGCCATGATGCCATACCATCTCAGCATGATGATCTCGATCCGATTCCAACTACCTCGAAGACGAAAGATCCGATTCCAACAACCTCAAAGACGAAAGATCCGATTCCAACAACCTCGAAGACGAAAGATCCGATTCCAACAACCTCGAAGACGAAAGATCCGATTCCAACAACCTCGAAGACGAAAGATCCGATTCCAACAACCTCGAAGACGAAAGATCCGATTCCAACAACCTCGAAGACGAAAGATCCGATTCCAACAACCTCGAAGACGAAAGATCCGATTCCAACAACCTCGAAGACGAAAGATCCGATTCCAACTACCTCGAAGACGAAAGATCCGATTCCAACTACCTCGAAGACGAAAGATCCGATTCCAACAACCTCGAAGGCGAAAGATCCGATTCCAACAACCTCGAAGACGAAAGATCCGATTCCAACAACCTCGAAGACGAAAGATCCGATTCCAACAACCTCGAAGACGAAAGATCCGATCCCAACAACCTCGAAGACGAAAGATCCGATTCCAACAACCTCGAAGACGAAAGATCCGATTCCAACAACCTCGAAGACGAAAGATCCGATTCCAACTACCTCGAAGACGAAAGATCCGATTCCAACAACCTCGAAGACGAAAGATCCGATTCCAACAACCTCGAAGACGAAAGATCCGATTCCAACTACCTCGAAGACGAAAGATCCGATTCCAACAACCTCGAAGACGAAAGATCCGATTCCAACAACCTCGAAGACGAAAGATCCGATCCCAACAACCTCGAAGACGAAAGATCCGATTCCAACAACCTCGAAGACGAAGATCCGATCCCAACAACCTCGAAGACGAAAGATCCGATTCCAACAACCTCGAAGACGAAAGATCCGATTCCAACAACCTCGAAGACGAAAGATCCGATTCCAACAACCTCGAAGACGAAAGATCCGATTCCAACAACCTCGAAGACGAAAGATCCGATTCCAACTACCTCGAAGACGAAAGATCCGATTCCAACAACCTCGAAGACGAAAGATCCGATTCCAACAACCTCGAAGACGAATGACAATCCTGTTCCTTCCCCTGAAGTTGATGTTATTACAAGTGATTGTGACCTCATTGAGGATGTTGATCATGTCGACGAAGCGATGGCAGAAGCGTCTGTCGGATTACAGGGCGTAGAAAACGACGAGTACGACCTAATGGAGATGGAAGACAGCGACACTGAAAGTGAGAACGAAGAAAATGATGAATGCTCGTCAAGCACTGAAGAGAGTGGGAATGATGACGATGAGAATGAGAATGAAATAATACCAAGAAAGCTGAAATTATTGGTCAAATTAAAAGATAAATCAGTTAAATTGAACAATACCAGATCCTCTTTATACAGGTTGAAAAAGAAAAGTGTAGAACCAATATCTCTCAATGACGCACACAATGCCTTGAATGAAGTAATTGATGGTGCTGCAATGACTTTTGTATCAATGCTGATTCGGAAAAATAAATCTGCCCCTTGGAACAACGAGCAGAAAAAATTGGCACTTTCGCTATTCTACAAATCACCGTCTTTGTATCTTTATATGCGGGATGAACTAAAATTCAATCTTCCTTCACACTCGTCCATAATAAGATGGATTAATGTTGTGAACCTTTCGCCAGGATTTTCAGAAGCAGTTTTTGAAAATTTGAGAACCAAAGTAAGTACAATGAGTAAAGCCGAACGAGAGTGCGTCCTCATGTTCGATGAGATGTCGATTAAAAAATGGTTGGAGTTCGACCCTAAACAGGACTTGATGGAGGGTTTTCAGGACCTAGGCTTCTTTGGACGTTCACCACTCGTAGCCAATCAGGCAATGGTTTTTATGGTGAGAGGTTTGATGTTCAATTGGAAACTTCACGTTGGGTACTTTTTATCCTTCAATTCAGTAAAGAGTCGTGATCTCAAACTACTGGTGGAAGAGTGTATTGGAAAGCTTATGAATATTGGCTTGTCTGTTCGAGCAATCGTTTGCGATCAAGGTAGCGCAAACAGATCGGTGTTCGAAGCCCTTAAGACGTCAATCGAGAAGCCGTACTTCGAGTTAAATTCCAAAAAGATATTTGTTATCTATGATGTACCGCACCTTGTGAAGAGTGTCCGAAACAATTTAATGGCCCATGATTTGATTATAGATGGTGAAGTTGTGACATGGAGAGATATCAAGAAATTCCATGACATCGATTCGAAAAGTGGAGCGACTGGTATTCGAGCAGCTCCTAAGCTGTCAGTTAAGCACCTTTATCCTGGCCCATTCGCGAAAATGAGTGTGAAGTTAGCCACTCAAGTATTCAGTCACAGCGTGAAATCGGGCATGAATGTTGCGATTCGTACCGGTGAATTGCAAAGTAAAACAGCATCGAATACGGCAAACTTTGTTGGGCGAATGAACGATCTATTTGACTCGTTAAACAGCAAGTCAGTCAATGACAGAACCCCTCATCGGCGACCCTTGTCAAATGACAAATTCAATTCGCCAATGGAGTGCCTGAAGGCGGCGCAAACCTGGCTTCCAACGTGGAAAAGGTTAGATGGGAAGGCGAATCCACCTTGCTTTGAAGGTTTGCAGCTTGGTGTGAGCTCCACCCTCCTGCTATGGGAAGACCTCAGCTCGGAAGGCTATTCCTATTTACTGACAAATCTTCTAAACCAGGATCCTCTGGAGAATTCATTTGCAGTTCTGAGGAATAGGTCGGGTAACAACAACAACCCAACACCTAGAGCATTTCGAAAGAGTTTGCAGCATAACATATCAGTCCGCCTGATGAACCCTCCGAAATCGTCCAACTGTGAGCCAGATGAGGATGTGTGGCTCACTGCAATAGACAGCGAGCCACCAGACAAAGCGTCAGCAACTACCCAGTGCTCGACCTCATCTGGCTTTCAGCCTATAGATTATGACCATCTGCCTTCATGTGATTCGTATGAAGAACCACCGACACCTACACAAGACAATGAACAACGAGAGTCAGTAGACTTGACTACGTTTAGCACATGGTGCTATCCCACATCATTTGAGAACTGTGATGCTTCGACGTCAACACCAGTCCAATTCGATGTAACATCACACTCCAACCGAGTTCCACCATTACCAATAGACACATTCGCATTAGGTTCGTATTGTAAAATTAATTTAAAAATCGAAATGTCATGTCAAGACTTCAATATATTTGTTATGTGCCTAAAATTTTTCTTCTGTCCTTAATAGATCACGAAGAAACTCCAACCGATGAATATGGATATACAGTCGTTCAAAACCCAAACATGGAACGGTGTGTTATCGTTTATATTGCCGGCTGGCTTGCACGAAAATGTGTTAGAAAATTTTCTTGTGCTTCTTGTTCTGGATGCTTGGTAAAAACGGGTCAAATGCTGGTATGCGAGCAAGAGACTTTAATATTTGCTCGAGCCTTTGCCACAAATGATGCTAACCAGCTCGGAAATCTAACCGCACCTAGTGATATGTACACTAATATCGTCCAGGAGCAATGTGATATGTTCTCGGCCGAATATGGTTCACGCAAACACGAGGCACACGTATCAAAATCCATAAAGACAAATATCATTGATAAACAACTGCAGTGGTTTGATCCCAGACATGTATGTCATCAACACCGTTTGTAAGTATACTCATTATTATATCATATCTTGATTTTAAAGCATACTGTTTTGAGCGTACAGGCCAATCGCTGGTAGAGCTCACGTCACTCATAATAAATGTACAATTTTCTGTTCAAGGTTCGCAGTGGATTTAGTAGTACGTACAAAATTGTACTATTATGGTAAATGGATGTCCAGAGCGATACGCGATGCACCCACCACCAATGAAGTGCTTGAAATAAACCCGAGAAAAAAGTTTGTAAAAAGATCTCTGGCAGACGCAGACACTGGCAATAGAATGAAAGTTAATCAGAAATTAAACAACTTAATCACCTCTAAACCTTCAAACTACAATTATAGGTTAAGGTACCACACCCTTGAACCAAGCAATTTCTCAAAATAACATGTTTTTATATATTATCATCTGAATATTCTCTGTAATCTTCTCGTCATTCACCTAAATTTGTATTCGCTGTATTTCTTTTACTCATTACAGAAAAAAAATTGTATCATTCATTGTGTACCGTTCAATAATTTTAATGTAGAGATCCTGACATTTTGAACCCACCAACAGCTAGGTTATGCGGGGGTACGAATTAAGCGGGTGATAATGTAAAACGATGAAGTGATGTTAGGTGAGAGGACGTTTACAAAAACCCATGCCTTATGTGGAATTCGCACCCACGCCCAATCTCTGAACAGTTTTTGTGAACACTTCACAAGTTTCGAAACATGGAAATGATAACATTATTCTAATAATTGTATGAGGTATCAACTTAAATCTTTGGTATTGGAAAACCTAAAAAATTGGGCAAGTATGATCTACAATGGTGCCAAACAGTGAACTGGTGAATTTGCAAGGAATATTTTGGTTTGTGATTATATTTTGGAAATTTAGATTCGAAAAGAAAATGTTTGTAGAAATTATAGTTTTCCATGAGAATGATTATCCATAAGTCATTATGTAGTATGGTTGTTTATGAACATACTGATTTTTTGGGGAAGTTTGCTAGAACACTAATTTGATGACCAGTTATCATAATTGGATGTTATGCGTTTAATATTAGCAATTAGAATTGTTATAGATTCTCAACAATGGAGAAAATTGAAACTTTTTCTTGTTTTTCTCAATTAGATTATCAAGTAAAAATGAATGAGAAAAAGATTTTTTTCTCTCTTGAAAATTACAAGGTAGACAATAACATATGTGAAGTGTATGGTAGAACCTTGATGAAAAAATACCACAGCCTTTGTGATTCTACCCGTTAGTTACTCTTAACAAACTAAAACTAAATATATTTGACATTTATATTTATACACGAGGCTCTGGTGGTAGGTCGGCTCGTAGTCGTAGCGATGGTCGGCGTTTTTTTCCGCTTGTCAATCTTCACCGGCGGTTGACTCCCCACAGGAGGGTGGACCGGGAACACACGGTGTTGGTACATGGCAGGTTTCCACGCGTCCGGGAGCCTGCGTGCATCGTCTCGGGTGTTCATGCTGTGGCCTCTCTTCTCGATTTCGATGGCTTCACGGAAGATGCGTGGCAGCTCGTGGTCGATACGCGCTAGGGTTTTGGCCTTGCGGAAGTCGATCCAATGGCACTCTTTCTGCCCGTGTTGAGCCAGTGTTGACGTGGTGGCATGCTTATTCATGGCGGCCTGGTGTTCGTCTAGGCGGGCGGAGATCTTCCGGTTCGTACGGCCAATATAAGTACGATCGCACGAGCCTCGTGTCGTGCATCACATGGCACTCGTATGTGCGCGGACAACTTGGAGACCGGGGACCGAGCAGCTCACGGGACTTTGGCCCTCCCAGTGGCTAGTCGACTGAGGCCGCGAACATCACGTAGGTCGACGCACCCTGAGACCCAGGAGCCGCGGCGGACCGAAGGGAAAACGGTCGGGCGGCCATTGGTCAACAACTCGAACCAATCACAGACGAGCCCTTACCACTTGGGTATATAAGCCAAGCCAGCAGCGTTCCGATTCATTCGACCTACGAGCTTTGTGCAGAGAAGAAGTTAAAGAGAATCCTTGAAGATGGCAAGTGGCATCTTGCCGAAACGTCGGAGTGAGAGACAAGGTCCCCGAAAGGACCGCAATTTCGTCACGAAACAGCAAACGCGGCATTCCCGAGAAAATAATTTGATACATTATTCAGTCCGCGAGAACATCCGTTACAACATATATATATATATATATATATATATATATATATATATATATATATATATATATATATATATATATATATATATATATATATATATATATATTTATATATATAAAAATATATATATATATATATATATATATATATATATATATATACTATGGGAATGTTTTCTAGGAAATTCAGTTGGACAGGATTTTGTTAAAAACAATCGTAAACCTTGGGAAATGTCCGTAAGAATAAAATGTGTATATATATTGAATATAATATATATATATATATATATATATATATATATATATATATATATATATATATATATATATATATTTATATATATATTTATATATATATATATATATATATATATATATATATATATACTATGGGAATGTTTTCTAGGAAATTCAGTTGGACAGGATTTTGTCAAAAACAATCGTAAACCTTGGGAAATGTCCGTAAGAATAAGATGTGTATATATATTGAATATAATATCTATTAAATATAAAAGCTACTTTTCTCAAAAAGATATTCAGAAAGATTTATTTGCAAATGGGGAAAATGAAATGAATCCTCAACCATAAGACCAAAGATTTGGTATATGCTTGAACTATAGTCTGTATGAAAGAAGGCGGTGTCAATTGTCCATCACCCTGTAGGAAAAAGTGTTGAAGAAAAAATGTAAGATAAGGGGGAGGGGGGAGGGGGGAATGATGGTCAACTTGTGACAACAAACTTCAGGCATGGCCCCCTCGATTCGTGATCAGCATAAAATAATGCAGTTTATCATAAAAATATTCTGTATTTTGAATATACCGACAAATTTGTACCGTATTGAATGTTGAGAAAAGTTGAAGAGAATATGTACCTAAATATGTTGCATAGACCGAAGATAGGTCTTCCTATTATTTGGTCTACATCTGTTGTAGAGAGCAGCTGTAGGAGCCAGAACCAAGCAATATTGCATTTAATTATTTCAATGTATTGAATATGTGAGTTTTTTCGTCACATAAGTGTTGTGTTTTTGTGTCACAGTCGTGTTTTTGGACACCTTGTCCCGATCTGCCCACAACTTGCAGCCGTCCGCGCATTTTATCCATTTTGAACCAAACTTCTGTTGTTGTTTATGAACCATTAACCAGTCTATGCATCAACTGATACAACTCATTAATATATAATATATACACAAACAAAACGCTACCAATCTATATATATAAAGCTGAAAATCCAGACGAGCGAACGAACGACGAGCGAACGAACGATGTCGGGACATGCGTAGTGCGCGAGAGGTTTGCTGGTGCGCGGAGGGGAAAGGGGACGATTGCGCGTGAGATATGAGCATGTTGATCTGGATTGTCCTTGAGGCATGTCATCGAATGATCTCATAGCATCGAATGATCTCGAACGTATAAGTGGCGTATGATGGCAAGCGCAGTGCGCGAGAGGTTGGGTGGTGCGAGGAGAGGAAAGGGGCCGATTCCGGGTGAGCTATGAGCATGTTGATCTAGATCATTGTCCTTGAAACCTGTCATCGCATAATTATCATACATCCCATCGAATGGACTGGAATCTTTGGTCTGAAACTGATACGCAGCCTATGACAAGTAGGTGTACGGGCAACAGATCAGTAGTAAACTACCTGTCAGCGCACAAAGCAGGGCCGACTCGCATACTCCCGAGAACCGAGATAGTTTCATCAGTGAAAAGGCGGCGGTTCAACGCGCGTTAGCACATCGGAAACTTACGGGTAAGTTTCTTACCTTGCCAAAAATCGTACACTAGGAAAACGCTATATGTAAGAATCTTACACTGGGAAAACGCTATATGTAAGCGTTGAAGGATGAGCGAAGTTGCAGAAAATGATGAAGTGTAAATACGATCACTTTGTACCTTTTCCCTTAAAAACTGCTCAACAAAAAAATTTAAAATTACCTAAATTATAGACAGCCACAATCAACACAACCAGTATGTTCTAATCCATTTCATCCCTTTCGCTACATCCCTTGAAAAACAGCACGCGCAAGAGTATCTCCATGCTGTTTACTGCCCCATAATTTACTTTACACGTGAATGGAACTCATTAGAAAGGGTAAACACTATAAATTGCACCCGGGCAACGCCGGGTATTTCTGCTAGTTTAAAGTATTATTGGGGATTGAGCTCCAATTATATCCATCACTTATTCTCAATAATTTCTTTGATAATAAAGAAGGCTTTGTTTTAATCGTTCTTCATTAATTGGTGACACTTGTTGCTTGGATTTAATTGGTTTTCTTAATAGCTTTGAATGATGTATAAAAATATCATTATATAATTTTTTATATAAAAACGAGTATATGGATTTCAGTGAAAGTTTGGAATCATATGTATCATTATTAAATTGAAATTCGGTGATAATTTGAATTTTTTCGAAGGACATTTTTTGTACGAGAATTCTTCTCCGGCTTATTCTTATCGGTAATTTGGAAAATTAGTTTCTCAGAAGTGGTGCAATCGATTGCGCATAAAAATCAATGAGATTCAATCCAGATGATGACACTTGGGCATGCCAAGTTTCAATTGAATTTGAATTTTCGTTTTGACCTGTGGAGCGCGAGAAAAAAAAAAAAAAAAAAATTGCGAGTGTAGTTAAATTGAGTCTTCGCTTCGCTCATCCAATTATCAATCAGAAGTATAATTTTATAAACTTTTATCGTTAATAATAATTGATATATTCAAATAATGATATTGAAATAATAATATTGAAATTTGTTCTTAACAATACCATTTCGGTCAGAATATTGCTTTGCTGATTTTATTCAATTCGGTATTGTTGAAAATATGCATTTTCATAAAAAAATGTATAATAGTGTGTATCGTTCATGTGTTTATACATTCAGTTAGTATTTGATTATTTTTGTAGAGATTTTATTTTTCAAATTTAAGTTGGTGCCATATCTCAAAACGTGAATGTAAATTTTATGAAAATATCCGCTATATATACGTAAAATAAATATGTAAAATATATAGTAGAATATTTACGTTAAATATATACGCCGTAATACGGTACGGCCCTTGGTGGTCAATATGAATTGGGCCTGAAAACAGAAGTTATCATGTTTTACTACGTCATCAATAATTTACATTTGAAAAAGAAAAGAAAACAAGAATACGAATAAGATATGTTCCATTGAAAAAGAATATTTATACAACGATACAACAGACACACGTGGTATACTTACACCTTATGAATGATTTATTATTAATGTTGTGATAACTCTACAGCTGGGCCGTAATTAAACAATCAGAAATTATGCAAAAGGAATTCCGACAAAGGAACCGTCAAACTCAGCTAGTTCAGCTGTAGTTTGTGAGAAGGGGGGGGGGGGGGAGCTTTCAGCTTTATTATTGGTCGATTTGACATCATAGACGGTCTTATGACGAGAGACCGACTTGTGACGGCTGAGCCAAATTGGCGTGCTTTAACATAGAAGTGCTCTCTCCAAAAGCCGGCGCTCTACTGCCGGTAATCGGGATGTCTGCTAATTCATCAACTTGAGTACTAGCAGCGCTAGTAGCGGGAGTTGTAGTAACTTGATGGTCATAATGGAAAATTCCACGCCCACCATCAATTTGTTTCATTCGCGTAAAGCCATATACATGGGACGTCTTGAGTGTATATATCTTTAGTCTATGATAAATTTTAAAATTGGATGACGTTGTTCAAAACTGGGGAGAGAAATATTTGTGAAGTTCCAAATATAAAAGAAAAAATAGCGGAATGAATTCCATAATATGCTCCCCATTTATTTTTTATACAATCGTGCTGGAAGATATGAAGAAATAATGACTTCAAAAACATGAAAAGTGAGGGATCAATAGTTTTTTTAAAGTACCATTTTTAATTGTTGGAATTAAAAATCAAATGTCTATTTTTTTCAATCTTCTATTTTGTTTTGAGCTGAAATTCAAATTAGTTCACTTAAAATATTGAATGGAAATAGTTCAAGTAGTTGATTATGACTTGGAATGATTCAAATCTATTCAAATTAGTTCATTAGAAATATCAGTTGAAAGTGGTTCATATCGATTCAGACTAGTTGAGAATTATTCAGAAATGTTCAAATTTAGTCCATTCAAAATATTGACTAGAAATAGTTCAGAGAGTAGTTGACTTTAGTTTAAAATTATTCAAATCTATTCAAATTAGTACAATGAATAATCAGTTTGAAATGGTTCATATTGGTTGGATCTAGCTGAGAATCATTCACAATCATTCAAATTAGTTTATTCAAAATAACAGTTGAAAAAAAATCATATCGATTGAGACTAGTTGAAGATTATTCAAAATAATTCAAATTAGTTCATTCAAAACATTGATTGAAAATAGTTCTCATTGGTTGGAACTAGCTGAGAATCATTCAAATATATGCAAATTAGTTCATTCGAATATCAAAATATCATAAGGGTTTCAACGATTGAGCATTTGAACTATATTAGTGAAACAATTAGGGGTTTAGTGATGGAAATGTACAAATTTTACCACTTGTTAAGAAAAAATAGCTCAGCAAAATAGGCTGCGGAGGACAGCGTTGAAACCATCTGGGGGTGATGGGGTGGAAATTTGGGGGTGGGCCATGATTGTTTTCTCTATTGGCGTAAAAATTCAACAAATTTATTTTTTTTCCCTAGATTATACTACTAGGAAAACGCCTTATATGCGTTGTGAGATGAGCTTAGAAGTATGGAAATGTAGAATTAAGAATATTTGGTCGGCTCAATGTACATATACAGGCCATGGATCACTTCAAAGGTTTAAAAACCGCGGCTGTCTGTTGGTATATGGACCTTGGTTTCCAAACAATTAAACCAGTGCCTTCTTCATATCCATCACAGATTTTAAACGTTTTAATTTATTGGTGACACTTGTTGCTCACATTTAATAGTTCCTTAATTAGATGAGCGTAGCGAAGATTTCATTCCATATACCGAAAAATTTTGGGCTTGGTTTTTATGTTTTTTTTTTTTTTTTTTTTTTTTTTGTGTAATTTTGTACGCGGCATACAGGTCAGGAAAAAGTTTCAATCAACTCGAAACTTTTTTTACAAATTGGTGTTATACCAGAATAGGTTGGGATTGTTTTTCAGAAAAATCGGTCGACCGGTTTTTCCGGAAAAAAATTGAAAAGTATGGAAATTCCCCATAAGAATAGGCCGGGGGAGAAATACTTGAATTTTTTTTTTTTTCAAAAGCTCTCAAATTTATACTGAATGTGGGAAGAACTATCATACACATTTAAGAGACTTATGGAACAATCGGATGTGAAATAACGAAGAAAACGCATTTTCAATGTACTTTTTCACACATCAATGAAAGCAATTAAGAAAGCAATTAAGAAACTATTAAATGTGAGCAACAAGTGTCACCAATAAATTATAACGATTAAAATCTGTGATGGATATGAAGAAGGCACTGGTTTAATTGTTTGGAAACCAAGGTTTATATACCAACAGACAGCCGCAGTTATTAAACCTTTGAAGTGATCCATGGCCTGTATATGTACATTGAGCTGACAAAATGTTCTTAATTCTACATTTCCATACTTCTAAGCTCATCTCACAACGCACATAAGGCGTTTTCCTAGTTAGATGAGCGTAGCGAAGATTTTCATTCCATATACCGAAAAAATTTGGGCTTGTTTTTTTTTTTTTTTTTTTTTTTTTTGTGTGTAATTTTGTACGCGGCATACAGGTCAGGAAAAAGTTTCAATCAACTCGAAACTTTTTTTACAAATTGGTGTTATACCAGAATAGGTTGGGATTGTTTTTCAGAAAAATCGGTCAAACGGATTTTCCGGAAAAAAATCGGAAAGTATGGAAATTCCCCATAAGAATAGGCCAGGGGAGAAATACTTGGAATTTTATTTTTTTCAAAAGCTCTCAAATTTATACTGAGTGTGGGAAGAACTATCATACAAATTTTGAGCGACTTATGGAACAATCGGATGTGAAACAACGAAGAAAACTCATTTTTAATGTACTTTTTTACACATCAATAAAAGCAATTAAGAAAAGCAATTAAGAAACTATTAAATGTGAGCAACAAGTGTCACCAATAAATTAAAACGTTTAAAATCTGTGATGGATATGAAGAAGGCACTGGTTTAATTGTTTGGAAACCAAGGTCCATATACCAACAGACAGCCGCGGTTTTTAAACCTTTGAAGTGATCCATGGCCTGTATATGTACATTGAGCCGACCAAATATTCTTAATTCTACATTTCCATACTTCTAAGCTCATCTCACAACGCATATAAGGCGTTTTCCTAGTTAGATGAGCGTAGCGAAGATTTTCATTCCATATACCAAAAAATTTTGGGCTTGGTTTTTATGTTTTTTTTTTTTTTTGTTTTTTTTTGTGTAATTTTGTACGCGGCATACAGGTCAGGAAAAAGTTTCAATCAACTCGAAACTTTTTTTACAAATTGGTGTTATACCAGAATAGGTTGGGATTGTTTTTCAGAAAAATCGGTCGGACGGTTTTTCCAGAAAAAAATTGGAAAGTATGGAAATTCCCCATAAGAATAGGCCGGGGGAGAAATACTTGAATTTTTTTTTTTCAAAACCTCTCAAATTTATACTGAATGTGGGAAGAACTATCATACACATTTTAAGCGACTTATGGAACAATCGGATGTGAAATAACGAAGAAAACGCATTTTTAATGTACTTTTTTACACATCAATAAAAGCAATTAAGAAAGCAATTAAGGGCCGGTTGTACAATGTGCCGACAAATCCTCCAGACAGTTGTCTGCTGGATAACTTTACCGGCCAGATAACTTTTGTGCGCGTATTACAAGTGACAGATTTCCTCCCGACACTTATCCGTCAGACAACTTTACAAAACCTAAACATTTAAAAGTTGGTATTGAACTTTGTCTGCTTTTTGCGATAATCGCTCATCGAACGCGCGAGTTATCGTAGCATCGACCTTCGTCTTCGACTCTTCTTGTGCATCAACATTGAATTTGTAGGTTAAAAATTCAATGGCATTACTAACAGTTTGACGGCGAATTTCACTTTAGAGAAAACCCACACGTTCCTGTTACTCGATACTGTCATGAAACATAACAGTGTGGTCGAGAATAAGTCCACTGTAGCAATTGCGTGGAGAGAAAAGGTAAGATTACATTGTTTATATTGATTTAAAATATCGTCAACACGGTTTTTTGAGGTTAAGTTGGGTGTGTCACAGGAGGAACATCTTTAGGTCTAGGCCTAGTCCTATCTACTACGATGTAGCATACTAATATTTTCGGCCTAGTCGGTTATGAGGGCATTCGATCCACATGCATGACAAAAGGCATTGTTACAGGCTCTCTGGCCTAGCTGCTCTTGTGTCATTCACTAGGTGGAGGGCATAGGCCTAGCCCACTATTTTTTCCCTTGAATTTAAGTAAATTACTGAAATCCAGAAGACTTGACATGTAGGCATTTGATGTAGGCCTACGCTTCAATAAGGCATAGACCCTAGCCCTACACCAAGTTATTCTTCTAGGCACTCTGTACTGATGAATGTCTTGATTTTACTTTCAGGATAAAGCCTGGCTGAATATTGAAAAGAATTCAATGCTGTACACTGAACCGTCATTCAGGAGACCGGGGTTCGATTCCTGCCATGGTTGACCATCCTGACAGGGGTTTTTCGTGGTTTCTCTCTGTCCTTCAAGTCAATATTGGGATGGTTCCTCGGGGCAACAGGTCACGACCGACTTCTTCCCACTATCCAAGTTAACACCTAATAAAATAACCTTCCATTTCATCGTCCCATCATCTCGTTTAGGCTCTGTCGTACGGAATCGCCTATATAGAGACTACTTGAGCTATGACGGCGGCAGTGACCTGGACATCCGTGATAAGGTGAGACGACTGTTATTAATATTGACTAGCAACATCGAGAATCTAAACCGACTAGTGTTTGAGGTTGTATGCGCTCAGACTCGCACCGTGGGCCGCATGTTGCAGTGTTTTAGCGGCCGGTGTTATCGTCATTCTTATTCACATCTACATACGTATGCATTTGACATGAATTTGTTTTCTGAACATTGTGTTGCCCATACTTTGGCTATCTAAAATAGTTTTAAAAAATAATAATTTTTGAATTTTTCAACCTAATATTTGTTGGACGCGTTACTGCCAACTACTCGGGCTTTAACCTCCAGTGACACGGTGTTGGCACCGAGGCTCTTTAGATAGAAAGTTCAATGGTTGGGCAACGGCTCACTGCTTTGCAAATAGAAAGCGACACACTGGGGGAAGAAACTACCCGTGAATAAAATTAGGTACGGTGAGATATGTAAGATTTTTTAATCGGAGGATTCGGATAAGATTTTTTAATGGGAGGATTAAAAAATCTTACATATCCCCCCCTTCCCCAGCCTGACCCTTATTTGGCTCTCTTCATTGTTGCAACAATAGCACTGCTGAAATGTACATTTTAATCACACGTGCTCTGCATTTGGTTTTCAGTCGATGGACGAACAAACAGTCGGAACGGCCTCAACACCGTCTAGTTCCGGTTACTTTTTACATCCAATCAATTATTTTTTTATAGTCCAATATTAGTATCTTCCCATTGCTGTCATACATTCATTTGCATTCATTTGCCAATAATTCATTCATTCTTCATCTATCATGATAATCATTATAGAAATTGGAATTATATTACCAACTGCCACCTGCATGTGAGATGGTCTAAACGCGTTCCAATATAGACTAGGCCTACTAAATTGAACTGTCAGTTAATAAATATCCTTGTTTTGTTTTTCAAGTGAGGAAAGAGCAGGAAGAGGTGGTCGATAGTTCCACGTTCAGTCCAGCAATGCTGATAAAACAAGCACGTCACACTGTATGTAGAAAAAGGCTCTAGTAACCACAGGTTAGTCATCTGCTTATGTTGGTTCTACTCATTCTCTCAATACACTTGCCGACAGAAGTTTCTAGATCTACATTTAAAATTATGTGATGTTTAAGCTTTTGTGAACAATCGGTGTTGATTATCTGTAATTTAAACTTATACAACTGCGTCACCGACGGAACCTTGCATTCAATGACATAGAAACCGGCAAATTTTGTTACAGTGTGTTTCTGCGTAGGCCTAGATCTTGTTGAACTTTCAACAGTTTCTGTATTACTGGCATTCTCCACTGTCTGTTGTGTTGTGCCATGTTCACTTGTAACTAATATGATATATCACCTGCATATCAACGTTGGTTACTAAATATAGTTTTTTTTTTAGATGCAACGCCACACTGGCAGGGTCGTAGGCGGCCAAGTTACCGCCGAGAGCCGGAAGCGAAAAACAGCTTTGCTGCGATGGCAAATGCTCAAAGATGCTTTTCAAACGTCAAGGAGAGGCTAATGCTGCAAGAAGCCAAAAAGTATTTCTGGCTGAACCAATTACAAGTGTTGGATGTAAATAAATAAATACAAATCGGTGAACGAAATTCGCTTGTAATATTTTATTTACATATACATTCACGTACAAAGTTTGAATTGAAGAATGTTCAAATTATGATAAATGCAGATTGTTAACACTAGGTACCTATGATTGTGATATTACAACCCTTTGGTATGTCATTGTATCTCTTCACATATTCACGCTTCATGTGATGCGAGAGACGAGGGGAATTTAGGACCCGGTTCTAAAACTGCCGCCGACCATCTTTACAGGGATTTTCATGATTTTCCTCTGTAGTCTAGGCTAATGCCGGGATGGTTCCCACAATATAGGCCACGACCGCTTCCTTCCCATTACTGAAGAAACCTTCATCTCATTAATCATCCATCCGACGCCAATAGATCTTGGCTATCATTACAGTGCGTCGTTAAAACCCAATATTAAAACTTGACATACTGTTTTGTGTTTTAAATACATTTTTTAAATGTTTCTTGTATCTGAAATACTCAAAGTCTCTGTATGTAGTATTCTAGATACTTGAAGTTAAGCAGGGTTTCCAGTTCCGATTTTTTTGTCGTCCAGACTCGATATCAGTACGATTTTTGCTATGCCTGTTTCCACTTGGCTTTGCCGCAACGATTGAGACAACGAAACTTGATACAAAATCATTGTTCCCCAATCAAGGCTATGGATGAAGGGTAGGATCGTTTGGATGGGGCACCACAAGGGCAATCTTACCACCCCAAGTATACAAATTTTCCAAGTCGCGCAGCACAAACACGGAGGTTGTCCTGAACCACATGAATATTTTTTTTTTAAAAATAACATCGAAACTTGATACAAAATCATTGTTCCCCGATTGAGGCTATGGATGAAAGATGAGATCGTTTGGACGGGGCACCACAAGGGCGATCTCACCACTCCAAAGAATAATTAAAGTATGATTACTCGTGAATGAATAATTCTACTTCAAATGGCAAATTTACTTCAAATTCAATCGGTACTGGAAACCCTGATTTAGAGAATACTTCCCCATTTCCGATTACAATGTAATCTTGCGAGTTTAATTAAAAAGTTTAAATTTATTCGTAAGGCAATCGAAAAATGAGATGAATTACTTCTGTCAAATAGATATAATATTTTTGAGCAACTAATGCAGACCCATTGAAGTCGATTGGTTATAAACTAATGAGAAATAATTTAAAATATTCTATCCGATTTATTTTCCGTGTACCGGCAAAATGATCAAAATTGCCACAAATATGCCACTGTGGAATTCCCGCATGAAATGGGCGTTTTTTCAACAATTTGGCCGGTGCATGGAAAAAATGGGAGATAGTATTTTGAATACATTTTTCATCAATTTATCATCAATTCACTTGAATGGTTTACAGCATACGCCTGAAGTGTTCGACCACTGCACGTAGCCTCGCTCCGTTTCCACCTCCATTGTTCTCGCCGGGTATACGTATCTGGTCCCTAGCAATGTCCAGCTGATGTGCAAGTTCTGGATCTTGCGGTGGTTCCAGCTCTTGCGCATCGATGGCAATGTTGTGGAGCACTGCGGTGGCAACAATGACGGCTTGAACTGTTGTCAGTTTCAAGCGAAGCCCGAGTGAGAGCACCGGGAATCGCCGCTTCCACACGCCATACTGTCGCTCGACAGTGGTCCGTGTACGGATGTGGGCTTCGTTGTAGAGGTGTTCTTCAGGCAAAACCGGATTCCGCAGTGGGGTTAGTAGATATGGCTGTACCATGTAACCAGAATCACCCAAGATCAAACCGTCTCCAAATTCACCGGTGTGAAGACGCGCTTTCACAGTCGAATTGTTGAAGATGGTTTGATCATGAGATGATCCTGGCCATCTAGCCACCACATCTACTATTCTCATCTGGTGGTCACAGATGGTTTGTACGTTCAACGAGAACCATCCCTTCCGGTTCCGATACGTTTCGGCAGTAGGTCCTCCTGAAAAAAAAACAAGGAAACATATTGTGGGGGATGAAAGGTGTGGGACGGGTGAAGGAGTGGGAGTCTGGCTATTACTACTATAATAATCAAAGTATATTATTGTGCTGCTGCTTCTAGCTATGTATGTTCTTTTAGATACTGTCCATATTCTGATATAGTTTGAATGAAATGCACCAATAGCACCATGCACTTTCATTGAGAAACGTTTGAACTTTTTTTCCTGGAAGTTTTCGGTTTGAACTCGGACAAACTCACCCGTTGAAAGTAAATATGGCATTTAAAGAAAGCTCAATTATTTGTTCTCATTTTCATCGTATTAATCGTTGTTTCTTTTACAATCAAAATAAGTTACATGAATAAAACTGCAATTCTGTGTATGGTGGAGGAATGGGACAGGATGCCGGGGGGGAGATATGGCCCACCATTTTGAGGTTATTTGTGATGAAGTATTTGAGGTTATATTACATTTTAAAGATGAAACATAATTTACATTTCATTAGTATTCCAGGTTTTAAGTTATTTTTAATACTGTTTGCAACTAGGCCTATACCTATTCTATAATTGATTGGAATAAAACTGCAAGGAATCGAAAGGATCTATCGTTCGAGTTTGATTACACCAAGTACAGAATTGTTGTAATTAATTAATTCTCTTGTGTATTACTAGTTCTAGCTATGACAACACTCAACAGTCATACATATATGTAGGCCGCCCCTGTGGCTCAGTCGACTATCGTACTGCGTTAGGAATTGAAGTCACCGCTGGGCGTGGGTTCGAGTCCCGCATTTAAGTCATGGGTTCTTGTAAACGTCCCTTCACCTGTCATAATTACATTATCACCCACTCATTCGTACCCCCGTATAATGTAGCTCCGTGTGGGGTCGTTGAGCAGCATATATGTAGGCCTATTAGGCCATTATAGAATTATCATTTTATAACTTTCCTTTTTCCTCTTCTTATAAATGACACATTTGTATCAACAAATAACATCGTACCAGTAGGCCTACCTAGGCCCAAATTGTTCACTATTTTTTTACATTCTTATTTCAATCGACATCGTTATTTTAGTATAGGCCTACAGCTACAGCCCTTGCACATTAATAGCTAGCATCCATCAAGAGTATGTAGGAATTAACACTTTTCTTGAATTCACATGTAAAATTCACTGGTAACATTGACTTCATAGGAATGCCGGTCCTACGCCTATATTGTTCAGCTGAATTTCAAGACAAGATATACCGTAGGCCTACTTATTACTGGGGACTTTCACCGGTAAAATTCATTACAAGAATGCCGGTACCTAGGCCTACGCCTACAACTACCGGTATATCAAGACATAGTTATCACTAGGGATCCCTAGTCCTAACATATTGTATTTGTTGAAATATAAATAACCTATAATTTACAAACCTGGCGACTGTATCTTCACGTGAGTGCAGTCGATGGCACCAACGACTTGCGGGAACCGGTTCATGCCGAAGAATCCCATCTTGACCTCCCGAAGTTCTTGTGGCGTTCTTCCGAAGTGTACGAACTGAGGCCGCAGGCTGGCAATTGCGTAGCTAACCCTACGTACTATTCTGCACGCGGTGCTTTTGTGTACCCCAGAAAAGTCGCCCACCGACACCAACATGCTGCCCAAGGCAAAGAAGCGTAACGCCAGGAGCAGCTGGTTCATCGCCGACACAGAATCATTTCTGTAAAAATGAAAGCATTCATTATAAGAAAACCTAGGCCTAGTACTCAATCATTCATTGGTGCTTGATGAAATCAATATTGATTTTGAATTTTTTAAACCTAGGCTAGGCCCTAATTTTGTTGGTTAGAATAGGTTATTGAGAGTGAGTGATGGTTAGGTAAGGTTAGGTTAGGTTAGTTTGAATCGTACTTGGACTCACCTAGGCACAAAGAAAATAGGTAGGGCCCATATAATAGGTATAATAGGTATTATATTATAATATATCCGTGTATGCGTGTACTAACCTGTCTGTTGGATGTTCCAGCCTCCCCTCAATCAGCTGTAATATCGAAATCACGGTCGGTTTCGATAGTCTAAACCTTACAAAAAACTCATCCTCATTCCAGAACATAAAATTGTCAGTCCGAGGTCTAATTATTTTCGGTCTTCTCACCCGCATAGCCACAAACATTAATAATTCTTCATCAGAATCCGAACTTTCTGCAAAATAGTCCGCCATGTTTTTTCTGTTTAACCTCCCGGTAAATAGTTACCGGGCACATGAAGTAGCCGACAATAAAAGTGGCCGCTAAGCACCCGATAAGGGCTGTCGGGAGATGGTGCAACGGAAAAAAACGTTCTCTGGAAGATAAATATTATCGGGAACCTTATCGGCACATTGTAAAACCCGGCCTAAGAAACTATTAAATGTGAGCAACAAGTGTCACCAATAAATTAAAATGTTTAAAATCTGTGATGGATATGAAGAAGGCACTGGTATAATTGTTTGGAAACCAAGGTTTATATACCAACAGACAGCCGCGGTTCTTAAACCTTTGAAGTGATCCATGGCCTGTATATGTACATTGAGCTGACAAAATGTTCCCAATTCTACATTTCCATACTTCTAAGCTCATCTCACAACGCATATAAGGCGTTTTCCCAGTTGCTTTCTCAATTGCTTTTATTGATGTGTAAAAAAGTACATTAAAATGCGTTCTCTTCTTTATTTCACATCCGAATGTCTCACTAATCGCTTAAAATATGTATGATAGATCTTTCCACATTCAGTATAAATTTGAGAGCTCTTGGACAATTTTGGTTTTCCAAGTATTTATCCCCGGCCTATTCTTATGGGGAATTTCCATACTTTCCAAATTTTTTCTGGAGACACCGTTTAACCGATTTCTCTGAAAAACAATCCCAACCTATTCTGGTATAAAACCAATCAAGGAAAAAAGTTTCGAGTTGATTGAAACTTTTTCCTGACCTGTATGCCGCGTACAAAATTACATACAAAAAAAATAAAAAAATAAAAACCAAGCCCAAAATTTTTCTGTATATGGAATGAAAATCTTCGCTACGCTCATCTAATGAATGCATTGTAAAAAGATATTATTGGACCGGCCATGAGCAATTGATTGACCTTTGACTTTTGACTCTTTGACCTCTCACTCAATAGGGTTTGGTGATAGACAAGTATAAATTTCACCAGATGTTCAGGAAATATAGCATAACAAAATAGGCTACGGAGGACGGCGAATTTCACAGTTGTTTGGGGGTGGCAGGGGTGGTAATCCGGGGGATGAGCATTTATTCAGTAATTTTTATTTACGGAGTGGTTATGTGAAAACTTTTCTCTTCTTCTTGTAACGTGTTATAAATGTATCATAAAAATATTGTATTTTGTGAAAGAATCAATTATCTTGCCGGTACAGGAAAATTACTAATCGATTGACATTGACCTCTTTTATATATTGACTCTCTCTATAGAGAATGTACTGGGGAACTATATACACCTTGGTTTCACATTTCTGAGCTTTCCTATTCATTCTTTCATTCATGTCATTTAATTCTTATAGCTCATAGCCTTTCAACCTGTAGTTTCTCATTGACAATCCTCAATCTCACTCTTGGTTAGTTTTGCTCTGTAATCATTCACTTAAATAGTGACAACAACCAGAATAGGTTGGGATTGTTTTTCAGAAAAATCGGTCAAACGGTGTCTCCGGAAAATTTTTGGAAAGTATGGAAATTCTACATAAGAAAAGGCCGGGGATAAATACTTGGAAAACCAAAATTTTCCAAGAGCTCTCAAATTCATACTGAATGTAGAAAGATCTATCATACATATTTTAAGCGATCTGTGAGACAATCGGATGTGAAATAACGAAGAGAACGCATTTTTTATGTACTTTTTCACACATCAATAAAAGCAATTGAGAAAGCAATTTAGGCCGGGTTTTACAATGTGCCGATAAGGTTCCCGATAATATTTATCTTCCAGAGAACGTTTTTTTCCGTTGCACCATCTCCCGACAGCCCTTATCGGGTGCTTAGCGGCCACTTTTACTGTCGGCTACTTCATGTGCCCGGTAACTATTTACCGGGAGGTTAAACAGAAAAAACATGGCGAACTATTTTATTTTGCAGAAAGTTCGGATTCTGACGAAGAATTATTAATGTTTGTGGCTATGCGGGTGAGAAGACCGAAAATAATTAGACCTCGGACTGACAATTTTATGTTCTGGAATGAGGAGGAGTTTTTTGTTAGGTTTAGACTATCGAAACCGACCGTGATTTCGATATTACAGCTGATTGAGGGGAGGCTGGAACATCCAACAGACAGGTTAGTACACGCCTACACGGATATATTATAATATAATACCTATTATACCTATTATATGGGCCCTACCTATTTTCTTTGTGCCTAGGTGAGTCCAAGTACGATTCAAACTAACCCAACCTAACCTTACCTAACCATCACTCACTCTCAATAATCTATTCTAACCAACAAAATTGGGGCCTAGGTTTAAAAAATTCAAAATCAATATTGATTTCATCAAGCACCAATGAATGATTGAGTACTAGGCCTAGGTTTTATTATAATGAATGCTTTCATTTTTACAGAAATGATTCTGTATCCCCGATGAACCAGCTGCTACTGACGTTGCGGTTCTTTGCGTTGGGTAGTATGTTGGTGTCTGTGGGTGACTTTTCTGGCGTGCACAAAAGCACCGCGTGCAGAATAGTAAGGAGGGTGTCTTATGCGATTGCCAGCCTTCGGCCTCAGTTTGTACACTTTGCGAGAACACCACAAGAACTTCGGGAGGTCAAGATGGGATTCTTCCGCATGAATCGGTTCCCGCAAGTCGTTGGTGCCATCGACTGCACTCACGTGAAGATACAGTCGCCAGGTTTGTAAATTATAGGTTATTTATATTTCAATAAATTAAATATGTTGGGACTAGGGATCCCTAGTGATAACTATGTCTTGATATACCGGTAGTTGTAGGCGTAGGCCTAGGTACCGGCATTCTTGTAATGAATTTTACCGGTGAAAGTCCCCAGTAATAAGTAGGCCTACGGTATATCTTGTCTTGAAATTCAGCTGAACAATATAGGCGTAGGACCGGCATTCCTATGAAGTCAATGTTACCAGTGAATTTTACATGTGAATTCAAGAAAAGTGTCAATTCCTACATACTCTCGATGGATGCTAGCTATTAATGTGCAAGGGCTGTAGCTGTAGGCCTATACTAAAATAACGATGTCGATTGAAATAAGAATGTAAAAAAATAGTGAACAATTTGGGCCTAGGTAGGCCTACTGGTACGATGTTATTTGTTGATACAAATGTGTCATTTATAAGAAGAGGAAAAAGGAAAGTTATAAACTGATAATTCTATAATGGCCTAATAGGCCTACATATATGCTGCTCAACGACCCCACACGGAGCTACATTATACGGGGGTACGAATGAGTGGGTGATAATGTAATTATGACAGGTGAAGGGACGTTTACAAGAACCCATGACTTAAATGCGGGACTCGAACCCACGCCCAGCGGTGACTTCAATTCCTAACGCAGTACGATAGTCGACTGAGCCACAGGGGCGGCCTACATATATGTATGACTGTTGAGTGTTGTCATAGCTAGAACTAGTAATACACAAGAGAATTAATTAATTACAACAATTCTGTACTTGGTGTAATCAAACTCGAACGATAGATCCTTTCGATTCCTTGCAGTTTTATTCCAATCAATTATAGAATAGGTATAGGCCTAGTTGCAAACAGTATTAAAAATAACTTAAAACCTGGAATACTAATGAAATGTAAATTATGTTTCATCTTTAAAATGTAATATAACCTCAAATACTTCATCACAAATAACCTCAAAATGGTGGGCCATATCTCCCCCCCGGCATCCTGTCCCATTCCTCCACCATACACAGAATTGCAGTTTTATTCATGTAACTTATTTTGATTGTAAAAGAAACAACGATTAATACGATGAAAATGAGAACAAATAATTGAGCTTTCTTTAAATGCCATATTTACTTTCAACGGGTGAGTTTGTCCGAGTTCAAACCGAAAACTTCCAGGAAAAAAAGTTCAAACGTTTCTCAATGAAAGTGCATGGTGCTATTGGTGCATTTCATTCAAACTATATCAGAATATGGACAGTATCTAAAAGAACATACATAGCTAGAAGCAGCAGCACAATAATATACTTTGATTATTATAGTAGTAATAGCCAGACTCCCACTCCTTCACCCGTCCCACACCTTTCATCCCCCACAATATGTTTCCTTGTTTTTTTTTCAGGAGGACCTACTGCCGAAACGTATCGGAACCGGAAGGGATGGTTCTCGTTGAACGTACAAACCATCTGTGACCACCAGATGAGAATAGTAGATGTGGTGGCTAGATGGCCAGGATCATCTCATGATCAAACCATCTTCAACAATTCGACTGTGAAAGCGCGTCTTCACACCGGTGAATTTGGAGACGGTTTGATCTTGGGTGATTCTGGTTACATGGTACAGCCATATCTACTAACCCCACTGCGGAATCCGGTTTTGCCTGAAGAACACCTCTACAACGAAGCCAACATCCGTACACGGACCACTGTCGAGCGGCAGTATGGCGTGTGGAAGCGGCGATTCCCGGTGCTCTCACTTGGGCTTCGCTTAAAACTAACTACAGTTCAAGCCGTCATTGTTGCCACCGCAGTGCTCCACAACATTGCCATCGATGCGCAAGAGCTGGAACCACCGCAAGATCCAGAAGTTGCACATCAGCTGGACATTGCTAGGGACCAGATACGTATACCCGGCGAGAACAATGGAGGTGGAAACGGAGCGAGGCTACGTGCAGTGGTCGAACACTTCAGGCGTATGCTGTAAACCATTCAAGTGAATTGATGATAAATTGATAAAAAATGTATTCAAAATATTTTCTCCCATTTTTTCCATGCACCGGCCAAATTGTTGAAAAAACGCCCGTTTCATGCGGGAATTCCACAGTGGCATATTTGTGGCAATTTTGATCATTTTGCCGGTACACGGAGAATAAATCGGATAAAATATTTTAAATTATTTCTCATTAGTTTATAATCAATCGACTTCAATGGGTCTGCATTAGTTGCTCAAGAATATGATATCTATTTGACAGAAGTAATTCATCTCATTTTTCGATTGCCTTGCGAATAAATTAAATCTTTTAATGAAACTCGCAAGATTACATTGTAATCGGACATGGGGAAGTATTCTCTCAATCAGGGTTTCCAGTACCGATTGAATTTGAAGTAAATTTGCCATTTGAAGTAGAATTATTCATTCACGAGTAATCATATTTTAATTATTCTTTGGAGTGGTGAGATCGCCCTTGTGGTGCCCCGTCCAAACGATCTCATCTTTCATCCATAGCCTCAATCGGGGAAAAATGATTTTGTATCAAGTTTCGATGTTATTTTTTAATAAAATATGCATGTGGTTCAGGACAACCACTGTGTTTGTGCTGCGCGACTTGGAAAATTTGTATACTTGGGGTGGTAAGATCGCCCTTGTGGTGCCCCGTCCAAACGATCCTACCCTTCATCCATAGCCTTGATTGGGGAACAATGATTTTGTATCAAGTTTCGTTGTCTCAATCGTTACGGCAAAGCCAAGTGGAAACATGCATAGCAAAAATCGTACTGATATCGAGTCTGCAGTGGGATTCTCTATCTTCATTGAAATTCGGTCGAGAGCGATCCCGATCGAGACTGCGAACGATCGACAACTCACTCAAGGTTAACTGCCTATTCTCTACGAGCACACGATCTCGATCGTTAGCTCATGTCGAGAAGTCTTGGGTCGACAAATACGTCATTATATACGTCATATGATGTCCGTTTTTGACCAATAGGATGCCTATGTAATTCGACTTTTCAAGAACCGCCAGTGCGCCGGCGTTACATGACAGGCTGTGTACTACGCCAATACAAAAACATTGAAAACATAACCTCAAATTTTAGCTGTCAAATTGATAATAAAATGAGGAATACAATTACTTGGATTAAAAAGAGCTTTTGAAGTGAGTTTTGGCGTAGATATGGTATTTAAAACATGGAATCGGTATTAAACCATACTATATAACGATAAAAAATGGTGGAATGACGGTTCATCTTTGCTTGGATATTTCAAAACATAAATACCGCCGCCATTTCCGTCTGAACGTAAGAGTTCTCGACATCGACAATAGTTAACGACAGGGTCTTGTCGAGTCGAGAAGATTTGTCGATCGATATCGTCAAGTTACCATAGAGAATCACGCTAGGTGAAGTTATCGACCAAAAACCTAGTTGTCGACGAAAATTACTCGATCTCGATCGGCAACATTATACAGAATCCCACTGCTGGACGACAAAAAAATCGGAACTGGAAACCCTGCTTAACTTCAAGTATCCAGAATACTACATACAGATACTTGGATTCTGAGTATTTCAGATACAAGACACATTTAAAAAATGTAATTAAAACACAAACCAGTATCTCAAGTTTTTTATATTGGGTTTTAAAAACGCACTGTAATGATAGCCAAGATCTATTGGCGTCGGATGGATGATTAATGAGATGAAGGTTTCTTCAGTAATGGGAAGGAAGCGGTCGTGGTCTATATTGTGGGAACCATCCCGGCATTAGCCTAGACTACAGAGGAAAATCATGAAAATCCCTGTAAAGATGGAAGGCTACAGGGATCGAACCGGGTCCTAAATTCCCCTCGTCTCTTGCATCACATGAAGCGTGAATATGTGAAGAGACACAATGACATACCAAAGGGTTGTAATATCACAATCATAGGTCCCTAGTGTTAACAATCTGCATTTATCATAATTTTATCTTCAATTTAAACTTTGTACGTAAATGTGTATGTAAATAAAATATTACAAGCGAATTTCGTTCACCGATTTGTATTTCTGACCCGCATGTAAAGTTGATATTCCATTTCCACTCAGCTGCACAAGAACACGGATAGTGGGAAAAATATGTTATATATAATAATAATAATAATAATAATAATAATAATAATAATAATAATAATAATAATAATAATAATAATAGGCATAATGATAATAATCTTTATTATCAGGTTTGATTTTACATGGTAAGATATTTTACATGTCAATGTAACTTGAAAAATACTTAAATTCAAAACTTATCTACATTGAAATGTTATTACATGATTATAGCATCTAAATTGAAATTCTGAATCTAAATTTGGTCTTACCTTACCCTATGGCACTACGGCCCTTGTAGGGCCTTACCCTCTTCCACTACTCCATTCCACACATTCCGATCGAGTGCACGCCTCCTCCATCCTCGCTACCATTGAGGTCTTGGCACGTCCAACAGAGTTGGATTGGGTTTGGACTACCTTTCGTCTGGCTTCTCCCCTCCGACCAGTCCGGCTTGGGTGGCCCTACCAGAAGTTGACACATCCGCCGGCATAGCTCTCGGGATCATGAAAGCACGCAAACCCGTTCACCCCGGTAAGGTAGTAGTCCAGGAACGGGCCAAATTTTGTCTAAAATAATGAAATCCAAAATTCTGGTTTATAATACTAATTTGGAAAAGTTTCTGTTGAAAAAGTGTTTACGGTATAATGACATTTAAATATTAAGAATTTTTCTAATTTGCATTTAAAAGCTGGGCCTAAAAGGAGATAATCGTTTCAAGAATGTAATTTATAATAAACTATTTTGTTTTAAAGCTTCCACTTCTAACTCCAATTTCTGGCATTGCAGCTGGCGAATTTTCACGTCCAACTGATGTAATTCGTTGAGACGGAATTCCTTTTTCTCAGCTTCTTGTAGCATTAGTCTCTCCTTTACATTAGAGAAGCATGCTTTGGCATCTGCCATTGCAGCAAAGCTGTTCTTTGCTTCTGGCTCTTGGTTGTAGCTTGGCCGCCTACGTCCCTGCCATTGTGGCGTTGCATCTAAAAAAAATAACTTTATAGTTTTAATAACCAACGTTGATATGCAGGTGATATTTAATATTGGTTACAAGTGAACATGGCACAACACAACAGACAGTGGACAGTGGAGAATGCCAGTAATACAGAAACTATTCTAAGTTCAAGAAGATTTAGGCCTACGCAGAAACGCTCTTTGTAACAAAATTCGCAAGTTTCTTCGACACTAAATACGAGGTTCCGTCGGTGACGCAGATGTACACTACAGTAACCAGAATAAGTTTACATTATAGATAATCAACATCGACTGTTCACAAAAGTTTGAGCATCACATAATTTCAAATGCAGAAACTTTTGTCAGCACGTACATTGATAGAATGAGTAGAGCCAACAGAAGCAGACGACTAACCTGTGGGTACTCGAGCCTTTGTCTGCAGTGCGGCGTGCTTGGATTTCTTAAGCATTGCTGGACTGTACGTGGACCAATCGACCACCTCTTCCTGCTCTTTCCTCACTTGAAAAACAAAACAAGGAATTTAATTCAGTACATTATTATCATTATTCAAACACCTTCAGACCATCTCACAGGCAAGTAGCTGCTGGTAATATAAATCCAATTTCTAGAATGATTATCACGATAGATACGGAATAAATGAATTATTGGCAAATTTAATTTGCTAATGGAAGAATAACAGCAATGTGCGAATACTAATATTGGTATGGAAAAAAGAATTGATTACGATGCAAAAACTAACCGGAACTAGACGATGTTGAGGCCGTTCCGCCTGTTGGTTCGACCATCGACTGAAAACCAAATGGAAAGCAAGTGTGATTAACATGTACATTTCAGCAGTGCTGTCGTTGCAGCATTGAAGAGAGTCCCATCAGGGTGCAGCCAGGGGAAGAAGCTGTCCGGGAATAACATTAGGGGCGGGGAAATATGTGAGATTTTTTTTATCTTATCGTGATTAAAATTCATATCTCGTATGTAGGTGTGCCAAAGTATGTAGGTGTAAATGACGATAACACTGGCTCTAAAAAGACTGCAACGTGCGGCCCACGGTGCGAGCGTGAGCCTATACAACCTCGAACCTCGGATCAGATTCTACATGTTACTTCATCATATTAATAACAGTCGTCTCACCTTATCAAGGATGCCCAAGTCGAAATCCAGTTCGCTGCCGTCGCTTTCGGCGAGCGGGAGACCGATTGTGACATCACCTGAAACACATGTTAATATATTAAATTGAGCACAGGCCTACTTGGATTTCAAGGTTGGACAGATATGTCAGTAAGTGATCTCTTCCAGGATTAAGTTCCGTATCATATTATATAGAAAACTGAACATTTCTCATTTAAATGTTACCGTGGTAAGCTACTGACCTGAGACATAGTCGTCACAATCAAAATTCGACGCCATTCCCTCGCAAGACAAGGGAATCAAGCCCCGGACCTTTTCCACTAGCTCTTCATTTTTTGGAGGCTTGTAGCTCCCCTCTCCCGTCTGCAGGCGCTCTTGCCTCTCGTTAGCGAGAGCTGCCCTCGAATCTTTTTTAATCTTCTCGTACTGCTCACGCAAGATTTAGTATCTCTGTGATGGAGGGTGGTAGCGTTGAACTCACGCTCTATATTAAGCCACGCTTTATCCTGAAAGTAAGACATTCATCAATACCACACAATGTCCTACAAGAGTAACTCGGTGTAGCCTGTGCCTTAATGATCGTAGGCCACGTCAAGTCTTTTGGATTTGAAAAAATTTATTTAGGCCTAACATGAACTAGTCAATGACACAAGAAGATAGCTAGCCCTAGAGTCTGTACAATCATTTTTTCATGTATCGGTATGTGAATCTATAGCGTAGGCCTAGCCTTAAAAAAGCATGTCACGATATTGTAAATCATTTAAAACAATGTAATCTTACCTTCTCTCTCCACGTTATTGCATCAGTGGTCTTATTCTCGACGACATTTCTATACTTAGTAACAATATCGATCAAATTATGAGTTTTCTCCAAGGTGAAATTCGCAGTACGACTTCGCTTTGCCATTGCGAAGTAATAAAGAGAATTGAGA
Organism: Brachyptera putata; assembly: GCA_907164805.1. NCBI lineage: Eukaryota > Metazoa > Arthropoda > Insecta > Plecoptera > Taeniopterygidae > Brachyptera > Brachyptera putata. The sequence goes on along the minus strand of OU015465.1, from coordinate 32,686,814 downwards.
AAAGCAATACTTTCCGGCGACTAACAATCGTTACCATAGCAATACAGCGGAACTGGTATGCACCAACATTCTGACTGGTTAATATCAACTGATTGACATTGTTGTCTATCTCTTGCAACAATGACAGACGTCACTTTGACACACCCCTAAAAACATAGCGGACAGAATGGAAAGAAGATAACTGCTGTTACCACAACTCGCGCGTTCCACGAGTTCGATTATCGCAAAAAGCAGTCGAAATTCAGTACCAACTTCTAAATGTTTAGGTTTTGTAAAGTTGTCTGACGGATAAGTGTCGGGAGGAAATCTGCCACTTGTAATACGCGCACGAAAGTTATCTGGCCGGTAAAGTTATCCAGCAGACAACTGTCGGCAGGATTTGTCGGCACATTGTACAACCGGCCCCAAGAAACTATTAAATGTGAGCAACAAGTCTCACCAATAAATTAAAACGTTTAAAATCTGTGATGGATATGAAGAAGGCACTGGTTTAATTGTTTGGAAACCAAGGTTTATATACCAACAGACGGCCGCGGTTTTTAAACCTTTGAAGTGATCCATGGCCTGTATATGTACATTGAGCTGACCAAATGTTCTTAATTCTACATTTCCATACTTCTAAGCTCATCTCACAACGCATATAAGGCGTTTTCCTAGTGTTATGTAATAATATCTTGACTTGATTCAAGAGCTTCGTTCCCCAATTGAGGCTCATTCATAATAATTATAATAATGCCGACATTTTTCTAATTTCAATGCTGCTCGCTTAAAATATGTATGATAGATCTTTCCACATTCAGTATAAATTTGAGAGCTCTTGGAAAATTTTGGTTTTCCAAGTATTTATCCCCGGCCTATTCTTATGGGGAATTTCCATACTTTCCAAATTTTTTCCGGAGACACCGTTTGACCGATTTTTCTGAAAAACAATCTCAACCTATTCTTGTATAACACCAATTTGTGAAAAAATTTTCGAGTTGATTGAAACTTTTTCCTGACCTGTATGCCGCGTACAAAATTACATACAAAAAAAATAAAAAAATAAAAACCAAGCCCAAAATTTTTCTGTATATGGAATGAAAATCTTCGCTACGCTCATCTAATGAATGCATTGTAAAAAGATATTATTGGACCGGCCATGAGCAATTGATTGACCTTTGACTTTTGACTCTTTGACCTCTCACTCAATAGGGTTTGGTGATAGACAAGTATAAATTTCACCAGATGTTCAGGAAATATAGCATAACAAAATAGGCTACGGAGGACGGCGAATTTCACAGTTGTTTGGGGGTGGCAGGGGTGGTAATCCGGGGGATGAGCATTTGAAAATCTTCGCTACGCTCATCTAAAAATGTATTATTACTACATTCTTGATTCTATTAGATTACTCAATCAGTTTACATTATTGCAGGCTATTGACAACAATACTAGAATAGTTACATATTGTTGGGATATACGGTAATTGTCGTTAACAATCATGTCTGCTGTTATTATTCAGACATGTAACTGGGCAACAGATCGAATATCTAACTGATGTTTTATTCAACTAAATAAAACTGTTTTATTTTATCAGCGATTATATTACGTCACTGTTTGGTCATGTTCTTGCTGAGGAAGATAGCTGGGTGGTCCAAAGGATCTGCCGGTAGGTTGCTTATACATAGGGTCAATGAAAATGGCGAGTAAGAAACCCTCCATTTCGCTGCATGAAAAAGACCAGAGCGGTGCTGAACATGACCAAATGTGAGACATTTCGTCGCAAAAATACAGAAGCGGTGAAATAATTCAATCTTGATCGTAGTTATCATCAAGGATGAGTAAAACTGTGAGAATGTGATACAGAGTTGTACACATTCTTCGGGCACATCAATTACTAGGCTATAAACAGTTGTTGATACTTAATATATAAATCAGATTAATCAGGCCGTGACAGCTTGCCTGACCGGCGAGGAAATACCACGTGACACGGAGAGAGAGATAGGGTTCCTATCAGTGTATGTTTAAACACGGCGAAAACGCACAACAATGCGTTATTGTGATTCTCAGAGGATACTGAATACAAAAACGTGGGAGTGTTAGAGGGGAATATTCCATTTTTTTTTTCCCAATGTGGGTAACTGTGGGGATGGAAAAATAATAATTTTGTGCTACCTTTGTTCCGTTTGTCCTTAGGTTCCACGCCCTCCTTCGCCACATTTCCCCCCGGGGTCCACCGAACAGAGGGGGAAAATCCGCGGTTGGGGGCTACCCCCTTACTCCTTCGAAGCACTTGTCCGGTGGAACCGCCCCCGGTTTCCCCAAAACCCCCCCTCCCTTTTCTTCCCCAAATTACCCCGTTTTCCTTTTTTGTTCTTTAAACCCTACCCTTATAACCCCCGGGGGCACTTGTTTGTTTTCGGCTCGCCGGGGGCACTTTTCCGTCCATCCCCCCTTTTTCTTCCCATCAAAAATCCCTTTCTTCTCACCTTAACCCCATCGACCTCCCCCCTTTTCCCCGTCCCCTTTGGGGTTTTGATATCTTTTAATGCCGCTGGGAGCACTTTTCCGGGCCACCCCCCTCCTATTCCTATACCCATCTCTACTCATCCACTCCTGTTAGCCACTCTTGACCTACGCCTTATAAGTCACGTGTCACTTGGTGTTGATATCATTACTGCTCGCTCAGAGCACGTCCGTGGCAGCATCCCTCTCCTATTCTCTACCACATATCTCCATCTCTATCTCACTCCTGTTAGCCACTCTTGACCTACGCCTTATAAGTCACGTGTCACTTAGTGTTGATATCATTACTGCTCGCTCGGAGCACGTCCGTGGCAGCATCCCTCTCCTATTCTCTATCACACATCTCTATCTCTATCTCACTCCTGTTAGCCACTCTTGACCTACGCCTTATAAGTCACGTGTCACTTAGTGTTGATATCATTACTGCTCGCTCAGAGCACGTCCGTGGCAGCATCCCTCTCCTATTCTCTACCAAACATCTCTATCTCTATCTCACTCCTGTTAGCCACTCTTGACCTGCGCCTCATATGGAACACGGCATTGTGCACAGGATGAGCAGTTATATATTTATATGAATATATATTTCTTATTTTTGGTGTGGAGCCTATGTTATCTACTTGAGATAGAATTCCCACTATTCGGATGCAGATACATTGAAGAAAGGATATGGCATTATCCTAAGATGCTTCTCCAGGCGTTCCTTTGAATTTTGATTAATGCTCAGCCAATTGCATGTGATAATCTACGAAAATGTCAGTATTTTCAAGTAATCAAATTATTATTTCGAACCAGTAACTTGATGTTGAGGTTTGTAGGCGTGTCAAGAGCGAGGTCATTCAGCGCCTATATTTCAGGAAACGAATCAACACATTCTGCTTATACGAATATTTTATTTCCCATATAGCTTTCTATTCTGGAGGCCGCAAAGAGCCTGACGAGGCGGTTGTTGTATCTGGAGAAGAGGAGGAGAATGGAGCTGGTCATGAGGCCGTAGAAGGTGAGGAGAATGGAGCGGTTGAGGCGGGAGAAGGTAGGGAGAATGGAGAAGGTGAGAAGGATGGAGCGGATGAGGCTGGAGATAGTGAGATGACGGAAGAAGAGATTGCTGAGGATATGAAAGCGACGGAAGCAATTCGAGCCATGTTTGCGTACCAGATACCTTTCATGGGCTTGAAGAGCATCTTGAATCGTAAGTCCACTCAACACTTGGAGTTGATTAGAGTATATCGCACACATAGACTTTGTAATGATACTAGAGGGAACATTGCTCGACGGCGCGGGGTGGCAGTAAGTCACGTGAGTCGGTGCTACCAGCCAGACGGAGAATATCTTTGTTATACATTATCCTCATGGTGGAGCTCCGAGTCAGACCAAATACATCACTTCATTCATTGATTGTTGTGACTGATGTGGCATCGTACTGAACACTAACTCTATAATGATCAGCATATCATTCCGCATATTCCCCATGTGACTCACACCCACGTTTTTGTATTAAGTAACCTCAGAACATCAAAATGACACGGTCTTCTACGGCGATTTTTTATTTATAATATCGAAACTTGATACAAAATCATGTTTTCCCAATTGATGCTATGTATGAAAGATAGGATCGTCTGAACGGGGCACCACGAGGGTGAACTTACCAACCCGGAGAATATAACTTATATAACGAACTATAACTCTTGAGGTGCTGATTTCAGCGTTGGAAAACAATTCAAACATTCACAGTGGGATGGAGGAAATCTTGAATCTCCTAATTGTCTTGATCTTCTTATTCTCATTTTTTTTCCTTCTTATTCTCGAACGATTCTCTCCTCCCTTGCATTCACCTTCACTACGCGCTTTTAGTTCTGGAACTCACAATCGAGTCCTTGCCGGGGCACTGAAATGACACAGAACGACCCTGCAGTTACAATGACTGTGATTGGCAAATATCGGTTGGGACCCTTTAGTTCCTGAATAAATTAAGTTTGTGCAACTTAATCTCATCTGAAAAACGTTGAACCATATTGAAAAAGTATATTATTCCGAAAAATTCCCTGTGAGGCCAGAAAGGGGCTCTCCATTTTGCCTCCCGCCGGTAATCACTTCGCGGTTACGGGTCGTTACACAACTTTCATTATATTCCGCTTTCTTTCCAAAACTGAAATCGCCTTCACCCATGCAAATGATCTGGATCCGTCCCCGATTGGGCTCCGTATCTGGTGCATACACCGCACCGTAGACATGGCCATCAGTCATCGATACTTATTGATCTAACCGTCACATTTCAGACTGTTAAATTGAATCGATTGATAGAACAGCCACTTATTGCTAACCAATTCGACCGAGAGCTGTACAAATAATACATCAAAGGTAGGATCAGCTGGAAGAATTCATGCTGCATCAGGAGAATATGCGAACTTATAACCATGTTCCAGAACGCTGATAAACTGCAATCCATGCGGTGCGGTATTGCATTTGCCCCTCCCCTCTCGTCATTGTATTTTTATATAAAAGCCTTGCCTTGCGCTATACTTCGCCTATATATTATTATTATTTGGGCCCTATGTACATTTTCATCAGAGGTTTTTGCATGGCGCCTTTTCAAAATTCTTGCCTTCCTTCCTGACGTAATATCCTGGCCACGCCACCGATGAAAACGCTCAACAATGGAATCCTTTCTTATTAGTTGGTCCGGACTCATGGTACCGCGAGAATCGCACTCCTCGGAGAAACCTTGGCATCTATGAACGCACTCACCTGAAGAGAATGTTGCTGGACATTTTCTCCGTCAGCCAGCGTCAAATAAAAGATCTCACCCGCCACCGCGAAGATCTTGCTGCTTTCGATACCGACCCAGAAACCTGGCTGGATCAAGAAGAACGTATTTTAGTCAAATACGTCGTTCTCGAGTTGGATTGGCTTCTCCATAACATGAAGAGTGAACGCCGTGCCAACCTGTGGTCACGAAGGAATCTCAAGGAGAACCATCCCATTATTTATTAGCTTCTTTTTTCTTTTTATTTTTCTTCTTATCATTTCATTTTATTCGGTGGTTTTTGTTTTTTTTCCACCAACACATATCTTAACTTCTCTTTCATTAGCTTTTAGTCATTATTCAGCGAGGGTGAACAACTAATACTTTTATTACACTTGGTTCTTTATTTTTTTGATTCTCGTGATTTTTTTTTGGATTCGAGTGATTTTTTTTTGATTCGCGTGATTTTTTTGATTCGCGTGATTTTTTTCATTCGCGTGATTCTTGCTTGATTCGTTTTTTTCTCTATTATTCGTGTGATTTTTTTTGAATTTGCGTGATTCTTGCTTGATTCGAGTGATTTTTTTTATTCATGTAATTTTTTCGATCCGTGTGATTTGTTTCGATTCGCGTGATTCTCGCTTGATTCGAGTGATTTTTTCAGATTCATCTGATTTTTTTTGATCCGTGTGATTTTTTTGAATTTGTTTGACTTTTTTATTCGCGTGATTCTTGCTTGATTCGCGTGATTATTTTCTATTTTCTTGATTATTTCTCGATTCGGGTGATTTTTTTTTATTCACGTGATTCTTGCTTGATTCGTGTGATTTTTCTGGATTTTTGTGATTCATGCTTGATTTGGGTGATTTTTTTCGATTTGCGTGATTCTCACTTGATTAGGTTTTTTTTTTGATTCATGTGATTTTTTGATTCGTGTGATTTTTGTTTTTTCACGTGATTCTTGTTTGATTCGTGTGATTTTTCTGGATTTTTGTGATTCATGCTTGATTTGGGTGATTTTTTTGGATTTGTGTTATTTTTTTTCGATTTGCGTAATTCTCACTTGATTAGGGTTTTTTTTTGATTCATGTGATTTTTTTGATTCGTGTGATTTTTGTTTATTCACGTGATTCTTGCTTGATTCGTGTGATTTTTCTGGATTTCTGTGATTCTTGCTTGATTTGGGTGATTTTTTTTTATTTATGTCATTTTTTTTCGATCTGCGTGATTCTTACTTGATTAGGGTGATTTTTTTCATTCATGTGATTGTTTTGATTTGTGTGATTTTTTTTGATTTCGTCATTCTGGCATTATTCGTCTGTTTTTTTTTGATCCGCGTGAGTTTTTCTGATTCGTTTGATTTTTTTTTATTCGCGTGTTTTTTTTTCATTCTCGTGATTTCTTTGCAAATGTACACCTGATATTTTAGTTTTTCACCACTCGTTATTCAGTGTATTTATTGTACTTGAAAGGTCTCGGTTAAACGGACGGATTTACCTGCTGACGACTGCGCAAGATACTGTAAATGAATATGGAATGAATAAAATATGGAATGAGAAATAGGATTTGAATAAAAATGTACTCATTTCCAGTATTCGTGGTTATTTAGTATAATTGACCAATTCCAGGCACGGTATCGCAGTAAACTTATTCTAACTACTGTTTTCTCAAGAGAAAGCAATGTCAATACACGGTGCATCTTGGTTCAGGTTAACACTATATTGTTGCAGCATTATCTACGTTAAAATTAGGATGGATCGAGTCGAATATAATCCCGTGTGAAGCTATCTCTCAGTGTTCACTTTATTGTCGTCGAATTACTTGTAGGCCCTACTGTGATCCCCTATCATAATCATATATCTTATTAGATCGCTGATTTCCTCACCCGTTATCGATTAAGAAAAATGATACACTTTCAATTTGGTTTAATTCGATAGAGGGTTGGTGTATTATACCAGTAACTATAGAAAATGTTTTGATATTTGAATTTCAATATTCAAATATTGATTTGAATTTGAATGTCAGAATTATTGACTAATGTTCCTTAAAATACTTGCGTGTGTAGCTAAACAGTTTAGCTATACGGCTTTTCAAGATGAATTCCCTTTTTGATTTGTAAATTGTATGTATTTTGAATCACGCGCCTGATACAGGGTGTCAATAATAAAAACATCGTTTCAAAAGCACAGAATATTTCATTAGGCAGTACGGTCCAGTTCTTATGCAGTAGGGGACCACGCGGTCAGTTTAACCTCTTCAGGCAGTACGGGCCAGATCGTAGGCAGTAGGGGAATGAAGAGGTGTTAGGCAGTAAGGGAATACACCTTCTCAGAGTATTAGGCCATACGTCATGGGGTGCTGACTGCACAGTCATGTTGACACGCTACAGAGCACTCATCCGTTCTACGCTAGATCATGGGAGCATCATCTACTCTTCGACGTAACGAAGAAAACGCAATGGAAGTATACATTTTATAAAATATCAGGATCAAAACATGTAATGCACTGCATGTGTGACAGGTGGCTCTATCAATAGCAACAAGTTGCAGGTGAGGTTTTTCAGCGTTTGAAGTAGTCCAAGTTCTGTAGATATAGATTGAGCTGACAGAGTATTTTTGTACGCTTATCTCACAACACACGTTCTGCGTTTTCCTAGTTAGTTGGGCGTAGCGAAGACTTCTATTTCACATATGGAAAAAAATGGCTTTCTCGAATATTGGTATCACACCAGAATAGGTTGGGTCTGTTTCTCAGAAGAATCAGTTGAACGGTTTTCCCGGAAAAAATTTGCAAAGTTTGAAAAATCCCCATGAGAATACCTCAGGGGAGAATACTTAGAAACGAAATTATTCCAAAAGCTGTAAAATTCATACAGAATATAAAAACAACAATCATACACATTATCAATAATTTGTACAACAATCGGATGAGACATAACGAAGAAAACGCAATTTAAGTATACATTTCATGAAATATCAGGATCACCGTGTATTGCAAAGTGTATATGCGACGGGGTTCACTATGAATATCAACAAGTTGCAACTAAGATTTTTGTAGATTGAACGTTTGAAGTAATCCAAGGTCTGGAGATGTAGATTGAGCTGACAGATTTCATACTTACGCTCATCTCATAACGGACATTCTGCGTTCTCCCTTATTTTTTCTGTATTTTCCTCCATTTTTTTCCTTTTTTTCTCGATTGTCTCAATATTCGCGATGTTTTTTATTTTTCTCTATTTCATTGATTTCTCGTGATGATGATTTTTTCCTCCCGTTTTTTTCATTTCTCAAGATTTTCATTCATTTTTTCCATTTTACTTTTCTTCCTGTTTCTCTGATTGTTCTGATTATTTTTATTCATTCGATTTTCCGCGATTTTTCTTTTGAATTGAAATTAACAGGCAGCAAAGGTACAATAAAATTATAAAATTAAAATATTCATTTCTATATGTATACTTTTATTGAAATTATTGCATTTATGCAATTATGCATAGGTATTGAGTTATGATAATGTTGTACCCTCGAGTACAACATAGATCGATTGGACCGCAGTCCAATCGTATTGGCTTGTAAGATCAGAGGAGTGAGGATGACAGGAAAATAATACGATGCCAAAACATGGTTAAAGCACCTAGGCTTTATTAATTCTAATGCACCTCAATACAAATATGCTAATTAGAGCAACCAGCTCTCACTTGCATGCTATGCATATGCACCCAGCCATCTTGGACTTAACACTCACTGTTAAAATAATGTCTTCTTGACCAACACTTCCAATATCAATTTTACGACGACTCCAGTATGATTCTCTGATGGCTCCATTATGACTGACCCTCGTTTACCATAGCCTGATCTATGAATACGAGACTGATTCTGAATCAGCACCGCGCTCAAATTGGCCAACTAGGATACTACATATATTAAACAGAATGTGTTAAGTCACACATTTAACATAACGCTACATTCTATCACAGAAATACCAATAACATTGCATATTGAGTTATGACATATTTCTGCAATAAGAATGAAGTTGTCATTATTAAAAGCTGACTGTGAGTTAACACATAATGCAATATGTAATGATAACAGTGGAAATTACCACATGCCTATATTTCCAGGCCACAACAATGCCCCGACCTTTTGAAAAAGACGATGCCGAGGGCACGTGCTTTTCCACACTAAAGACTGGAATTGGTAATTTCCAAATATCCTGAAGGGACTATCGGAAACAGAAGCACACAACAGCCAGCATAGCAACCCGCTTAGCCGCTACTAAGAACAATATTTAAACATCCCTGATTGAATAACGAAATCCAACATTATTACATCGCGTTGTCAAGTCTAATAAATTGTGCAATTATTCGTCTAATTTAAAATGTGCATATGCACCCAAAATCCTAACTAACTGATTTCAAACTAAACTCATCATTCCCTGAGTAATACGAGGAGCCTGTCATCCAAAAGCGATAACTTATCATTTCTACGGTAACATACTGTCCTCATAACGGACATAAAATTTCAACTCCTCCTCATATTCTTCCAGAACCACAAGCTGTACCGCTCGCTGCAGCTGACGCGTCCTCCCGAAATCCGGCCGAACGCGGCTCCCCCCGACGATGGTTGCATGGATCCCGCCCTCTCAACTGGGCTCCGTTCGGAGACGCCACCCGGGACACCAAATCTCCACCTCTCGTCGCTTCTTGCGCCACCTCCAGTCGACTCCAATTTATTTGTCGTGAAGAAGGGACCCTCATGCGACACTTCCCCCGGATTGTGGTGTACACGTCTTTCCGCTTGGAAAGGCCATTAACCGCCTCCCCTGAGTTCCGACGGGGATAATGGTCCTCATTGGGACGTGCCTCGTCCCGCCCAGGCCCGGATAAACACTCCACTCGATCCCGGCAAAACCAGAGCACACTGAAAGAAGACATCACAGACAGAAAAATGACAACACGATTCCCCCTACAACCCTCAACATGGATTGAGCTGCTGATGCCTCTCTTATCTTGTGTATTTCCCTAACGGAACTTAGTTTCTTCAATCCCTGAACTTTGGACACTAGATTGTTCAAACTGATGCCATCCGCCCCCCTCCCCAATGTCTTAACTGGCGATATGTGAAGTACAGCTTCCTTAGTGAACGCAGTGTCTTCCAAATGGGCATACTCCCCTGGGTAATCACTGCCCCAATAGTTGGAAACATAATATTTTCCCTCCGAGCCGCCATGTTACTAACTCCATTAGTAAACGGCAAAAGCCGAAAACCTCCGGAGTTAATATAGCAATGTGCGACTCCCCTTAAAATACCTGTGCCGTTCACCCAAATCTCCTTCTTCGACTGCAGCTGTCCCTCCCGGTCAACAAGAGACGATTCGGCTCCTCCGGCAAGCTGGACACCCACAATGTGCTCCCCGGCGAGAAATACCATGTTGCTGGTATTCCATGCGGTAATACCTCCCGCCTGCACATTGCTGTCACCCCCTTCTCCTGGCCAAAGAATAACGCCGACTCACAACAAGAATTCTCCTGCAAAATAAGCAAATTGGGCGGGGCAAACCCTTATCGCCCTCCCCGAACACTTACCTACATCCGACTCCGAAAGCAACGCATAAAAATGACTGTCTCCTGACACGGCCAAGTAACTAACCTTTGAATTGCTGAGGGTGCTGATTCCTGAACCTTATCATTTATGTTTCTATTTCTATTCCTAAGATTATAGGTGTGACCCGGCGAAGATGCAACCCCCACATCCCCTGGCCTAATATTGGAATGTTCTGACCCCGAGTCCACACCACCATCAAGAGACGCTTGATCACATCCAGCCTCCCCGGAAGAGGCCGTCTCTTCGACAGATTTACTGTCCCCTATCGAAAGATTGTCTTTGGCAGAACACCCCTTATCAGTGGGTGCCAACTTCATTAGTTCACTTGAAGTCTCTAATTCACTGTCCTCTCCCACTTGTTCATCTGAATCAGTATCTCCTTCAGATTCCAAATTGCCTCCCAACTCACTCTCGGTCTCACTATCTATTTCATCATCTGGAACAAACAACTTCATCCGGTTGATGTGTACCACCACTGATCTCGATTCGCTCATCTTGATCTTATAGTTCATCGATCCCAGTTTTTCCAAGACCTCGTAGAGTCCCGTCCAGGGCTTTCACAGCTTCTTCGTGAGGCCCCTCCCCACAACGACGGTGTACAAATACACCAAGTCACCCGGGTTGAATGAGCGAAACTTGGCAGACTTAGGCCCGGTTTTATGACCTCCCTCTACATCCAGTCTCTAGCTAACTAGATACTTAAAGTTAGAGACCACCTAAACTGAGCATCCGTCTTATGACTGACATCTAGCCTCCCACTAGTTAGGTGGGTGGTTAACATTTTGTTTGCTACCGATAGATACGGTTGGCAACACATTTCGTCGACCTTCGATATATTTAGGTAGATATTCGATATATTTCTATCGTCATCATTCGCTCCGCCTTCACCAAATCATCACAAATCATAAAAATGGCTGGAAAGAGAGACCGTAGTGCAAACTATTCTTCCGACGACTGCCGCAAAATGATAAATATAGTTAAAAAAAATGCGCATATTATCGAAAATAAGAGAACGGATGCAGTGACCTGGAGAGAAAAGGTTTGTACAGCTTTTATTTGTGGTTTCTTGGTATATTGATGCTCACGTGTTGAACCTTTTGCAGGTTAGGTTAGAGCTTAGCCTGACCTCTAATTTGTAAAATAAAAGGATATGACGCCCAGCCTAGCTGGTAATTATGTATGTGGTAGGGCCTAGGACTAGGGCTACATCGTTATCAAGTTCAGGCCTGCAGGCCTAATTAATAATTATTCCTTTTGAATAGGCCTGCCGGTAAAGACTACATACTTAATGCCGGTACAATTGAATGCCCGTACTAGACGAACGTAGGCTAGGCACTCGAATATTTAGTGAAAAGTTTCAACTTGAGCATGCATTAATAGCAAGGATGTAGGCTAGGCCTAGCCTATATTATTCATCACCAAATAGACCTGCTTACTAATGATTGTTAATCAATTTTCAAGGAAAATGCGTGGAATTCCGTTGCAAATGACTTCAATTGTGGCCAACTGTCGGCAAGGAAACCCGAACACATGAAAGCGAAGTATGAGAAGTTGAAAGCTCAAGCGAGAGCAAAAGTGTCTGCTGAAAAGCAGTACATGTACACTACGGGAGGAGGCCCATATAACCCTCCTACATTCAAAGATAATGATGTACTGGAAGACATCCTAACCTTGATACCGCTCTCTGCAGAAGGCCTTGCCAGTCGACATGACAGCGACTCTGCTCCAATGGAATTACCTGGTAAATCATCTTCAGACATTTCAACTCTACTGTAAAGGCTATATAGGCCTACATACTCTTGCATGCATTCACCTTAATTGAGCCAATGTATTTTCTAAAATCATATATTTGTATATTTCAGGAAAACGCAAAGCTCTAATTATGAATGACGATAATGATGAAGAGGCTATCGATGATCCTGATGAAGAAACCGATGGAGATAATGTTTCTTTATTCGACCAGGTAATTGTACTTAAATTTGTACTTAAATTGTAATTAAATAAATGAGATAATATTATACAATGAAACTCCGATCTTGGTAGGTGCTAGGGATGTCGGCGAGTATCCTGGAACCCGACAGGTACGGCACTACTCGACTCCAATAATCTTTACCCGGGTACAAGCCCCACTTATCTTTCTTTTACACTATGAATGGTAACTTTTAAATCATGCACACTTTTGGAAGGAGGAGAATACGTTACCCTACTGTGGGTTGATCTTTCGCGACGCACCATTCGTTTCATAATAATTAAGGGGATTGGATACCACGTGACTTTCTGCTCGCTCATTTCTCCACGCCCTCTTCTTTTCCCCGACACACACCTTCGCTTGACCATATAGCTCATAGCTGGGACGCATAGCACAGAATGGCGGTACAACAAATAGTACGATACATACATTCACTTTGCACATGTTTGCAGCCATGTAGGATTTTTTATGATATTTGATTGACATGAACATGTACACTTCGATGTACAGCCTACCGATCAAATGCAAATACAAATACTTTGTCATTAAGGTACAAGTAAATGTACCTCTTCAATGCAAGTATAGCCCTTATGGACATGCTATGTATTGTCTATTTGACTTCTCTATGGTTTGACCTTGCTCACGAGCTGCGCGCGACAATGTTCTGTTTCGTCATGTTGCAACCACGTGACCAATAGTAAACGAACAGACAGACGACGCAGCGAGAATCTTTTCGTTTGGACTCGAGATTCAGATTCAGTGTTGGGGGCGTAAAGCGAGTGACGTAACGTCAGTCTTAGACAGCAACCTTCGCATCAGCTGTTGAATTGACAGATTGGAAGTCCTAGTTGATTGTTGAGTGTTTGTAGAAGAATCGCTTCAAATGGCACAGGTGGGTCTACGATATTTTCATGCAGTATATAAATAATAACAATATTCATTTTTTTAGTAGTAAGTTCATATATTTTCAGAGTTTGTTTTTTATTTACAGTGTAAAATACATGGGTATGAGTAGGCCTAGTCACAACCACAATATACGGCGCATCTTATTATTTCTCAACACAGCCCATGCAGAAAGTGGAGATTATGTGCTTGCTAGACCATACTTCTCTATGGCTAAACAAAGGTCACGTCAGATAATACAACAAGATCGTGGTAAAAGAACATGAGGATTATACTACTGTACAGGTATAAGCGGGTCTTGGACTAAACTAAAAACTAGAAATTAATACATGAGACATTTTGTACACAAATTTTATTCTTCATCAAATATTACAAGTGATTACTGATTCTTGACTATTACTTCGATCTAGGGTGATAATTTAAATATGATTATATTGAATTTTTAGTTATACATTTCTCGATGAAACTACTACAAATAAAATTTGAATTTTCTTCTCAATCAATTATATTTACTGATGAATAAATTTGGCTAATCATGCCTACTCTTGATCGATGGTGATTGTTCTGTTTTTTTTTTAAATTGATTCAATTTATAATTTTCAGCTACTGGTATCCATTTTGTGATGAAACTACTGAAAATAATGTTCAAAGTTACTTCGTCATCAAAAATTTCAAGTGATTAATGATTTTTGACTAATTAATCTTGATCGATGGCAGTGTGTTGCAGTTTTATCTTCTTATTGGTGGATTTAGCCCGTCTTGTTTTAGTAACATTTTCATCAGCTACTTTCTTATCAACCCTGGCCTGTTGAGCCTCTCGAATGTAGTCCGGGTCTTGGATCTTCATGCCTTTCGTGTGTTGTGGATCGATGATTTCTGGGAGGAGGCAATCCATGTAGAATTGAGATAATTTGTTTACCATTTTAGTCTCCCAGAACTCATCGTTGCGCTCTATGATATCTACCATCATGCTGTGTGGAGTATACATAATGAAGTAGCATAGTTGCCTGTTTGTAATGAGTAGCTGCCCTTGTACTTGAAACATGTAACGAGATGACAATTTCAGTTTCAGCACTCCGTTCTCATCCAAATAAATGTTGGTGAGGATTTTCTTCTGAACTGCTTCCAGTAGAGTGTATTCACGTGCACTGTATGGGCATTTTATCTCCACCACCGCATGCTCATTGACCAAGCCATCTGGACTTGCACCTAAGAAGCAAAGGTCACGGTCAATGAAGAGACCGCAGGGGAGAACCTTCAATCCATAATCTTCTTCGAACTTGGCCTTAGCAAACGGCTCCTTCTCTATGCCATAATTCGTTGAAGCAGAACCCGTGAATGTGGAGTACAATAGTGATTTCACTGTACTCGCACAAGATGTGTATTGTCTCATGTTACAGATGTTACCAAAGGATGAAGCGGTAAGACGTATTACACGTTCCTGTTTCCACAGATTGCATGCAAACTGCCCAACAGTAAGCCGTTCCAGGTTCTGTCGCTCTTCCTCCGTTTTTTCCAAGTTTTTCAGGAAGCGTTGTTTAGTCTCGTTGTACTCCGTGTTTGTCATTTTGATAGGATTTGCCAGTGGGCCATAATCCTCGTCGGGACCAGCGGCAGCAACGACACAAACTTTCTTACTGGTACTCTTAGGTTTGTGGGCAAACTCTAGTTTACGCTTCCTTGCTTGGTTTATCAGAGTGGTACGCTTCTTCACATATCTCTTGGTAAATGATCCTGGACTCTTTGCTAGCAATTGCTTATGAAGAAGTGTATGCATTTGTCCAGGATTATTGTAAGATATAACGGAAGCATCGCACCGCACTTCATAAGACCCCCTTAGAGCGAAGTTGATTCTTTCGCCCCCAACAAACTTGGCAACGTGGGAATTGTAGCTCTCGGCGCAGTTGTTGTTCAGGATGAATATCAGGCTTGTTGCATGATGAGCAACTCGATTGAGCGCTGACATCACTTCCTGATACAAACCACATGCTTTGAGCTCGGGGACATGGTCGACATCGCTCGGGTCTTCTTTGAAACCAGGACAGAAATAACCTATAGCTGCACATTGTTTGTGTTCGCCAAACACATGTGATGGACTGTTGAGAATGTCCAGTCGAAGTTGTTCTATCCGCCAGTTCAAAGGATTGACCTGGCGATTGCGATAGTGGATAGCCGACTCCACTCCATATCTTAAGCGCTTCATTCTGTCTTTCAGGAGCTTACGCATTGTAGCATCAGCTTTGCTGGCTTTCGTTGTTGTCAACTCTCGTAGCTTCTTGGAGTAATTCCGTAGAAGATGGTTGCAACACTCCACTTTCTCAATTACCACGTGAGGTCCATACGGCATGGCATCGATCAGCTTCCGATAAACACTACTGTCACCATCCCCTTCAAAATGATCAGAAGCAAGCAGGTAAATACTATGTTGTATTATGATATAGGCCTACGTCAATAAGTCTCCATGTAGATGTCTTACCTATTAGTTTTGAGTATTTCAGTTGATGCATTTCAACACTCATTTTGAATCCTTCAACAATAATATCAGCTTCCATGCTTGTTGATGTGCCACCCCAATTCTTGAAACACAGGTGTTCTTTTATTTCCTCTTGACGAGCAGTAGCTCTAGCGCAATATGAGCAGTAACGATGTCGAACACCTATGTACAAAACGTTTTTTGGTTCTGTAGCCAACAATGCATGCCTAGAATGAAGTATGAAAAATATGAGCCTATTATATTATTTAGTTTTATTGCATAAATTCGGTGTCTTCAAGGGGGTGCGTGCACGTTGCTCATAAAAATGGAGAAATGAACCTCCATTGATTTTTTTCTATGCTCAAAAACCAGTGTAATTACTTGAAATGCAAGGGGTGAACAACTAAAAAAATCAGGTGTACATTCGAGAAAGAATTTTAAAAAATCACGAGGATCCAAAAAAGCATGCGAATAAAAAAAATCACGCGAATAAAAAAAAATCCCGCAAATCAACAATAAACACGCAAATCAAGCAAGAATCACGCGAATAAAAAAAATCACCCGAATCAAAAAAATTCACACGAATCAAGAAAATCGAGTGATTAAAAAAAATCACATGAAGCAAAAAAATCACCCGAATCAAGCAGGAATCACGCAAATAAAAAAAAATCACGCGATTAAAAAAAAATCTCTGGAAACAAAAAATCTCTAGAAACAAAAAATCAAGAATCAAGTGTACAATAAAATATTAGTTGTTCACCCCTCGACGAAATGTTCACATCTCCGAGATAATTTTATGCTCTTTAATTAATATGGCATTCTGTTTCAGTGAATTCCCTCAGTTTTAAGATAATACGTCAATGAATAAAAAGAATGTGATGGAATTCAGTGACGTCTAAAAACTGGTTGAATTCACAAAAATAAAGTGTCATATTAATTAAAGAGCATAAAATTATCTTGTAGATGTGAACTTTTCATTCAATTACCGGTAAACTGGTTTTTGAAATTGAAATTGAAAATGATAAATTTCTAGATTTGTGTAAGCACCATGCATGTACTCCATTAATGTTACAGACTTACAACACCTGACAACGAATTCATCCCAACTGAGTATGATCGTTTGCTCCAAGCTCCATCTGCCACCACTGTGATCATGGGAATTCCGTCACCATCCACGTCACCGGCAGCAATTGCCAACTCACTTTCTTCTCGGGCAGCCTCTTCCATCATTTTCCAGGCTGTGTCATGCATAACCTTACCCATGAAGTCGTGGTACCTGTTTATAAAACAGAAAAAATCCAAACCCATAAAAAATGAGCTAGTTTTCTATTTTTTTTTTCATTTTAAGCAATTCAATTATTATCAAGTGCTTACTTGGAATAAGTTTTTGATGCCAAGCAAGGAATATCAAGCACAGCAGTAATTTCTTCCAACTGGGAATAACCACCGCCAGTTGATAGCATAGCTGTGACGGCGGCGGCATTTATATTCATGTATTCCTGCTTTTTTGATTCGTCTTCTGTGCATACTGTAGCCCTCTTGCCACACATTTTGCATCTGAATGTGTAATAATTGGACAGCCCCAGTGAACGCTCTCCTATTAATTCCATATCAGAAAAAGTGCAGTCGAAAGGTTCGTGGCGTCCAATAGACTGAATTTGTCTGAAAATGTGAGCTATATCAACTATCCTTCTTCCCTTGATAGTGATCTCAGAAGAAGTGTGTATCTCGTTTGCCAATTGTTTTTTATTAGAGAAACTGGGATGCTTCCGATGCGATGATGAACACGCAGTTCTTGGGCTGGTGACTGGCCTGTTTTCATCACCCCAGTGACTGCATCCAGGTTCTGTAGAGAAACTGGGATGCTTCCGATACGGTGATGAACCCGCAGTCCTTGGGCTGGTGACTGGGCTGTTTTCATCACCCCAGTGACTGCATCCAGGTTCTGTAGAGAAACTGGGATGCAGCCGATGAGGTGATGAACCGCTGGTGACTGGTGTGCTGATGCATCCAGGCGCATTGCTACCACACCAAAAACGAGTATTAGCAATAGTGACACTGTTTGTGCTGTCACATTGATAATGATCTAGATCTAAAGTGTAAAACGTTGATATGAACGTAATAAATTATTTATGTTCGCTATATAACTGTAGTGAAATAAAGTATAACATATAGTATAACTTTGTTGTTTGCATTACCTTACAGAGTCATTATCAGGTAGGCCTAGGTCGACGCTGTCATTTTTGTCCGTATCTACTTCCTCTTCATTGTTGAGTGTACTATGGATGAAAATTTGATTATTTGGAGTGGGATATAATGTGCGAGGGGTGAACAACTAATAATTTTTTGTACACTCGATTCTCGATTTTTTTGATTCTCGTGATTTTTTTTTGATTCTTGTGATTTTTTGGGATTCTAGTGATTTTTTTGATTTGCGTGATTTTTTTTTGATTCGCGTGATTTTGTGTGTGATTCAGGTGATTTTTTTTTATTCACTTGATTCTATTTTGATTCGCTCGATTTTTTTGATTCGCGTGTATTTTTTCGATTCGCGTGATTCTTGCTTGATTCAGGTGATTTTTTTGGATTCGCGTGATCTTTTTTGATTCTCGTGATTTTTTTTTTTTTTTCAAATGTATGGCACCTGATTTTTTTAGTTGTTCACCCCTCGATAATGTGCTCATTACTATATTGGTCAAGAGGATGAGAGTGTGTAGTTGAATCACTAATTGTAGCCAGGCACATTGTATTGATGCATGCTTTAAATTTTAATTAATATCAGTTACATGAGTTATAGCATATGATGAAAATACCATCTCTAACTAAAATAATGAGAAAACAATATACCAAATTAAATTGGCTGGTACGGCAATCAGGAATATTGGTTAAATGTCTAGAATATACTTCACATCCACCCTTTACTGATATCAATAAGTGGTAAGGAATGATTATTACATGAAGGTGGTTCTTCATTGAGGTCCAATTCACTGCCACGAATTTCCAAGAGACTAATAGTTGAAGAGCTACAGGAAATATATTTCCATCTTCATCTTATTTTTCAAAACCACGGAATTTGTTCTTTTTATTTCTAGTTGGGCCCACATTTATTTTATTAGGTATGATATTTAGATTTAGACTTACCGCTTCTTCTCATTGATAATTTGCATTAATTTCTTTCTATATCTGGATTTACGCTTCACTGCAGTTGTAAGTCTTTTCTTCCTTCCCATTATACTTGGGGCCTATATACACTGACCCATACCCCCCAAAAAAGAAAATGGGTCGAAATGCCAGATACACTGGTTATGTTGTCACTGATATTAAAAGGAAGCACTGTCTAATTGATATTTATTTACACTGATTGATAAAATACATGAACGTGAAGGGGACATCTGATGGTCCCAATAAAATATGGTTTCTATATGATGACTTGATTGTAAACTGGCAACTGACTTGTAGGTTGCCTTCCTTGTCTCTGGATAGTAGGGAGTCCCTTGCAGGATTCCCTTGTCTAACTCCTGCAAGGGATTTTCCCTGTTCATTTCTCTCCAAGGTTACTGTAGAAGAACCCAGAATTGAGCCCCTACAGATTCAAAGATGGGTTGACCTTACCGGGTATTCGCATATTCAATGTATGAATACGCGCTGTTGTAGTATTCCCCGTTGCCACGAAGTCGCTCGTTGACGGAACAGTGTGGGCCGTGTGACAGCAGTGAAACATGGTTTACGGGATAACGAAATGCGGATTAATGGTGATGTTCGAAGTGTTGTACGGGTTTCAGCATGAAAAGTAAAGGATTGATCTTGATCTAACCCGAAGTAGAATTGTGATTATGGTATTTGAATTGTTAGAATCGCATGTGTAATAACCACTTGCATTTATCAAATCCGTGGATTTCGAACGTCAATACAGAGGACGGGAAAGTAAAAATGGAAATTCTAGCACGTAAGCAACCTTGTTTATTCTATTGTTGACTTGATTACAAAAACCGCATTTAATAATCTTATACCGTGTTGTCTGGAAATGTTATCCAGTATTGCATGTTTTTGGAGGAAAATGGGTATGACGTCACAACATGGCTGACGTATCCAGGCCCCTTAAGGACAAATATTGAAGTACAAAGAATGTCATGCCAAAGAAAACTATTACCCAGTTGGGCCTACCTACTACCTGAATTACACAAAAATATTGAAACTACTTGTAAGCTAATATAATTAACAGTGCTACAGTGTTTATTTTTGGGCCTGGTGTTTGCCTGGTTTTAGATCACATTGTATTTGTCTGTTTCTGCTAGTCACTGCTTGGGGATCACTCTCTACTCGTGCTGGACGCTCAGGACCATAGGCCTACTCAGTCGAGGATGGTCACTATACCAAGCAGTTCGACGAGCCGACCACATCAACCGTCAACAAGCAGGCAAAATCCAGGCACTCCGCCAATTACCAAACTAACCACTCAGATCGATGAACCATACATGCAACCATGGGATGGGACGTATACGCCGGCCCCCTCAAAGGATCCGGACACCTTGACGTGGTGTGGGGGCTTGCGTGGCCCCGTGATCCCCAGAGCTATCGTCGGGAGCAATTCATTTGCTCCCAGCAGGGTCACCCATGGCGATAAGGTCTGGGGTGAGGGTCCAGACCAAGTTCGGACCGTCGGTTGAGTGGGTGCCGTCTGGTGACCGGAATGTGTGGAGGGAGTGCTGAGTGTTGCGTTTTCTTCTCAGTTCTTTCCTCATCTATCGTCTCCATCTTCTCGTCTTCCCTTCCTTTTCTCTTTCTCGCCGGCTTCCTCCATATGCTTGAAACGCCCACGACTGTTGACAACAATGGCAAAGTACAAGGACATGAACCTAAGCTCAAGGTGTAAACAATCGTGCTGAGGAGCTGAATGGCTACGGGTTAATGTAGTCGTAAACGATGAACTCTGGACAAATGGCGACCTCCAGTTTCACCATAGCCTTACTCCCACAGCGGGGCTCTGTGGGAGGGGACATATATTTCCCTAGCTACTCGTGGGACCAACATGAATAATCCTATCTCAAAACCAAATACTCCCCCCCCAGAAAATTCTTACCCTAAAAAAAGACCGAGGTCGCTTTTCGAAACTCGAATCGCCCTCGATGATATAATAACCAAAACATCGCTAGCTCCGAAATTCCTTGTAATTACGCGTGATGAAGCTGACAGAGATTTCAACAAGGTATCGCCATTCGCTATCAACAAAGCAATTGAAAATGTTTCAAAGGATGTAAAAAGCGTACAGAAACTCAGAAATGGCACTTTGCTAATTGAAACACGAGATAATAAGCAATCGGACAAATTCCTGAAATGTACCTCATTTGTAAATCTTTTTCCAGTTAAAGTAACTGCACACACCCGACTTAATAGCTCGAAGGGAGTAGTCTTCTGCTACGATCTTCTGAACAGTTCAGTTGAAGAAATCAAGGAGGAACTGGCCTTGCAGAATGTAACTGATGTCTTCAGGATCAACAGAAGAAACAATGGCGTCCTCCAAGCAACTCCCATTCTAATATTGACCTTCAGTACCCCTGACATACCGCAGAAAATAAGCGCTGGATTTCACATGCTTAATGTTCGCCCATACATTCCTAATCCCATGAGGTGTTTTGCGTGTCAACGTTTCGGTCACACCAAACCCAACTGCAAAAATAGACCAACCTGCAACATGTGCGCCATGGACGAACACGAGCCAAATCCATGCAAGGGGGAAGCTCAGTGCATCAACTGTAACGGGAGTCACCCTTCTTCATCTCGGAACTGTCCTAAATGGAAAGAAGAAAGATCCATATTAGAAATAAGTATTAAACAAAAACTACAGCCTAGAGATGCTAAGATCAAATATAGAGAGATGAACCCCCAGTCGAAGCTACCTTTTTCTTTTTCTGCAGTCGTTGGTTCGCACTCGGATGCTCGAGTTACGAACAGCATGTCGGTATTGGAGAGAGAAAACAAGGAGTTAAAGGAACAACTCTCAAAAATGACCGCTGCCCAAGAGGCCACTCAGAGGCAGATGCTAGAATTAATGAGTGTCATAACCGACCTCAAGAATGAAATAAAAACTCTGAAATCACCAACAATACCCGCTTTGACTGAAGTTCCTCTTGATTCGAAGGACACCGATATCACCAACGTGCCTTCTGAGTCAAAGGATACTGAAACCCCTAAAGTACTTGAGTCAAAGAAATCTAGCCAACCCACACACGTAAAACCCCAGCGAACGAAGCTGGATCGATCTGTTGCGTCCGACAAACTGCGCAACAGCTCTGACCCTTTGTCTGCAGACGACATGTCTGACGACAATATGGAGGTTGATGGCTCCCAAAAGCCATCGAAAATGAAAGGAAAGAAATTCCCCCAAAGAGTGGACTTTTTAAAAAAGTCTTGACCATCCTATCTGTGATATTTCTGTGATACTCCAATACTCCTCTGGTATTTTTTTATATATTCTACTTACCTGTGATATTATCTTTTAAGTATGTCCTGCATTCAATGGAACTGCAATGGTTTTTATGCTCACCAAGAAGAGATCAGATTGCTTTCATCAGATTTTAATCCTGTGTTTCTCTCTCTACAAGAAACTCGTTTTAGAATCTTAGATAAACCTATTTTAAAAGGCTACTGTTTTTATCGAAAAGACTATCTGACATGTGACAGGGCGAGTGGAGGAGTGGCCATAGCTGTAAGGAATGACCACTTCTCAGAGGAAATCAACATTCAAACTCCACTGCAAGCCGTAGCAGTTCAAGTGTTTTGTCCAAAACAGCTAACGGTTTGTAATTTGTACCTACCACCCTCTGAAAGAGTGTCAGAAAGAGCCTTAGTTGATCTGTTCTCTCAACTACCTTCTCCATTCATGATCAGCGGTGATTTCAACGCACATAACGTACTATGGGGAAGTAGCACTGTAGACCAGAGAGGAAGTATCATAGAAAAGATCTGTATAGACTTGAACATCATCATCATGAACAACGGAGACTCGACTCACTTCAGCTCTGGACATGGTACCTTTTCCATGATCGACCTGACTTTATGTAGTCCGTCGATCCTATTGAATTACGATTGGAATGTGCACCCAGATTTATGCGGTAGCGATCATTTCCCTATCATTATACGTACACACGTTATGCCTCAACAATGTCAAACGCACCGGAAATGGAAGATCAACAAAGCGGATTGGTCGCTCTTCCGAAAGTTAGCTTTGTTCGTTCCAACCGACTTCCCGGACATTCAGAGCCACGTCTCGTACGTCACTGACATTATTGTATCAGCTGCAACAGACTCAATTCCTCTAACATCCGGCAAACCTCGGCGCGTTACAGTCCCTTGGTGGAACGACGATTGCAGAGAGGCTATCAAAAAACGGCGCAGGGCACTTCGTAATTTTCAAAAGTATCCCACCAATATGAATCTTTCCGCCTATCGACATTTACGTGCCAAAGCAAGGTACACTATCAAGCAAGCGCGTAAAATGTCATGGCGCAACTATGTAACAACTATAAATAGGTTCACACCTTCGTCCGTAGTATGGGATAGATTAAAGAAAGTATCAGGGAAATACGTTCACACGGCTATAACAGGAATCATGGTTAATGGTGTTCTAGAAACATCGAAGTTAGAAATTGCCGATGCACTTGGCGAACACTTCGCCGAAGTTTCAAGTTCGCATAATTATTCGGATGCATTTTTAAGAATTAAGACTTTGGAGGAATCCAAACACCTATCGTTCGATAGTACTGGAGACGAGAGCTACAACTTACCTTTTACAATGTGGGAACTTGAGTCGGCACTTCGGGATTCTCGTGATGGAGCTCCAGGTCCCGACTCGATCCACAATAAAATGCTCCAGAATCTAGCATCCGATTCACTCACATTCATATTGGAAATGTTCAATCGAATTTGGTCCCAAGGACAATTTCCCTCGTCCTGGTTAACTTCTATCCTGGTTGCAATTCCAAAACCAGGAAAAGATAAGAAATATGCTGCTAGCTATCGACCTATATCTCTTACAAGTTGTGTTTGCAAAATCCTCGAGAGAATGGTCAATAGACGACTGGTTTGGGAACTGGAGACACGTGATCTCATCACTCCCGGCCAGTCGGGGTTCAGACGAAACCACTCGACGCTGGATCATTTAGTGAACCTGGAATCCCATGTACAAAATGCCTTCCTGTCAAAACAACACCTACTGGCTGTCTTTTTTGACTTGGAAAAGGCATACGACACGACATGGCGCTATGGGATATCAAGGTCACTACATGCATGGGGGTTTAAAGGACATCTACCCATTTTTATTCTCAATTTTTTATCAGACAGACAATTTTATGTTAGAGTAGGTTCAATTTTATTTTCACAATTCACGCTGAAAAATGGAGTACCTCAGGGATCGGTCCTGAGCTGCACCTTGTTTTTGATAGCAATTAACGGCATTGCATCGTGCATCAAGAGACCCATGAGTTACTCCTTATTCGTCGACGACCTGGCAATATTTTACCGGTCACCCAAGCTGAGTATCGCTGAACGTCAAATCCAACTTACCGTGAATCGTCTTGTGCAGTGGGCTGAACGAACAGGGTTTCGATTCTCTCCTTCGAAGACCACGTCCGTGAACTTTAACCGCCTGCGAGGCGTTCAGCAGCAGCCCGATCTCACGCTAGCAGGGACCAACATTGCCTGTTCGGAGTCGGTTAAATTTCTGGGGTTGATATTGGACAGGAAGTTGAACTGGAAGTCGCACCTTCTGGAACTGTAAACTAAATGCATGAAGACAATGAATATTATGAAGATTTTAAGTGGAACCTCTTGGGGCGCAGATCGCGTTGTCATGCTACGACTCTACCGATCGCTTATCCGGTCGAGATTGGACTACGGTAGCATTGTGTATTCATCTGCCAGGGACTCGTATATCAAATCAATAAATACTATTCATAACTCTTGTATTCGTCTGTCACTGGGCGCCTTCCGCACAAGCCCCGTTACGAGTTTATACTGCGAGTCCGGAGAACCCCCACTTGATGTACGGAGGAAATACCTCATGTGTTCATTCGCATCAAAACTCATGAGCTTACCTCAACATTTCATTCATAGGACGGTATTCGATCCGCCACTCCAGGCAATCTATGGTGCGAGGCACACGAGCACAAGACCACTGGGAATACGTCTACAGGAGCTACTGGCAAGCATGGGTACTGATGTGAGAGACACCATCAAGTCCAGCTTCAGCAAGAAAGCTCCCTGGATCATACCTCAGCCTCAGTGCTACACTCACTTGTCCAATTATTCGAAATCATCCACCGCACCAGTTGTCTACCAGCAAACTTTTTACTCCATGCTTAGTACTCATTTTAACGACCACACTGCAATATATACGGATGGATCCAGGCTGAATGATAATGTTGGTTGCACTTTTACAGTGGGTACAGCGGATGTAAGTTTTAAACTAAACCAGAACTGCAGCGTTTATACTGCAGAACTATATGCGATTTTAATGGCCCTACGTTTTATCAAGAAAGACAGGAGAACACGGTTTGTAATCTGCTCCGATTCCCTTAGTTCGCTCGAGGCCATTGGGAACTATTTTCCAATGGAACACCTGCTTCAGAGCATACACAATGAATTAGCTGAAATACATGCAAGCGGAACTGAGGTGTCTTTCTGTTGGATACCTGGGCATTCAGGCATAGCAGGTAACGAGAGGGCGGACCAAGCTGCGAAACAAGCCACTACTAGGAGCAGCATTGACCTGAAACATGCGCCGTCGAAAGACCTGCAAAACATGTTTAAACATACCTTCTTATCGCAATGGCAATCTTCGTGGAGCTCCATCACTGAAAATAAGTTGCGAGTTATTAAACCTTCTGTCCGTGTTTGGCCTTCTTCCTCCCGCTCTTCGCGGAGAGAAGAGGTCGTCACGGCCAGAATGAGAATTGGCCATTGTCAACTGACCCACGGGTTCCTGCTCCGGCGAGAAGATCCTCCCAGATGTTCCGCGTGTGATGCCCCGCTTTCTGTGAAACACATCCTAGTTGAGTGCCCACAGCACAGAGATCTGCGTCGTCGCCTGAACATGCCTGACGACCTGGACAAGATCCTCCAGGACGATCAGGGAGCGATTAATACACTTATGGCGTTCCTCCGAGAAACTGAGCTGTACAACCAGATCTAGTCACTTCTAGTCAATTCTTTTACATCATATTTTGTTTAGTTTATTTTACATCTGTAGTGTAGTGTATAGTGATCATTTAGTACAGAAATTTTTACTCTATGTGTGAAAGGTTCCGGCCTCGTGAACCGGAGCCTGCTGTTCGATCTCATATGTACTAGGTAGTTGTTAAGTTTTATAGTAGTTAAGTAGTTTATAGTTGTTATTTAGTATAGTAGTTTTTATACAGGTTCCGGCTTTCCAAACCGGAGCCTGTTGCTCGATCTCGTATGTGATACATAGTTGCTAAGTTTTATAGTAGTAAGTAGTTTACAATCGTTATTTAGTATAGTAGTTGTTACATCTAAGTATGACAGGTCCCGGCTTTTTACACCGGAACCTGTTTTTAAATCCGTTGTAATGTAATTATACCGATAAGTTTCATACATACAATTAGCACAAACGAAGGCGCTGATAACCCAGCCGTTGAGCGCCTTAAAACAATACTAACTAACTAACGTATACGCCGGCCATGTTGAAAAGACCAAAGCATTCCAGTCTTTCAACAACGCAGACTTCAAGTAAGCTGAGTAGCCAGTATTTCCATTCTCAATGCACTGTGACCTATTATTAGGATAGTATGACCATTTTTAAGAGATGAAACCGGGACATCAATGCTAAGAAGTTCGGAGTTAGGGATCGGGAGGCACGAACGATGGAGGCAGATGAATGTTTGCGTGTTCACATCACGTCGGGCCTAACTAGATAGCTGCCATGGTTGAGCGGCCCATGTTTTGTATGACGATTAGGGTCACCACTGTGGGGTTTGGTGATGGTGTGCGAGGTTGTCTAAAACATAAATGAAACTAGTTGAGATATCCGTTGATTCGCTTGTGTTTAATACGGTATAATGCATCATTTATATGCAGTCTGTAACGAGGTCATTTTGTTTTTCAGAAACGCGAGTGTCAGCCACTACGCCAGGACGCCAGCGACAGTCATTGCCGGTCCGCAGGGACGAAGTGTCGACGAGCACTAAAGAATTTTCCAAAATGGCATCTGCTAGAACAAAATTAGCCGAGTTGCGGAACGACGTTATATCGAGAGAGCATGAAGATCATATTCGGCGAGCTCAAGAGCTACACGACTTAGAAATTAGAATTAAAAGAGCGCAATTGGTTATTTTACTGCACGAAATGGAGCAGAAAACAGGGAAAAAGGAGAGGGACATTTCTGCCATTTTAGATGATGATAATCAATTAGATTAGTTTTAAAGTTTTATTTCATATCATGTATTTAACATTGAAGGCCTAATAAAAATCCATCTAAATAACGCGAATCTGTAAACTAATCTAGAGCATTTGTTCAAAATATTGAACTAAGTTTTGTTGAACCCCACCATTCCCATGTCCGTTCACTAATGATCGGGGAAATTGATCACCATTAATGTCTAGAGCTGGTAGTTGTGGATCTTGAGGTGGTTCGGGAACATTCATGTTTATCGCCATATTATGCAACACGGCGCACGCTGCAATGACATCTTGTACCGTTTCAACCTTCAGTCTCATCCCTAGCGACAGAACTGGAAAGCGTCTCTTCCATGTACCATACTGGCGCTCCACAGTGCTTCTGGTTCGAATCTGTGCTTCATTGAATAACTGCTGAGCAGGGTTCTGTGCATTACGAATTGGAGTAATCATGTATGGCTGTAACGTATACCCCGAGTCGCCCAATATAATCCCATCACCAAATTCCCTCATTTCGAGCCGTGCTTTTATCCTCGAGTTGTTGAAGATGGTTTGGTCATGAGCGGAGCCAGGCCACCTGATCACAATGTCTGTGACTCTCATTTTGAAATCGCAAATGGTTTGCACGTTTAATGAAAACCACCCTTTACGGTTGCGATATACCTCTCCATCTTGCCCGCCTGAATAAGAAAAGAAA
This sequence comes from Brachyptera putata, assembly GCA_907164805.1. Classification (NCBI taxonomy): domain Eukaryota; kingdom Metazoa; phylum Arthropoda; class Insecta; order Plecoptera; family Taeniopterygidae; genus Brachyptera; species Brachyptera putata. The sequence continues at coordinate 32,658,514 of OU015465.1, read as the reverse complement.
TTGAATGTGGATTTACAATCTTTCAATAACAAACTGATGGCACAGAATAAAGTTAGAATCTATTTTTCAGTCCATGTAATTATGTTTGAAAGTTGGAATACTAAAACAAGAGGTTATGTTTTAAACACCGAATATGAAAGAAAATTGGAATTAAATGAGTATTCTATTGTTCAAAAGTTGGCTTGAGTACTCTTATGAAAATGTAGCACATTCGTCAAAGAGAAACCGGCTGCTTTTATTTTAAAAATGCACAGCCCAACAGTGAACGCTAGGCCTATTAAATATAACGATTATTGTATGCTTCATGACCCCACCAACAACTAGTTCCTATGGGGGTATGAATCATATTGTAATTATAGTAACTATAGTGTAGGTCAGCACATTTAGCTTATTCATACATTCTCTGTGGCGCCGGCCGGCTTAATACCTGATGATGACATGACTTAGTTTTGAAGCATATTCATTATTATAGAGTCATTTATAGATATTAACAATCTGTAGAATTGCATGCTTAACGTTTCATTGGTATTAATAATACTGACCTGGTCCCTGTATTCTGATGTGGGTGCAATCGATTGCTCCAAGAACCCGCGGAAAGCGGTTCATATCGTAAAAGCCACGATACATGCTATCTATTTCTTCTTCACTTCGTGGAAAGCGAACAAACTGCGGTAGCAGATTGGCAATCGCCCGTGAAACTTGTTTAATGATCACACATGCTGTGCTTTTGTGGACCCCGGCAAAATCACCAACCGCGATCAACATCGTGCCCAGCGCATAGAATCGTAGAGTCATGAGCAATTTGCTGCATGGTGAGATGGACCTAAGACAGAACATCAAATTTATTTGACAAAGTATAACTTTCAACCTAGGCCATGCCTAGGCCTAGTCTTTGGGAACAAGACAGTAGGCTAGGCCTATAGGCCTATTATACAACATAATGGTGAAATATACACAAAAACATGAGTTAATTAAGGTAGCTAGGCTTTTACAAAAGTAAAATAATGGTTAGGAACCTACCTATCTGTTCCAGTCACAAAATCATTGTGAATCAGGCCAAGAAGAAATTCCACCGTTGGCTTTGTGAGACGAAATCTTACAAAAAATTCGTCGTCGTCTCACTCTACGAAATGATTGACCCTATGTCTCACTCTTTTAGGTCTTCTTGTCCTGAATGCATCAACATGCATAATAATCTCATCATCTGAATCACTATCGTCGGTCAAATCTCTGAACATTTTTAAGGTTAAGACTTCCTACTAACTCTTAAAAGCTGGTTATACTACCACCTAAATCCGGCCTCCTAAAACCTCCCGTAGGTGGCCAGTTAACTGCTATGTGGTTGTCACAAGACACCTGCTAAAGTTAGGTTGGTACTTAAAAAGATAGCGGGAGGTCATAAAACCGGGCCTTACTCCTGTTATACTGTCGTGTTTGAGAAACCTTACTCCGATGCAGCCTGGCAGCGGTTACCCTATATGCCTCCCTCAATCTCTTGGCCAAGAGTGCCACGTAATCGTTCTCTAAGTCACCTTCACCCCATTTTGGAGTTAGGTCTTCCTCAAATGGTATCCGCATTTCCCTCCCATGTACCAGAAAATGCGGTGTGAATCCCGTAGTCGAGTGCGGAGTACTCCTGTAAGCCATTTGTATATACGGCAAATACCGACACCAATCACGCTGGTCTTTCCTCACGAAGTGTGACAATGTGGCAGCTATTGTCTGATGACTCCGCTCCACCATATTCGACATCGGGTGGTATGGACTAGTTTGAATCTTTCTGATTCCCAGAAGCTTACAGCCCAGCAAACACTGGCATACTTGAGGCATGCATAAAATCTGCCAAATGAGGCAAGGATTAGGCATGCCTACTAGGCAAGTTTGGAGCAAGTCTTAGGCATGCTTTACAGGCGTGCTCTATGAACTTGCCTGCCTAGAGCATGCCCAGGACATGCCCGTAGTAAACACACAATAAACACGTCTTTCTCACGATCAGACATGCCTGTAACATGCCTCTCAGGCATGCCTGTAACACGCCTCTCAGGCATGCCTGTAACATGCCTCTCAGGCATGCCTGTAACACGCCTCTCAGGCATGCTTTGATACAGTCTCTGAATTTTATGATAATACGACATTTTGTACTTATATTTTTATAATGAATATTATCCAACTATTACAAGCATCACAACGAAAGGTAATTAAAGACAGAGTAAAGAGCCGAATATTCTCAAAGTTGATGTATAAAATCAGATCTACATTACTCTATTGAGTTTCTCTATTACTTATAATTCCATAATCAACTTAATTCTATCCTTTTTTTAATTATTCATATTCATTTCAGGTTATTTTTCTAGCTTTAATTAGCCATGATTGTAGATAAAAACTGAGACACTGTATTATAGTGAAATATTTATTAAAACAAAGGCGTTTTGACGACGGTTGAATTCAAACATTCTTCGACCAATCAGAGCTCTTGATGACGTCAAGGCACGCACCGCCGCTCTGTTAGCATCAGATTCAGATTGCAACTGTCAACTGTGAACCGTTTACAAACTTACAAGACGTGACAAGCAAACCACTTTTTCAAGTGAACAACGATTTCCCAAGCTAACATTGGACTAATAAAACAAGGTATGTGGCAAGTGTTGATCTTTTTAATGAGCCTAGGCCTACCTGAATTGGGTAAAGTCTCATTTTAATAGGCCTAGTAAGCCTATTGGCCATATACTAATATTTTTGGAGTAGGCCTAGGCATCCAGGTCTAGCGACAAGCCCTACGCCTAGGCCTGTAGGCTATTGAATTAGTAGTTGATTACGAATCCAATGCTTTTAGGCCCTAATTATTTAGTAGATGCAATAGCCCTACAATGGCAAATGGTAATGTATGCCTACATGTGTATCAGGCCTCCAGGTCTAGTCCGAAATACATTCGTACTAGGCCAAGTCCCTAGTTCTTTGTTGAATTAGGGGATTAGGGCTAGGATTAGTGGAGGAAAATTCAATTTTAAGTGGTGTGACTATTTTAAGCTTATTTCATGTTACCTTTTAGATGATGACTATAAGCCTAGATAGGGTTGGTTAGTGTCGAATGAACATTCATTTATTCGTTATATAACCAGTCGCTGTCATCCTTATTTTCAGGTACAACTTTTAGCCGGAAATGTGTTGAAACCCATCATGGATTGAAGGACATGTGGGACTGTTCAAAGAATGATGAATGATATATTCACACATCGACTACCTAGGCCTACTCAATCAGTGCACCTGCAAGGGCATGGGGATGGTTGATCGTATAACACTGCCAATGTTATGAGGTACGATAATTACTGTACGCCTGCTATATTGTTTATGGTGCACAAGAGAGCAGGCCGGCGGCTCGCTTGGGTTAGGTTAGTCTGGGTAGGTTAGCGGACCTGGAGCCTTATTCTAAACTTTCCGCCTAGTTAGCGGATCCGCTAACTAGGCGATATCGCTAGGTAGACTTGTCGAGCGACACAAAGCGTGCGATTCTATAAGCGCACCCGCTTTCTCGGATGGCGGTAAAAAAGGGAAATAGGAATATTCTCGTCGGAAGAGGGGAAAACACGCCCACCGAACCGCTACAACCAATCACAATAGCGCACTAGATTTTTGAATCTTACGTCCAATCACAAACTCGCGGCAAATTTCGAATAAAAAGTCAGTTTGAAATTTAAGGCATAGAAAAAGAACTTCAATGTTTTTGAACATTCTCTCGAAATGGCTTCTGCAAGCAAGAGCATTCGAAATGTTAGATTTCATGTCACAGCATGTAGAGTTTGCGTGTAATCGTTTAGTAGGACCGTTATCCTCTGAAAAGTGTGGCCGGCTAAGGAAGAAGCTTGCTGACATCTTAAATGCGGATGGGACCGGAGCCGTCAAGAGTCCCGATAAATGGTTAATGGTAAGTAAGCCCTACAATTAATCAACTTTTTAGGCCTAGGTCTTTGATAAATAATTCACTTTAATGTAGAGAACAATCACTTTAGATACGAGTCTATGGTGTTTACTATACCGTACCTGTTTGTAGTACCGTTAGGTAGGCTAGGCCCATATTCGAGTATACGGGGCATAGGCCTAGCAATGGCAAGACTGTATTACGTAGAACCTATTGACTGTTACAATCCTACTAAATATGATTAATAATCGAAGCTTGCAGTAGACCTACAATATTTTTCAATACATGAATATTGAAGCAATACGTATTACAGAAAGACATTTACTTTTTAAGCAGACTGAAAGAGGTATTAAGTCTAGGCCTAGCCTCTTTTACAAGGTAATGAATGAAGAAACTTTCCCAAGTGTCTTCATTTGATCACTATTGGTCCATACTGTAATGCAGAGCTCTCTGTAAAATTTAAAAGATCAGTTTCAGTTCCATCCGTTTAATTAAAATACTGTCGATTAGGCCCAAGCTCATCTTCTTTCCTTGGAACTTATTTAAATCACACGTCGTAACATACCGGTACCATACTTTAAAGACTATTACCGGTGTAAAGAAATTTCTTTACGGCAACAATAGTTTACGGCTATAATGATATACCGGTAATAGTTTACTGCACAGTCAAGATATACCAGCAATAGTTTACGTTGCCGTAAAGCTATCCCAGCATATTATTAGGGTGGCTAGAATAGTATTATACACGTTAAGACATATCCGTAATAATATAACGGCTGGAGAATAGTGTTATTGTAACCAAACCAGGGTACACAAAACAACAGTACAGATATAACGGCGTCATATTATTACGGATGGAATACTATATGTTCTAGGTCCAAATAGGGTCCCCCTCAAAGGATCCGGACACCTTGACGTGGTGTGGGGGCTTGCGTGGCCCCGTGATCCCCAGAGCTATCGTCGGGAGCAATTTATTTGCTCCCAGCAGGGTCACCCATGGCGATAAGGTCCGGGGTGAGGGTCTAGACGAAGTTCGGACCGTCGGTCGAGTGGGTTCCTTCTGGTGACCGGAGTATGTGGGGGGAATACTGAGCATTGCATTTTTCTTCTCACTTCTTTCCTTCTCTTTTGTCTTCTTTCTTCTCTCCTTCTTTTACTTTCCTTCTTCTTGCCGGCTTCCTCCATATGCTTGAATCGCCCACATCTGTTGACAAAAATGGCAATGTACAAGGACATGAACCTAAGCTCAAGGTGTTAACAATCGTGCCGAGGAGCTGAATGGCTACGGGTTAATGTAGTTTCTAACGATGAACTCTGGATACCTGGTGACCTCCAGTCTTATACTTACCTTACTTTCACATGCGGGGCTCTGTGCGAGTGGACCTTTATTTCCCTAGCTTCTCGTGGGACCAAATATGAATAATCTTACTTTAAACCCATTTTCCCCCCCAATGAAAAGACCACGCTCTCTCTTTGCTGATACTAACAGCAAAGAGCAAGTAATGAAACAAATGCCGAAACAATTGCCAACAAGCCCCAGATTTCTCGTGATAGAACGGGTAGAAGAAAGCATGTCGTTTTCTACAGTATCACCCTTCTTGATTGAAAAGGCGATTTCTGGACTTGCAGGTACTGTGCGTAATGCAACAAGGATCAAGAATAGGACTCTGCTACTTGTCGAAACGGCCAACGATAATCAAACTCAATTATTACTTAAAGCAACTAGTTTTGCCAACCAATTCCCAATTAAAGTTACTCCCCACTCTTTTCTTAATTCGTCCAAAGGTGTCATAAGCTGCAGTGACTTACTATGTTGTACCATCGATGAGATCAAATCTGAATTTTCCAGTCAGAACGTGACTGATGTATACAGGATAACTCGTCGTGTGGATGGAAAACAGGTCGACACACCAACAATCATATTGACTTTCTCCACGCCTACTATTCCTTCTAAAGTTGTTGCTGGATATATTTCTATCAAGGTTAGGCCGTATATCCCCAATCCGACCAAATGCTACACTTGCCAACGATTCGGGCATACAGCCAATTTTTGTAATGGAAAGCCAACCTGCCCAGACTGCGGCCTTGGTGCTCATTCTGAGGAGCCCTGCATTTCTGAAGTACGCTGCGTTAATTGCAGTGGTGCGCACTCAGCGTCATCCAGGACTTGCAAGAAGTGGTTTGAAGAGGAGAAAGTGAGCGAATTCCGAACCATTGATAGACTTTCTTACTCCAAAGCGCCTTAAATATAAGCGGTTGTACCCTGACACCATTTTACCCTCGACTTATGCCAAAGTGACTGTAGCCCAGGAGGCTCCCAAACAATCTGAGGAACTCTTAGCTCTCAAAGCAGAAAATAAGATGCTACTCGAAGCCCAACAACTATTACAAGAAACCGTCTCTAAACAAAATGAAAAAATTGACCAACTCCAATCAAAAATTGACGATCTGATAAATATAAAAACCAAAGAGAGAGTTGCTGTAGATAAAGTAGCGACGCCAGCAACGAGTGACATGGATATTGTAACAGAGCAGGTAACGGCTGCCGAAGAGGAACAGTTGGCTTCAGGAACCTTACCTGAAAGCCAAACTTTCAAATTTAATAAGAACAAGAAAAAAGCTAAAGATGGGAACCACAATCAGAACAAGGATTTAGGTGGCGCCCTAGATATAACCTCAAAGCCTCCCGAAGGAAAAAACAAATATTTGAAGAGGTCTTAGTAATTTATAAAAGACTGCCTGGGCTTGTCCCCGGACACTCACCCTTATAAGTAAACCAAGTATGGCCCTGATGCAGTGGAACTGCAACGGGTTCAGAGCTCATCTAGAAGAGATCCGCATGCTTATTTCACACTTTATGCCGAAATGTATATCGATTCAAGAGACTCGTTTTAAAGCCAGTGATACACCTATCCTGCGAGGTTATACGTTCTATCGTTGTGATAAGATCACGTGTGAGAGGGCTAGTGGGGGAGTGGCGATTGCTATCCATGACAGCTGCTACTCAGAGGAACTCACCTTACGGACGCCTCTGCAGGCAGTAGCTGTCAGAGTGTTCCTCCCTAGCCCTACCACTATCTGCTGTATCTACTTGCCACCAGCTGATACCGTAAACAAGCATGATGTGAATAACCTTATCGCTCAATTGCCATCTCCTTTCATATTGTCGGGAGATTTTAACGCTCACAATATTTTATGGGGTAGTTCTCTTGTTGACTCGAGAGGATCTCTTTTAGAAGACTGTTTTACTTCCAACAATTTAATCGTTTTAAGCACAGGCGTCGCCACATATTTTAGCACTTACCGTGGATCATCTTCCATGATCGATCTCACTTTGTGTTCCCCTGTACTTTCTTTCAATTACGAGTGGATTGTACACGACGACCTGTGTGGAAGCGATCATTTTCCAATAATTTTAAAAACTTTACACCATCACAACATTTCAAGGATTAGGAAGTGGAAGCTTCAACAAGCTCACTGGTGTAATTTCATGGAACTTGCCACCTTTAGTGATGACAAGATATTCCATGACATTCAAGATCAAGTTACCTATGTAACTGACACCATTATTCAAGCGGCTGAAGCGACCATACCACAAACAAGCGATAAATCCGGCCGACCACTGGTTCCTTGGTGGAACAAAGACTGTGCTTTGGCAATTAAAAAACGAAAACAGGCTTTAAGAATCTTCAATAAATATCCTACCGGAACGAACTTGAGAGCCTTCAGGAAACTACGAGCAAAGGCAAGGTTTATTATAAAACAGTCCCGAAAGTCATCGTGGGAGAGATATGTTTCGACAATCACGCAGAGAACACCGTCTTCCAAAGTATGGGACAAAGTAAAGAAAATTTGTGGCAAGAACTCCCATATCGGCATTCCTGGCATCCTGGTAGGAAACGATCTGAAGACATCACCTGATGATATAGTAGCTGCCCTAGCTGACCAGTTTGCCGGTGTATCTAGCTCCCAGCACTATTCGCCGGCTTTTCTTGCTCATAAGACTGTGGAGGAGAGGAAAGTTTTGAACTTTGCCTCCAACAATGGTGAGCAGTATAACTTGCCCATTAGTGCTTGGGAGTTGGCATCGGCAATTCATGAGTCCAGCAACACCTCGCCGGGCAGTGATAGGATTCACAACCTTATGCTTAAGAACTTGTCTTCAGAAGCTCTTGATTACCTTCTCAAATTGTATAATAGGATATGGCTTCAGAACTCCTTCCCTAGATCCTGGCTGGAGGCTGTATTGATTGCTATCCCTAAACCAGGAAGAGACCGTAAGCACACTACAAGCTATCGCCCTATATCTCTCACTAGTTGTTGTGTAAGATCCTAGAGAGAATTGTAAACAGGAGATTAGTTTGGATACTGGAAACAAGAGGTCTTATTGCGGCCGAACAGTGTGGATTTCGTCGGAAGCGTTCCACAGTGGATCATCTCGTAAACCTTGAGACCTTAATCCAAGATAGTTTTATTTCCAAGCAACATCTCCTTGCTGTGTTTTTCGATTTGGAGAAAGCTTTTGACACAACATGGAGATATGGCATCCTCAGAAGTCTTCAGCAATGGGGTTTTAAAGGGCATCTACCTATATTCATTCAAAATTTTTTGTCAGAAAGAAAATTCCGTGTACGATTGGGTCGCACAATGTCGCTGTCTTCTAACCTAGAGAACGGAGTACCGCAAGGCTCAGTTCTTAGTTGCACCCTTTTTATAATAGCTATAAACAGTATTGTGTCCTGTATTAAGCAACCGGTCACCTGCTCACTTTTTGTAGATGATCTAGCGATTTTCTACAAATCAGCTAATCTCAGAACAGCAGTGCGTCAACTTCAGCTCACAATAACTCGTTTAGAAAGGTGGGCTGATGAGACTGGTTTTAAATTTTCCACGTGTAAAACCACTTGTGTGGATTTTAATCGTCTTCGAGGCCTACATCCGCAACCAACACTCAAGCTTGCAGGATTGGACCTCGTTGTTTCCGAATCGGCCAAGTTTTTAGGAATGACGTTTGATGAAAAGTTGACTTGGAAACTGAACTTACAACATCTCAAACTGAAATGTATGAAATCCATCAATATGATGAAAATACTGAGCGGTACTTCTTGGGGTTCAGATAGGGTAGTCATGCTGCGATTATATAGAGCCCTTATTCGATCTAGGCTCGATTACGGGTGTATTGTGTATGCGTCAGCCAGGGAATCCTACCTGAAAACAATCAATACAGTGCATAACACTGGAATAAGACTGGCAATAGGTGCATTTCGCACGAGCCCTGTTGTCAGTCTATACTGTGAATCGGGTGAAGCACCATTACATAATAGGAGGAACTATTTGATATGTAGCTATCTGTCTAATGTCTGGAGCATGCCAAAGCATCCTACATACAAGAAACTGTTCACTCCCAACCTGAAACAAATATACAGTACTAGGATAAAGGCAACGAGACCCCTTGGAATACGGGCGTTAGACCAATTAGATTTACTAAATTTCCAGCTTCCTCAAGTTCAAATTGCAGAATTTGGTTCAGTTGCACCGTGGACTATTCCCAAACCCGTGTGTCTAACACAACTGGCACAGCATGCAAAGCTGACTACTGCAGATTCTGTCTACCAACAATATTTCCGTCAACTGTGCGATCTATATAAAGATTACCAGTTTATATACACTGACGGATCCAAGTTGAACACAGCAGTTGCATGTGCGTTCACTGTTGGTGACAGAACATTTGGTAATTGGTTTTGAACTCAACCCACTCTGCAGTGTCTATACTGCAGAGCTTTATGCGATACACCAAGCACTCATATTTGCCAAACAATTCCGCAGTAGAAAGTTTTTAATTTGCTCCGACTCTTTGAGCTCTATCCAATCAATTTCTTGTTTCTTCCCAAGAGAGTACTTGATTCAGGACATCCAAAATCTCTTGTCTGATATTGATGCTTGTGGGTCGGAGGTAGCGTTCTGCTGGATCCCTGGTCATGCTGGAATTGTTGGCAACGAAAAAGCAGACCAGGGGGCAAAGGAAGCTACTCTTCGGACCCAAGTCGACTATGAGTTGGTTCCAAATACAGACCTGAAAAACGAATTCAGAAGACAATTAGAGAATTCGTGGCAAGAATCATGGAATGAAGTAACAAATAACAAATTAAAATCTATCAAAACATCCATTGAACCGTGGCACTCTTCGTCTCGTGGTGCGAGACGGGAGGAAGTTGTACTTACAAGACTGCGAATAGGACACAGCCTGTTGACTCACGGATTCCTGCTTCGAGGTGAGGACCCTCCAGAATGCGAGGAGTGTATCGAGCAGCTCTCTGTTCGCCACCTCCTGGTTGAATGTGACAGGTTCCGGGATCTGCGCCGGCGCCTGCGTATGCCAGAGGACCTGTCGCTGATCCTGGGTGACGACCAGAGGGCTGTCGATCGCCTCTTGGTTTTCCTGAAAGAAACTGGTGTTTTTAATCTGTTGTAATTCTGTCCACTGATCTCACATGTTGTCTACAATAGCTATAAGTATTACTAGGAATTGATGTTTACCATTAGACTTGTAAGTTATTGTATTTGTTATTTAGTATTTAACGTGTGTGTATGGCCATTTACACCATACACACACATGTTATTAGTTATATAGTGACTATGTTATAGGTTGGGTTCCGGCCTTCAGAGCGGAACCTATATTTTAATGTGTATTAGTTGTATTAGGTAATGTTCTCATTATCCGTTTGTTTGGGTTGTTATTTATTGTTAGTTTGTTCGTTTTGTTACTTTGTTAGTTTTGCTATTCATTATTAGTTAGTGTTGTTATTTGTTGTTAATCAGCTAGTATTAGTTATTTGTTGTTATCAGATAAGCCCCCTCAAAGGATCCGGACACCTTGACGTGGTGTGGGGGCTTGCGTGGCCCCGTGATCTCCAGAGCTATCGTCGGGAGCAATGTATTTGCTCCCAGCAGGGTCACCCATGGCGATAAGGTCTGGAGTGAGGGTCCAGACCAAGTTCGGACCGTCGGTCTAGTGGGTGACCGGAGTATGTGGAGGGAGTGCTGAGCGTTGCTTGATTCTTCTCACTTCTCTCTTCATCTATCGTCTTCTATTCTTTTGTCTTCTTCATTTTCATCCTTCTTGCCGGCTCTCCCCATACGCTCGAACCGCCCACAACTGTTGACAACAAATGGCAAAGTTCACTGACATGGAACCTAAGCTCGAGGTGTAAACAATCGTGCCGAGGAGCTGAATGGCTACGGGTTAATGTAGTTTCTAACGATGCACTCTGGATACCTGGTGACCTCCAGTTTCATACTTACCTTACTTTCACATGCGGGGCTCTGTGCGAGTTGACCTTTATATCCCTAGCTTCTCGTGGGAACAAAATGAATACATCAATTCCAAACCAACCCAAGCCCTCCCAAGAAATAAGTCGTAACTCCAAAAGAATGCGGTCAGTCATGGAAGAAAGGATACACCTTGAAGACGTCTTGATTAACAATTCCATTAGAAATTCTCCTACACCGAGATTTCTAATAATTGAATCGACAACCGATGGTAAATCATTCAATGACTTTTCGCCCTTCGCTATCGCTAAAGGAATCCAGTGTTTATGTGGAGATGTCAAATCTATCAAGAAACTGTTTAGAACTGGTACACTTCTCATTGAAACCTTTAACGATAAGCAGTCGGATAAACTTCTTGCCTCCTCATCATTCGTTAACCTTGTCAATATTCGTGTTTCTGCACACAAGCAACTAAATAGCTCCAAAGGAGTCATTAGTTGTTTTGATCTTATTAAATGTTCTGTGGACGAAATCAAGCAAGAGTTGGCCTCCCAACACGTGATTGATGTATACCGCATCAACACGAGGAAGGACGGATCTCTACAGCCTACTTCCACCCTGATCTTGACCTTTGCAACGCCATCCAGACCAGAATACATAATTGCTGGTTATTACAAACTACACGTACGCCCATACATACCAAATCCGATGCGATGTTTCAATTGCCAGCGTTTTGGTCATTCTAGAATCTCTTGTAAAAATAAACCTATATGTTCCACGTGTGCACTAGACTTTCTTGGTGAAATGTGTTCGGTGGAGAGTCTGTGCATCAATTGCAAGGGTGACCACCCAGCATCTTCCCGGAATTGTCCAGCCTGGAAGAAAGAGAAAAGAATACAGGAAATATCAGTACTTGAAAAACTTCAATACAATGACGCTAGAAAAAGGTACGATGAATTAAATCCCACTAAATTTACATTTTCATTTGCTCAAGTTGCTTCCGAAAAATTCGAATCGAGAAACACTCAGCAAAATCCGCAAGAGTCCTCGAATTTTAAAGATCTAGTCGCTGGCCTGCTCAAGACACAAGAAGAGCAGACGAAGCTTATTTCTGAGCTGAGACAGGAGATGAAGACTGAAAGAGAAACTTTTACACACATTATAAATACGCTGACCCTGGAGTTGAAGGAACTTAGGAAACAGGATAAGGGAGACTTACCTGTGTACACTCCTATCACTGATGACAAAGACGTATCAGTAGATGAGGAGCAGGAAAAGGAAAGCCAACCTGCTGTTGCACCTATTGACGATATTACCGACAACAGTTCAGTCGGTGAATTCACCACCTTAGCTGGACGTTCAAAAGCCAATAAAAAACTGAATCGTAATCGAAGTTCGTCATCTTTCGATGAGAGAAGAAAAACTTCGTTATCTCCTTCTCGACAAGATCACGCTGATTTGCACATGGACGTAGAGCGAGCAGTGCGACCTCGAATTATTCCTTCATCAAAAGTGAAGGAATATCTCAAAGAGAGACCAGGCGACCACGAATCAGATTCATTGGCAGCTGAACGGAAAACAAAAAAGGGTAAATCCTAGATCGTTACATTTATATAACTATATTCTAGTATTTCATTCACTTTTTATATTTACGTATATAGTATGGCAGTTTTGCAATGGAACTGTAACGGATATTACACGCATCTTGAAGAAATTAAACTCTTGATCAGGGAATACAATCCTACAAGTATATGTATTCAAGAGAGTCGTTTTAAACAGTGTAATAATCCAATTCTACGAGGTTATTCAATTTATCGGAAAGATAAAGTTATGTGTGAAAGGGCTAGTGGAGGAGTGGCAATCGCTATCCATGACGGCTACTACGCAGAGGAACTCACCCTTCGGACGCCTCTGCAGGCAGTAGCTGTCAGAGTGTACCTTCCTAGCCCTACTACCATCTGTAATATATACTTACCACCGTCTGAAAGACTATCTGCACACGAGTTGAATAACCTCGTGGCTCAACTGCCACATCCAATTTTATTCTTGGGTGATTTTAATGCTCACAATATCCTTTGGGGAAGTGATCACACTGACTCTAAGGGATCTTTAGTAGAAGACTTCTTGAATAATAATAACCTAGTGCTCTTAAATACTGGACAAGGCACCCATTTTAGTTCAGCACATGGCACTTCCACAATGATAGATTTATCTTCGTGCTCACCAACCATTTTACTCAACTTGGAGTGGAAAGTGCATGATGACCTTTGTGGGAGTGACCATTTTCCAATCATTATTAACATAGCCAACAACGATCCTAACTATGTACGCCATCGGAAATGGAAGCTTCAGCGCGCGGATTGGTGTCTCTTCAAGGAGCGTGTTGTTTTTGACGACGGTCAGACTTTCACTGACTCCCAACAACAAGTAACTTACGTTACTAACACCATTATCAACGCCGCTGAGGCAACCATACCCTTGACGTCAGGAAAACCTGGTCGGCCCCCTGTGCCATGGTGGAACGAAGAGTGTTTTGAGGCTATTAAAAGCGCAAGCGAGCATTTAATATTTTTAATAAATACCCGACACAGGGAAACCTGGGTGCATTTCGTAAGCTGAGAGCAAGGGCCAGGTTTATAATTAAACAATCAAAAAAATCATCTTGGTTAAATTATGTATCCACAATCAACCACCAGACGCCCACCTCCAAGGTATGGGACAAGTTGAGGAGGATCTCTGGAAAACATTCTACATCTGATATATCCGGTCTTGAAATTAATGGTTATATTATAACTTCAAGAGAAGAAGTAGCTGCCGCCTTAGCGGACCACTTCTCAAAGGTTTCAAGTTCCGACCATTACTCTGCAACTTTCAAGGCAACGAAAGCTGTGGAGGAACGCAAAGTACTCGGATTCAAGTCTAACAACGACGAGATATACAATAGACCTTTTAGCCTCTGGGAACTGTTGTCAGCAATACGGGAGTCTCGAGATACAGCCCCGGGGCCAGACTCAGTACATAACAGAATGTTGAAAAACCTATCCTCCAAGGCTTACGAATATATATTGCAAGTTTTTAACCGTATTTTTAGTACTGAAGACTTTCCAGTCTCATGGCTAGAAGCTATCACCATAGCTATACTAAAACCTGGGAAAGATCGCAAGAAAACCCTAAGTTACCGACCGATTTCTTTGACTAGTTGTATGTGTAAGGTCTTGGAGCGAATGATCAATAGGAGGTTGATATGGATGTTGGAAGCGAATAATCAAATTTCAATACATCAGTCAGGTTTTCGCCGCAACCGTTCAACCATCGATCACCTTGTCAATCTTGAAGCTATGATCCAAGACACCTTTATTACTAAGCAACATTTACTAGCAGTTTTCTTCGACCTTGAAAAGGCGTACGACACGACGTGGAGGTACGGCATTTTGAGAACCCTACATCAATGGGGTTTTCGAGGACATCTTCCCCATTTCATTTCCAATTTCATGTCGAATAGAAACTTTAAAGTACGCCTGGGAAACGTTCTATCACCAACATGTATACAGGAGAACGGAGTCCCTCAGGGATCTGTACTGAGCTGCACGCTTTTTCTTATTGCTATTAATAATATAACATCCTTCATAAAGGCCCCTGTTAGCTGTTCGCTTTTCGTCGACGACTTGGCGATTTTCTATAAATCTGCCAAGTTGAGCACAGCCGAGCGTCAGCTCCAGCTAACAATACACCGCCTAGAACATTGGGCTGACGAAACAGGATTCACATTTTCAGCAAATAAGACATCGTGTATCGACTTTTATCGCTTGCGTGGACTCCATCCTCAACCTGTGCTGAATCTTTCAGGGTCACAACTCACCGTGAGTGAATCTGTAAAATTTCTAGGTATGATCTTTGATCAGAAATTGACATGGAAGCCTCATCTCAAGGAACTGAGAATCAAATGTATGAAACCCATGAATATTCTTAAAATACTCAGTGGAACGTGTTGGGGTGCTGATAGGCTATCCATGCTGAGGCTCTATAGAGCGTTGATTCGGTCTAGGCTAGACTATGGGAGTATCGTGTATGCCTCGGCGAGAAAATCTTACCTCAAGACGATAGACACGGTTCATAATACCGGAATACGACTGGCAACAGGAGCATTCCGTACAAGCCCGGTTGTCAGTCTGTATTGTGAATCAGGAGAGCCCCATCTAGGAAGAAGAAGAAATTATTCAATATGTAGTTACCTTTCAAATATAAATAGCATGCCAAACCACCCATCATATAGAAAGGCTGTCTATCCTAATTATCAGAGGTTGTATGAAAGACGTGACAAAGCCACGAGACCTCTAGGTATTCGGATAAAAGAACTTCTGTCGCAGTACAACTTCCAGCTTCCCAGTGTTCAGAAACAGGGTTCTAGTCTGGTCGCCCCATGGACTGTCCCACAGCCAGTCTGCCTAACTCAGCTGGCGCAGTATGCTAAGGCAACCACTCCTGACCCAGTCTATCAGCAATACTTCTATAATTTATGTGAATCTTTCAAAGACCACCGTTTGATTTACACGGATGGGTCTAAACTTGGTGAGTCTGTAGGATGTGCTTTCGTTGTGGATCAGTCCAAGGTATGTTTCAAATTGAGCAGGTACTGTAGTGTGTACACTGCTGAACTATTCGCTATATATCAAGCTCTAAAATATGCAAGACAAAGTTGTAATACAAAATTTTTAATATGTACTGACTCTTTAAGTTCCGTCCAAGCTCTTTGTACATTTTATCCAAACCAGCACCTGATACAAATCATTCAAGCACTCCTTCTTGAACTTGATCAGCGTGGAATTACGGTAGCCTTCTGCTGGATCCCCGGTCATGCTGGAATTGCTGGCAATGAGAGAGCTGACCAGGCCGCAAAGGATGCCACATCGAGGATACAAACAGATTATCGCGACGTTCCTCCCAAGGATCTGAAAAATGCATTTAAAGCAATCTTGAGGACTTCGTGGCAAGAAGCCTGGGATAATGTAAACAACAATAAATTAAAGTTGATAAAAACCAATACATTACCTTGGAACACTTCTGTAAGACACAATAGGAGAGAAGAAGTTGTTCTGTCACGTGTTCGCATTGGCCACTCAGTTTTGACCCATCCATTCCTTCTCAGGGGTGAAGAGCCGCCTGAATGTGAGGAGTGCCTTGAGCCACTCACGGTTCGTCACCTACTGACCGATTGTGACAGGTTCCGGGATCTGCGCCGGCGCTTGCGCATGCCGGAGGACCTGTCACTGGTCCAAGGTGACGATCAGGCGGCTGTTGATCGCCTGATGATGTTCTTGAAAGAATCCAATCTGTACAACCTGATCTGAACGTCCAGTTTGATTTTTACTTGTATATTCCAGATATACGTTGTTTATTTTGTGTCGTCGTGTATTTTATGTTATATGAGTGATTTTACATCACACCCATGCATGTTTCGTCATATTAGTTGTAAGTTTAGACAGTACAAATTAGAATTAGTATACTCTGTGATATTAGGTTAGTCTTACCATTAGTTAGTTGTCTCACTATTATCTAAATGTTTGTAGCGTTTTGCACCACACTCATAAACATGGTTTGTGATAATAGTTATAATTTTAGACAGTAGAAATTAGAATTAGGATACTCTGTGATATTAAGTTAGTTTTTTGTCTTAGTATTATCTAAGCAGTGTTTGACCTTTTACATCATCCACATATCTGCTATTTGCAAGTTAGTAAGTAATTGCTCTGTTAGCAACTAGATATTTTAAATCTCGTACACACTAGGACTAGATGACATTTTTAATACAAACATCCAGACCTACAAACTTTCGAGCATGGACAATCATTTTCAAACCAGTGTTTCGAGTGTACCTCGAGTTCTACTTACTGTGTGCATGGCCATTTACACCTGCCACATATAATAGCTCTATTCAATTGACTTGTTAATTATAAATAGATTCATTCCACAGATGCATAATAATAAAGAATGCGTAGGCGCAAAATGACCTCGTTGTCGACGCGCCTTTAAGCCCTAATATTCATTCATTCATTATCAGATAAGACGGACTTTGGCCTTTCACACCGGAGCATCCGTTTTTTATTAAATTTCTGTTGATAATTGATATTCCCTTCAAGCTCATTGCATCGTAGAAATGTTCAATTCTTGTTCTGGATTCAATTAATACAAGGCGCAAAATAACCTCGTCGTTGACGCGCCTCTAAACCACAATATTCATTCATTCATTCCAAATAGGGTGTCCGACAACAACCGTAATGATATACCAGCGTGATATTATTATGGGTACCCAGCGGTACATCATTATGGGTGAGGTCCTAGGTCCATATAGGGTGTACGAACGCAACCGTAATGATATACCAGCATGATATTATTGAAGGATGGGTAAGTTATCGAATTACAGTACAGATATACCAGCGTGATATTACTATAGGTTCCCAGCGGCACATTATTATAGCTGGGGTCCCATGTCCATATGGGTGTACGAACACAACCGTAATGATATACCAGCGTGATATTATTATCGGATACGTGAGGTATTGAATCACAGTACAGATATACCGGCGTGATATTATTATAGGTCCCCAGCGGCACACCATTATAGGTAGGGTCCCAAGTCCATATGGGTGTACGACCACAACCGTAATGATATACCAGCATGATATTATGATCGGATACGTGAGGTATTGAATCACAGTACAGATAAACCAGCGTGATATTATTATGGGTTCCAAGCGGCACATCAATATGGGTAGGGTCCTAGGTCCAGTTAGGGTGTAGGAACACAACCGTAATGATATACCAGCATGGTATTATTATAGGTTGGGTAAAGTATTGAATTACAGTACAGATATACCAGCGTGATATTATTATAGGTTCCCAGCGGCACATCATCATGTGTAGAGGTCCCAGGTCCATATAGGGTGTACGAACACAACCGTAATGATATACCAGCGTGATATTATTATAGGATGCGTGAGGTATTGAATCACAGTACAGATATACCAGCGTGATAATATTATAGGTTCCCAGCGGCACATCATTATGGGTAGGGTCCTAGGTCCATATGGGTGTACGAACACAATCGTAATGATATACCAGCGTGATATTATTATAGGATACGTGAGGTAATAAATAACAGTACAGATATACCAGCGTGAAATCATTATAGGTATCCAGAGGCTCATCATCATGGGTAGGAGTCCCAGGTCCATATAGATGTACGAACACAACCGTAATGATATACCTGCGTGATATTATTATAGGATCTCAGCGTTATATCATTATGGGTGAGGTTATGTTCCACACATCATATTCTAGGTCCATATAGGGTGTCCGACAACAACCGTAATGATATACCAGCAAGATATTATTATAGGATTTCAACGTTACATCATTATGGGTGAGGTCATACATGATCCACACATCATAATCTGGTTCCATATAGGGTGTCCGACAACAACCGTAATGATACAGCATGATGATGATAATCATACAGCATTCAGCAGCCGGACTGAGCGGACGTGTTTTTTGCTACACTCCCGCTGACTCAAGATATGAGTAGTAAACGTCATGTCGAAACCTGGTATAAAGAAGAAGAAGACAATACGAGCCAATAGCTGCCCCGACGCAGAGGATAACCAGGATAGCCTGGATATACTGGATGAAGTGGTGGCAGGTGTAGAAAATATCGTTAATATTGGCGAGTCTTCAACAAAATTTTCTACCGCAATCCAATCAATTCTTTCGGCCTTGCAAGAGATTAATAAAAATATCAAGACTCAAGCTCAAGTACAAGACGAACTACTAAAAGAGAGTAAATTGCAGACGCTGAAAATCGACGCTCTCATTACAGAAATTAACGCCTGTAAAAAAGAAAATACCGCATTAAAAGAAGAGAATGAATTACTCGGTACGAAAATTAACGACCTTGAACAATATTCAATGAATTATAATCTTGTAATACAAGGGGTACCAACAAAAACAAACGAGAATACGTATGCTACGGTTGTTGACATTTCTCGGCACCTGGGATGTGACGTCAATGTTGATGACATAGAGTATTGCCATAGACTAAAACAGAGTAATGTACCGAAACGATGTGTGTAGACCTATATAGTTTCGATGTTTGGAAAAAAGTCAGAAGGTGAATTATACCTAGAAAAATATCATGTTTTCTTTCGACTCGATTTGGACTGATGGATGATGGCTTTGAAATCGCTCATCCAACTATTTTATTCTGAAAAACTAGGCAAACGCAGCATATGCGTGGTAGGTTGAGCGAGATATTTATATTGAATATAGTCGAAAACTCTACACACCTTGACTGGTCTTCGGTATCGCTCATCCAATTATTTGAAGTTTCACAGATCAAATTACACAATAATTCTGTCCGTGCTTTTTAAATATTATGATTAATGAATACAAATCATAGAGTCCAACTATGAAAATATTCCCTAGATTCCTTTGAATTTTTTTTTTTTTGTATTTTTTTTCATATATCAAACTAGTTTCACGTTCATAATCATATTGTTCTTTTCCCACTAAGTTATGAAAGATGTAGCATTCCATACAAAATTGGGCTTAAATAAAAGAATAAAAAAATATTCATTCATATGCCATGTGATGAAAATATAACTATATTGTATTTTATTCCATACTACATTTATTTTCGAAAACAATCTACTATTTCAAGGTGAGATTCTCAAAATCAACTAAACAGTAGAATCGAATCGTGAATAAAGTTGTCAGAAACTATGCACTCATAAAACCTTAATTCGATTATTTGTTCATAGTTTTTCATAAACAATTTCTCCTCAAACAAAAAAAAAAGTCATATGAGAATTTAAGAATTTTTGCTCATTTGAGAGCAAAATGTTCTTTTCTTCTACTTCGTAATGAAATAATTTCAACTCACATGATGAATTGACAACAATGGCAACAACCCTTAAAACCTGTTTAACTAGTTAAATGGCAACATTGCTTGATAAAACGATGGTTGAGAAGTACGCAGATCAAACTACATGTTAGCTTCAAACAGAATCGTTCAAATCAGTCAGTATACCTGTGATGAGACTTTGCACCCTGACCCTCACCGGTTTCTAGCGTGTCTGACAAGTTGCCTACCCCCCCCCCCCCAAGACCTCAGAAAAAAAGAGACTTTTACTTTTGCTTCAAGCTGTACTTGTGGGGTAAAGAGTATTGTACTTATGGCGGGCCTCTCCTGCAGATAGTTTCTCAGTCACCATGAACTCCAGGATCTTCTTCTCCCTGGTCCATGCAGTGCACTGTTGCGATGAGGCTGAATGATTGCCCTTGCAATTGATACATGAGAGTGGAGATGTACATGACTCTGCTCCATGGAAATCCATGGAGCATGAGGCGCATGTTTCTTTCCCTTTACAGTTAGCAACCGTGTGACCGAACCGTTGGCACTTATAGCATCTCATCGGATTCGGAATGTAAAGCCTGATATTTAGTTTATTGTATCCTGTCAATATTGTTGAAGGTAGAGTTGTTGATGCGAAGGTTAGTATTAATGCAGAGGTCGGTTTGAGTACTCCACCGCGGCGAGATTTTATGCGATAGACTTCAATCACCTTATATTCCGCAAGATCATTCAGAATTTCCTCTTCTGTAGAATCAAGAAGGTCATAACAGGATACGACACCTTTAGTATAATTAAGATTCTTATGCGGTGTAACTTTTATATTAACGAGTCCATTAAGAGATTTAGCCTTGATGAGTAAGTCAGATTGAACAGAGTTCATCGTCTCTACCAAAAGGGTGCCATTTCTGAGTCTCTTAAGGTTGCTCAGCTTACCAGTAATCTTTTCTACCGACTTTCGTATTTTTATCATGCAGATTCTCGAAAAAGTCTTCCCTTCTTCCGCGCTTTCCACGATGTAGAAGCTTGGAGTCGGGGGTAAAGAGGTCAAACAGTTCAAGTCCTTAGGGTCAATAGTGTCTTCAAATATAGATCGGATTCTTTATTGTTTTGATTAACTCGGTCCAGGGGGGGAATGGGGTTTGACAAGAAGAGGGTTTCATATATAGTAAAGGGGACAACCTGACACAATATTTTGGAATAGGGACTCAACTAACCCACGTCGGTACTACCGCATAGGGCCTTGTAAACAAAATTAAATCTATACCACATGAAATAAATACATGCTATACAGTTAATTAATGATTTCCCATGCATCAAAAAGCGATCAGGAAATAGCCAATTTTACGCCCGGACGCACACAGACGCAATTGGCCTTTTCCCTGGGCAGTCAGAATTGACATTGTCATACAAGTCCTCCTGCCCAGCTATTGCAGTCAACGCAATCTGTGTACGAGCCCAAAGCAATCGAAAACCAATAACAGCCTTGTTATGTCAGTGTTGTGTAGCCATTGTCATCAAGAATCGTGGGTGTGAGTGGACATAGGGATTCGGCATGGAGGTGAACCGAAGCAAGAGTTTGAGAGAGAGAGATAGAGAAAGGGAAAAGTATAGAAGATGGAAGAGAATGATGATGAAGACCGTGATGATGGATGATTGCACGAGAAATCCCTATGTCTTCTCCGGTCACCAGGATGGGCACCCACTCGACCGACGGTCCGAACTTAGTCTGGGCCCTCACCCCAGACCTTATCGCCATGGGTGACCCTGCTGGGGGCAAATGAATTGCTCCCGACGATAGCTCTGGGGATCACTGGGCCACGCAAGCCCCCACACCACGTCAAGGTGCTCGGATCCTTTGTGGGGGTATATACATTTATATGGGTTTGATAATGCATGCAATAATCGTCCGTGTTTTTGATTCCGTAGATCTTCGTGATAAAATTAATGCTAATGATGAAACTAGAATAGTGCGCATGTAACAGATGAAATTGTCTACAATTCTCCTCTCATGCACGCGTAGAGGATACTTATAACAATGAGAGAAGTCTGAGCGAACCATCCGTGCTGGGATTGGGTGGAATAATGTTACATCTAGGAACCGTGTCTTTTCTTAATTGAGGATTGATAGCTTATTGATTATTCACGTTTAAATGTCGATGGTACAGCGCACAACTTGATCAGCTATGCCATATTGCTAGTAAATATGTGCATATGTTGACTTTTATACGGGTATCCATAATTATTTCAAATTCAGCACCTTAGCTTGTTTGTTGCATTTCATAATATGTTTTCCATTGTAGGTCATACGCGATTACATTGTCTATGATTAATTAATAATTGCATTATGTTTTCTCAATAATATTTGCCAATACTTTTTAATACCCAATATTTTATCAATAATTGATTATTGTATAATTTCAGTTATTTCTACTGATCATACCATGTATTTTGGTCTTCAATAATTTATCATTGAAATATTTGTCAATGATTTTTGGTCTGCCATAATTTATTATTGAATTATTTGCCAATGATTTTCAACAACAATTCATCAATAACATTACCTAATAATTCTCATCTAATAATTTTCACTTGATATTTTCCGAAATCATTATTGGCTAATAATTGATTTTTTTTTTGTATTTTTCAATGATTATTTTCCATGAGGGGTATCCCATTCCTCCTCTGATTGATTCGTTTCACTTCTGTAACGTGTTGATTTTGAAATTCTTGTGAAAGCTCCTCCTCAGATGTGTCCAGTAGGTCCCTACTGTACACTACACCTTTAGACGAGTTCAATGTACGATGTGGTTTAACACAAATGGGAAGTGTTCCAAGTATTTGCATGGATGAAAGTCTGATTGCTTGGTCCGGTGAAGAAGATTCTAACAGCAGAGATCCGTCACTCTGTCTTTTCAAGCTTTTTGTCCGACCAATGTACTGGTCGACAAAACGTTGAATCTTGAAGGGCGAAACACCCTGAAAAGTTTGACCTTCTTCACTTATGGTAATCAGGAAGAATGTAGGCGGAGTTGGTTTTATTATAGGTGTAGTTTTGGAGTCGATGATTCTATCGAAAAGAGATGGGATTGAGTCATTATAACCATTGTTTTGCGGAGGGGGGTTGTTATGGGAGGGAAGGTCGTTTTGGGGAGGAGGGTTTTGTTTGTTTGGGTTTGGTTCATGTTTGGTCCCACGAGTAGCTAGGGAAGTATATGTCCGCTCCCACAGAGCCCCGCTTGTGGGAGTAAGGCTAGAGTAAAACTGGAGTTCGCCATGTGTCCAGAGTTTATCGTTAAGAACTACTTTATCCCGTAGCCATCCAGCCCCTCGGCACGATGAATTACACCTTGGGCTTGGGTTCATATCCTTGTTCACAGCGAGATCGTCAATATAGTCGTGGGTGTGAGTGATCAACGGGAGTCGGCACGAAGATAAGAATGAAGGTAAGTCAAGGAAAGAGAGAACACAGAGAAGTGAAGATTATGGAAGAGGGTGATAATGATGAATGATTGCACGAGAACTCCCTATGACCACTCTGGTCACCGAGATGGGCACCCACTCGACCAGTTCGGTCCGAACTTAGTCTCGACCCTCACCCCAGACCTTATCGCCATGGGTGACCCTGCTGGGAGCAAATGAATTGCTCCCGACGATAGCTCTGGAGATCTGAGATCACAGCGATTCTCAACTCCAGCATAGAGAAGGCACTGGCCGAAGCAATTCCTCGACAGAGCCCGAAACCAAACACCACAGTCGATCTACCACCAGGCCTGATACAGTCGGTTAAAATCAAGAGCCGGGCAAGAAAAACATACCAGAGGCTTGGGAACTGAACAAGAAGTTGAAATAACTGATCATCGATCACAGGAAAACCAAATTTGATGGAGAAATCGGATCGCTCAATGCACAAAACTTACATTTCTTCTTTTCACAAATTATAACCAAATAAAAAAATAAAAAAAAATGTGCCCCGACTCTTTTGGAAATCCCTACCTTCCGAACCAGATGTACTTTTCCGAATAATGAATGCAAATGAAGAAGATTGGTATTTTGGAGAGAAGGAATAAGCAGTGGGCCAGAGGGTCTCTTTGCCGCAGCTCAGAGTACTAGTACCGTCACTGCTTTAGAGGATGGGTCAGGTGGGTAGAGGTCCAAGTCGGTCTCTTGTGGTTGTCCCAAGTCGAGACTGATAGGAGCGACAGTTGTCAACTTGCTAGGGAGGTCGTTCACCCCGTACACACAGCTGAGATCATGACATCACTTGACACCGCGTCTGGCATCGACCATCAGCTTATCTCCTATCTCTCTGCCTGTTATTTCTTCGTCAGCCAGAATAAGGCATGATCAACTATCCGCCCTGTCGGAGCAGGGGTGCCACAAGAAGCTGTGTCGGCCCCGCTCTGTTCAGGACTTCTCTACTCGAGTTCATCAGGCGAACAACTACAGCAGCTGACGACGGGAAAAGTGGTTAGACACAGTGTACTGCCCCCTGCCTGGAGACAGTGATAGTTGTTGTTTGGCTACTAATAACAACCACTCTTCATGGTATAGAGCGTATACTTGCGAGTCGGACGTTGGTCCCCTGCCTTGAGGCCAGTGATAGCCTTGTGTGCCCGCACACTTGAGCCACGCTCAACGGTATAGAACCGATTTCGTTCTCATTAGAATCTGTTACCAGTGCGCGAACCAAGTGTGAATATTGCAGCCAATTGTTCCTACACATGAGGCAGTAACTATTAAAATCAGTTGTCTGAACTCCTCTTTCTGCCTTGTTCGAGGCAAATCGATGATGAAGACGCCCGCGAACGCTATGGAGTGTGACCGAGATGAAGAACCAACACCCGACGAGAATGAATGAATATTGGGGTTTAACGGCGCGTCAACGACGAGGTTATATTGCGCCGGTAAATATTATGTTGATCTCACGTTGAAATGAACTGACTTAATAACTAGTAACACGAACATTGCACAATTAGAAACATGCTACGGTGTAAATAGCCGAAACACGTGCAGTAGAAACAAAACTAAATACCATATTGCGATCGTTCGAAATCGTTTCTAACTATATGGCTAGATCTTTCACTAATAGTTATGACTTAAACCTAACTAGAGAACTAATAACAATAACAGTAAACAATTAAAAACCTGCTCCGGTGTAAAAGGCCGAAACAGGTAGAGTGCGAACTCGAATAAATAACACTTATATTAGATTAAAAACACCAGACTGTTTCAGGAACACCATCAGGCGATCAACAGCCGCCTGGTCGTCACCTAGGATCAGTGACAGGTCCTCCGGCATGCGCAGGCGCCGGCGCAGATCCCGGAACCTGTCACAGTCGATCAGGAGGTGACGAACAGTGAGTGGCTCAAGGCACTCCTCACATTCAGGCGGCTCTTCTCGCCTGAGGAGATAACCGTGTGTAAGCTGGGTGTGTCCAATACGGATGCGAGCTAAAACAACCTCCTCCCTTCTTAATACCCTGCTCGAAGAGCTCCATGAAGTGGCAACTGATTTAATTGATTTCAGTTTATTAAGAGTAACCAGGTTCCATTGATTCTGCCAAGAGTCCTTCATATGTATTTTAAAACCATTGTTCACATCACTTGGTGGGACATCCCTAAAATCCGTTCGTGTTCCAAGAGTAGCTTCCTTCGCTGCCTGGTCTGCCTTCTCGTTGCCAAGTATTCCCGCATGACCAGGAATCCAGCAGAAAGCTACCTTACAATCACGAACCTTGAGATCGGCAAGAAGAGTTCGGATCATCTGAATCAGTTGTTGGGTGGGGAAGATATTGGTTATGGCCTGTAGTGAACTGAGAGAGTCGGAGCAGATTAAAATATTTCTCATTCCTCGATGCTCAACATACGACAGCGCTCGATATATTGCGTAGAGTTCCGCTGTATAAACGCTGCAGGAAGGATTCAGTTTAAATTTCACACTCAAGGCACCCATGGTAAAAGCACACCCCACTGCTGAATTCAACTTGGAGCCATCAGTATAAATAAATGTGTAATCTTTGTATGACTGGCACAGTTCATAGAAATATTGTTTGTACACTGAGTCAGGTGTAGTTGCCTTTGTGTGCTGGGCCAGTTGTGTTAAGCACACAGGTTCAGGAACAGTCCAAGGAGCAGTTCTACTGAATCCTATGCCTTGGACAAACGGGAGCAGTAAATTGTTATTCTCTAATAATTCCGAGGCCCGAACTCCAAGAGGTCTGGTGGCATTGATTTTAGTCTCATATATCCTTTTATATCGTGGAGAAAATACTGTAGAGTAGGCTGGGTGTTTAGGCATGCCACGGAGTTTGGATATAAAGCAACATATGAGATAATCCCGTCTGACTTCTAAAGGAGGTTCACCGGAATCACAATTGATGCTAACAATAGGGCTCGTTCGAAAGGCTCATATTGCTAGTCGTAATCCTGTGTTGTGAACCGTGTTTATTGTTTTCAGGTATGATTTCCTGGCTGATGCGTAGACAATAGAACCATAGTCCAGTCTGGACCGGATCATGGCTCTATAAAGTCTAAGCATCGTCACCCTGTCTGCTCCCCAAGAAATTTTTTCAGTATGATTTCCTGGGCTGATGCTACACATAGAACCATAGTCCAGTCTGGACCGGATCATGGCTCTATAAAGTCTAAGCATCGTCACCCTGTCTGCTCCCCAAGAAGTTCCGGTAAGTATTTTAAGGATATTCAATGATTTAAAGCACTTCAATCTGAGTTGTTGTAGATGAGACTTCCAGTTCAACCTCCGATCGAACGTCATTCCTAGGATTTGACTGTTCAGATACGGTGAGTTCTGCTCCCTGAAAGCTCGAGTGCTGGCTGTGGTTGAAGGACCTCTTAGGCGATTAAAATCAATGCAAGTAGTCTTGCTAGCAGAAAATTTAAACCCCCGTCTCATTAGCCCAACGCTCCAATCTTGTCCACTGTTAGCTGGAGCTGTCGCTCTGCTGTACTTAACTTGGCTGATTTACAGAAATCGCCAGTCATTCTACGAAAAGTGAACAGCTAACAGGTGACTTAATATTTGAGACTATTCCATTAATAGCGACAAGAAAAGAGAGCAACTCAAAACAGAGCCCTGTGGGACGCCATTTCTTGGTTAAAAGATTCTGATAGGGCATTTCCGAGTCGTACCTTGAAACGTCGTTTTGATATAAAGTTAGAAATAAAAAGAGGCAGATGTCCTCTAAAACCCCAATGATGAAGCGTTCTTAGGATACCATATCTCCAGGTAGTATCATAAGCTTTTTCTAGGTCGAAAAAGACTGCTAGAAGATGATGTTTCGAGATGAATGCGTCCTGGATCATGGCTTCGAGGTTGATGAGGTGATCCATGGTCGATCGGTGGCGGCGGGAACCGGACTGCTGTACAGCAATAAGATTCTGCGTTTCCAGAACCCACATCAACCTACGATTAACTAATCTCTCTAGGATTTTACACAGACAGCTTGTGAGCGAAATAGGGCGATAATTTGACGCTGACTTGCGGTCTTTCCCAGGTTTTAAAATAGGTATATTGATGGCTTCCAACCAAGAAGATGGAAAATCATCAGAAAGATATATATGGTTAAAAACACTTAATAGATATTCAACAGCACTCGGTGATAGATTCTTTAGCATGGTGTTGTGAACCAAGTCTGGCCCCGGAGCGGAATCTCTCGACTCGCGTATTGCCGACGTCAGTTCCCATAAGCTAAACCGATCATTATAGCTATGCAAATTATTACATTCAAAATCCAAGATTTTCCGTTCTTCCACAGCTTTTGTTGTAAGAAACGTAGGAGAGTAGTGCTTTGAGCTTGAAACATTACTGAAATGGGCTCCTAGCGAAGTGGCTATTCCCTCTGGCGATGTTATAATATTATCATCAACTTCCAGACCAGATATGCCAGAACTGACATATTTACCGGATATCTTCTTCACCTTGTCCCATATCTTCGTCGTGGGTGTACGCACAGTAATTGAAGACACATACCGGGTCCACGACAATTTACGTGCCTGTTTAATAATATATCTGGCTTTAGCCCTCAGCTTTCGAAAAGCACTGAGGTTCCCTGCTGTTGGATATTGATCAAAGATCCGTAGAGCTCTTTTACGTTTCTTTATCGCTTCAGCACACTCGTCATTCCACCAAGGTACTGGAATACGGCCTGGCTTACCAGATGTTAGTGGTATGGTCGCTTCAGCGGCTTTTATGATTGTGTCTGTGACATAAGTCACCTGTTGTTGACTGTCAGGGAAGGTCTTATCGCCGTCAAAGACAACAAGCTCCCTGAACCGACACCAATCAGCGCGCTGAAGTTTCCACTTTCTATGTCTGTGATGATCATTTTGAAAGTTGTTGATATTCAAAAAGATCGGGTAGTGGTCACTACCACAAAGATCGTCATGCACCTTCCATTCATAATTTAATGATATAGAAGGTGAGCATACGGCGAGATCGATCATTGAGATAGTGCCATACCCAGTGCTGAAATGGGTGGCTGAACCAGTATTTAAAAGAACCAGGTTGCTCGCAGTTAAAAGGTCCTCTACAAGAGAGCCTCTACCATCTGTATGATCACTTCCCCACATATCATTATGAGCGTTGAAGTCTCCGACTAATAATATTGGGGAAGGTAGTTGGGATAAGAGGTTATTCATTTGAACGGCTGTTACTCTGTCAGCAGGTGGTAAGTATAAGCTGCAAATCGTGGTGGGGCTAGGGAGGGACACTCTGACAGCCACTGCCTGCAGAGGCGTCTGCAAGGTAATTTCCTCTGCATAGCAGCTGTCATGGATAGCAATCGCTACTCCTCCACTAGCCCTCTCACACGTAACTTTGTCTTTGCGGTAAAAAGAAAAACCTCTCATGGTAGACACGTCTGTTGGTTTGAAACGAGTCTCTTGTAGACACAGACATTTACAATTAAAATTGGAAATAAGTAAACGAACTTCTTCGGAATGCGCTCGAAACCCGTTGCAGTTCCACTGCATCAAAGCCATGTTCTTTAATTTACTTTTTCCTTTAAACTAAAATTACCCGAGACCAGCTCGGGCAAATACTAATATGACCTTCTCTTTAAAAAAGAAGTTTTCCCCCCAGACGGTTTACTGGGAATACCGGGCTCAGCGGCAACGTCCTTCCTCGTCTCAGAGGCATTTCTTCGATTCCTCTGTTTATGTTGAGGAATTTTGAATCCCTGAGTGTCGGATTCAGCACCCGACACCGATCCATCAGCAGCGTCGGGAGCAGAACCCGACACAAATGACTCAGCTTCGTCATCATCATCAGCTACCAACTGCATCTCGACAGTTTCAGCCTTAGCTTCTGGAGAAAATGTGTTTTTCAACACTTTGGTCAATTCCTGTATCTGTGCGTGCAAATCATCAATCTTTTTATTTTGCGATGAAACTAATTCTTCCAATCTTGCCTGATTCGCCATCAGTCTCGCATTCTCTGCCTTGAGCGCTAGCAGCTCTGCTGATTGCTGGGTTGTTGATCCAGCAGCAGCAGTAGCCTTCGCAAAGGAAACTGGAAGGGACATTGATGGGAATAAAGATTTATATTTCAATCGGGCATCGCGATATAAAAGCCTTTCTGTCGTTCTTAATTCGCTGATTTTCTTTTCCTCCAACCACCTCCTACAAGTTTTCGACGACGCTGCGTGTCCATCACCGCAGTTGACGCAGTGAGGACCGGACACGCAAGGAGCTACTCCATGGTCGGCTAAACCGCAGGAAGGACAGGTAGGTTTTCCTCTACATCGAAGCTTTGTATGACCAAACTTCTGACACTCGAAGCATCTCGAAGGGTTTGGTATGTACGGCCGTACAATCATAGAATTATAGCCAATAAATAATTTGGTAGGAGGAGTAGAGATCGAAAAGGTCAGTATATAAGTAGCTGTGTCAACTTTCTTGCCTTCCACATGACGAGATATCTGATACACATCAGTCACATTCTGACTGGCAAGTTCAGTCTTAATCTCATCAGCGGTGCAGCACATCAAATCATGACAGCTTATTACTCCCTTAGACGAGTTAAGGAAGGAATGAGCTGTAACAACGATAGGAAAGAGTTCACAGAAAGATGTTGCTTTCAGCAGAAGAGAGGTCTGTATATCAGTGGCGGTTTCTACCAGCAGCACTTTTTTCTCTCGAATTTTTTCAGCACTTCGGACTTCTCCAGCAATTGCTCGCAAGCCTTTCTCTATTGCAAAAGGTGATACATTTTGGAAGGTCATGTTATCTGTTCGCTCGATTAGGAGGAATCTTGGTAGTTGTATGTTTCTTGAGTTCAAGTCTCTTAAGACTTGATCTCGTGGTAGTCGAGTCTCATTTAATCCTCGTGGTCGTTTTTTGGGGGGGGGAGGGTTGACAATTGAGGGGATCCATGCACGATTTGGGGACAACCTATCACAATTACTTGGCTTACTCATAAGAGTAGGGGACCCAACTAACCCATGTCGGTACTACCGCATAGGGCCTTGTAAACAATACCGGGTCCTCTCCATGCTAGTAGCATGAAGTGGAGCCGGTAAATGATTTCCCGTTCAACAAGTGGCGGATAGGAAAGTGCCAATTTTACGTCCGGACGCTCATAAGCGCAATTGATCTTCTTGCAAAACAGAAGGAAATGATATTGTCATACAAGACCAACTATTAGGCTCATACAACCAACGCCACTTACTCACGAGCTCAGGTGCAATCTAATCCTATAAGATCCGAATCATGTCCAGTGCATTGCCATTGTCGTCACCAGTCGTGGGCGATTCAAGCAAGTGGAGGGAGGTGGCAAGAAGAATGGAAAGTAAGAGAAGTATGAAGAAAAAGAGATGAAAGGTTAGGAAAGACATGAGAAGAATACGCACAATGCTCAGCTCTCCCTCCACCAACTCCGGTCACCAAAATGGAACCCACTCGACCTAGACGGTCCGAACTTTGTCTGGACCCTCACCCCAGACCTTATCGCCATGGGTGACCCTGCTGGGAGCAAATAAATTGCTCCCGACGATAGCTCTGGGGATCACTGGGCCACGCAAGCCCCCACACCACGTCAAGGTGTCCGGATCCTTTGAGGGGGAACACCCGACGAGACAGGAGGCCCTTTTCAGGGCGGTAAATATAGCCACGCCGATAGGGCAAAACAAGCGCGAGTGTCCCGATCTAAATCTAGGTCAAAATCAGAGAGTTGATCGGGCAAGAAACATTGCCCCAATGATAATTTAGCGAGCAACATGAAAGAGCTAGCTAGGGCCACGGTAGGGGGTGACATGGGTCATACCCAAAAACTGTTAGGGAAAGCGACCTTCAAAGATCCCAGGATTTTGAACCCAGAATCCTCTCACCACCAACCTGAGGACCAGGTCCCGAAAAAGACCCTCAACGCCCAAGAAGATGAGGGTTCGGAACCCGAGTCGCCTCCCGTCAACGCCTCCATAAAGAAACGTAATATTCCAGCTATTACGGGCCTTTTTCCCCCTAACTTCAACCACCTGACGTTTTCCCGCCGCCTGAAGGGCAAACTCCAGTACCCTCCCATCATAACCCGACGAGGGGTAGAAAGACGAGGGACGTCTGACTCGAACCCGATGACGCGCTTATCCTTTCACACTACCACCGAAACGGACTTTCGGACGACCCAACAATTCCTCACCGATGAGAAAATTGACTTTTTCGTCTTCCGTACCCTTTCCGACAAAACCATTAGGGTTGTGATCAGAAACCTGATAAAGAGTTTCCCCCCTGAAGAAGTCAAGACAGAACTATCCAACAAAGGGTTCGATGTCCTGAACGTAGAAGTAATGCGGAACGTCAGGAAAGAACCTCTCCCTATGTTCCTCGTCGAACTCGCGGACTCGGAAGCCACACCTGAAATCTACAAGCTCAAGGAGCTTCTGCTGATGAAGGTGAAGGTGGAGGGGTACCGTGGGGTAGACGGTCCCAGGCAGTGCCACAACTGCTGCCGGTTCGGGCATGTGTCCTCGGGATGTAGTGCCCTGCCGTGGTGCGTGAAGTGTGCCGGCCAACATCCCACCTTCCAGTGCCCTAAGGTAGACAAGACCTCTCCCGCCAAGTGTGCCAACTGCCACGAGCAGCACACGACCTCATACCGCGCAGCCACTAAGGCGCATAAGTCCCGCCAGTCAGGCCCTCAGCCAAAGACCAACCCTGCTGAGCCTATAAAGCTAGCAGGGAATTTTATTCCTGCTCCCCCTCCTGTTAGCATTGCCTGGACACCAGAGAAACGTGCAAGACGTTCGGCAGCCGGAAACGGCGCCCCTGCTACTCCCTCACCCCCCGTACCAGCTCAGTCCACCCCGCCTATAGTACCCGCAGTACCCGAGGAGAGCCTCATCAGATCCCCGGCGAAAGCTAGCAACCAGCGTAGAAATAAGTCTCAGCATCGCAATAGAGGCAGTGAGATCGAACGGCCAGAGAAGAAGGTGAAAGAAGCCGGTAAGACTTCTCTTCCCCCGGCCCAAAATCAAGCTTCTCTGCGCAGCGATGCTGAAGCGCAGGTAGAAGAGATAGCTAGTGCTGACCAACACACCGAAGTCCACAGTGATACCCTCCAGACCCTTATCGTCCGAGGCTTAGAACTCCTAGAGAAGAGGCTTTCAGCTAAAACTCAATCCGACCTGAAATCCCTCACAGAGGCGGCATTACAATTCGTAGTCGCGGCCGTCAAGGCTACGATGCCGGTGTGAATCCAACCGCCCTCACCCTTACCAAACCCACCCCGATCACGCACCTAGCACTAGTAAGCTCTTATTTTGGAAAAGCAATGGGGTTAGCAATTCAAAAACAGATCTGGAGAGAATCATACTTGGTAAAGATATAGGGATAGTACTTTTAAATGAAACACACCTCAAACACAAACATAAATTCAAGATAGGACAATACATCACATACAGGAACGACAGACTTCACTCAAACGGGAGGGGGGGGGGGCACAGCCATACTGATCAGACACAATATTGAACATCATGAACTTCTACTACCCAAACTAAAAACAGTAGAAGCCACAGGGATACGAGCCAACATAGGCGGCAAGACCACAACAATAATATCAGTATACAAACCCCCACAGAACAAGCCTGACACTAGGGATATAACTACACTGATAAACATGGGCACACGAACACTCATCGCAGGAGACCTCAACTGCAAACACATACACTGGAACAGCAGGATGAATAACAGGGATGGTAAACTCTTGCTAGAGCATGCCAATAAACACCACTACTCAGTCATTGCACCACACAATCCTACATACTATCCATATAACATTAAACTATTACCAGACATAATAGACATAGCACTGTTCATAGACATAGAAATGACGTTCGACATCAGAACACTGAGGTTAGAGTAGGTAGTTGAAACACTCTGATCTATTAACTAGGAATGAGCTAGTAGGGAAGGGTAACAAGGCTAGGCACTGTGCCTCACAGCACAGCAGGGTAAGCAGGGACCTAGGCGGTAGAGTAGGCAGCGTGCAGGCGGCACGACGGGTAGACAGGGACCGCAGGACTAGCTCATGCGATTCAGGTAGGATGTTGATCGATAGATTCTGCTACATTATCTAATTGAACCCTTCCTATCTGTTTCAGGCGCAGGCAGCACGATGGACTGACTTATTTATACTTGTGACCATTGCTAACTCTCGTGGACATTCTTAGGAACCGCTCCTCCCAGGGCTAGCACTCCTCTGAATATTTGTAGCATATTTATATGCTACACTACTGCAAACCTACCCCCACGTAGACTAATTGCTAGTACTATCGCAGTCTTAGCCAACTCACTATCTCGTGAGGAAGCAACCTGCCCTTCTCTATTGCATGATACAGCAGAGTTTTGTCCATCACATTCTATCTTTCGTGGTGGTCTTTTTACTGCGGTGTTTCGTCTTTAAATTCCTCTTGGAATGTCAAACCCACTACTTATCAGACAGCATTATAGCAGCTGAAAAGCTGGACAATGCATATACCTACCTACCCGATATTTGATCCTTGCACGATCCTTGCATGTACGCACTACGGCCAGGCTCTACTGTTCACTCAGTAGCTATCACCGTAGTGTAAGGCAGAGGCGATGTAGTGTGAAGCGATCGTCATGCAACCGGAGGCGGGATGGGGGCCCCGGTTTCTTAATAAAAAATACAAAAAAACTCTCTGTTCAGTCTCTTCACCTCTGACTTCCGTCACACCACTCCATCTGCTGCCCTAACTCGCAGTGCATTACCTACAGGATTCACTCGATGAGGTGGCAGCCTGGTACGCCAAGCGGCAGCGCAGGGAAAACCCGAGCCATGGTCCACAGCCATCAGGCATCTCTGCTTGACACTGGGAAGCAACACACAGGACAAATAGCAACCTTATGAAACAAAGCAAAGCCCCCACGCAAGAAGTGTGTTGGGGAAATTGTCACTGTCAGAACAGTTGCCAAGTACAGACGTGAAAGATAATGGAGGTCTTCTTTATGGTGGCTCTTCTGAGGAATGCTGAACAATTCATAAAGCCTCTACTGTCCAACTCTCAGCTTCCCTCAGCGTCGTCAATTCTAAATTCAAAGAATGAAGTTTTGATGAAAGCCTTACGCCAGAATTTGTTTGAATGTTTGGAGAAACATTCATTTGATATGAGATACAGGAATCAGAATCATGCGTTTAACCTCTTGGAAATGTGTACTCACGTGTATTTCAATCTTCGAATGCATCACGCAGCCGAAGAAAAAACTGCGTTACTGAAAGGACCAACAGTTCGAAAAAAATTGACTAGGCTGATTTTGTTTAAAAATCAGTGACAATTTCATGTCGAATGTCATGATGAATATGAATTAGAATATAGAATAGAATTAGATCAATATTTATTATCCACTTTAGGCTTCATAATTTTATTACCAATGCCGCAGATTTCAATAGTTTGTTAAAGAGTATACTGGGTTAATCGATTGATTTGTCAATAACATAACACAGGTAACCCGGTTGACTTGAATACTATGCTTTCAGGTGTAATGACTACTGGAGTTAATTGTCCTCTGTGCTGATTTCATTTGTTTCATTGTTTCCCTTGGTAATACCTCTTGAACGAAATAGTAATGTGACAATATCATGTTAAATGTTATGATAAATATGACGTAGAACTTGGAAGAAACAATAGGATTATCTGGATGAATATTTATTATTTACTGGGCTTCATATTTTTATTCTCAAGTGATGACGGCAGCATGTCTATGGACGGTAGGCCTACTGAGGTTGATTGTTTTCTGTGCATTAGATTTTTTTCATCGTTAACCTGAGTAATGTTTCAAATAGGCCATAGTAATTATTACGATTTATCATTTTGTAATTGACATATAGTAGAAGGCCCTGTTCATAAAATCATACTAAATCAAAGAAAAAAAAACGTATTTGTTTCATATAAATTATTATAATTTAGATAATGTGAGATATGAGTTAA
Source organism: Brachyptera putata (assembly GCA_907164805.1). NCBI lineage: Eukaryota > Metazoa > Arthropoda > Insecta > Plecoptera > Taeniopterygidae > Brachyptera > Brachyptera putata. Next base: position 32,622,960 of record OU015465.1, on the reverse strand, counting down.
ATCATAGGCCTATTTATATGAAATCATACCAGGCCAGACTGGTAGAACCATCAAATGTGAAAATATACAGAGTAGTGTGACTGAATTTCTATTCAAAACAGCAATAATGTTCTGTGATCAATGTGCTAAATGCAAGATGTAAAATAAACAATATATAATTGCTTATTATTGAGTGTTACTTCATTATAAGTTGTATCCCGTTATAGTTATTGCCTTTTCATAATTATTCTATCAGATCTGCTTAGTTAAATGTTGTTTCATTATCATTATCAATCCAGTTCCTTGTGGTCTTAGCACGCATCAACATTAGAAAGGTTCATTTCCAGCTGCTTTGCTCCTACCACAAGATGGCGCCTGACCGGCAACACAGCAGCAATAGGAAAGTAGGAGGAGCCAACGGTATAGGTATCAACATAGAGTAATGAAGTTTACAACCTAAGTAAGTAAGTAACAACAAGGTACAAAGGTAAGTACAAGGTAAGTAACAACCTCCTTAATCTATGGTATCAACATAGAATAAAGAGATGTTTTTTTTATTCTATGGGTTCTATGGTATTTATTCTATGGACCTACTCTGAAAAGGGGTAGCAACAGCCAACAGGGAACACTACACACATTGTTCTTGCAATGTGCCGTTCTGTTGTTACTTGTGTCCGTGCTCGAGAAGAAATCAGTGAAGACTTCATTTGCATACGAGAAGATATACAAGTATATAAATATAAATATATGTATATGTATATACATATATATATATATATATATATATATATATATATATATATATATATATATATATATATATATATATATATATATATATATATATATATATATATATATAGATATAGATATAGATATAGATAGATATATATATAGATATATATATATATATATATATATATATATATATAGATATAGATATAGATGTATATATATATATATATAGATATAGATATAGATATAGATATATATATATATATATATATATAGATATATAGATATATAGATATATAGATATATATATATATATAGATATATATAGATATATTAGGCCTAATTGGTGTAAGCTTTCACAAGTATTATGTTTAGATAAAATCATGGTTCTAGGATTGTTCTTGTGTGTAAAATATTTAATTATCAATTAAACGACGTTTCAAACGAATTGCATCGTTCATTCTCAAGTTACAGAAAATATAAAAATTGACAGAAAACTTGTCCAGCCGACCGATCGTCAGGTAGAACTGATTAAAACTAACTAACAATACAACATCATAGAAACAAGAACTAGAAAAAACAATCACAGATTGATATAAATAATGAAATCAATTCGAAAAAACTTCAACTGGTGGTGATATCTTATTGACCACATAATATATATCTGCCTTATTGACCACATAATATATAACTATAATCTTCGGTCGAATTCCAAGTCCTTATAATTGTTCTCATTTTCTATTTTTCCTTTATCAGCATCAATTTTTCGATTCCTCGCTTCCATTCCCTTCTTCACACTTCTAGTCATAGGTCCTCTGGTATTCACGAACCGTTCGATCACTGGGGTTTTAAAACTATCCATCTCTAACGTCCTATTTGGTTTCCCAGTTTTTACGTTAGGAAACTCATTAATAACGGGTGATAGAACGGTATTCCAGCAGTTTGAAATTGCACGCCCATCATTTCTTCTATTTAATGCATCAGGTCTTATCTTTATTTCAATTGCCTCTCTTATTAGTCTAGGTATTGATAGATCCTCTTTCGATATGATATGCGCTTTTTCAAAATTTATGGAGTGTCCGGTTTTCGCTGCATGATCTCCCAGACAATTTGTGAAATCTTTCTTCTCAACTGCTTTTATGTGCTCCTTCAGACGAACCTCGACCCTTCTACCGGTTTGCCCCACATATGTCAGTTTACAATCTCCACATGGGACTCCATATACCCCTTTTCCTTCATTGATTCCTGAACGATCTCCTGTTCCAAATAAATCTCCTATTCTCCTTCCTGTGTTGAAAATGGTTTCTATGTTTTTCTTTGATAGGATCCTGCTAATCTTGTCATAGTGCCTTTAATATACGGGAGGTATACTGTGCTTCTAGGTTTATCTCTCTCTTCTTTCTCTCTCTCTCTCTCTCATCTGATGTTTTGACTTTCCTGTGTAGGGCTCTTTTTATGTCCGATTGTTCATAACCATTCATCTTGAAAGTACTACTCAAAAAATCCATTTCTCCATTTCTATGACTTACATCAGTCAAGCACTTAGATCTATGGGTGAGAGTATTGAGTACTGCTGTGAGTTGTTTTGGATGATGATGTGATGATGCATTCAGAAAACGGTTGGTGTTCGTTGGTTCTCTTCGTGTCCAAATTCACCATTTTCTCTTTTAATAATTAAAAGATCCGAGAATGGAATTCTACCCTCCACTTCAAACTCAGTTGTGAATTTAATATCTCCATGTATTTCATTCGAATGTATTTCAACAATCTGTGATTGTTTTTTCTAGTTCTTGTTTCTATGATGTTGTATTGTTAGTTAGCTTTAATCAGTTCTACCTGACGATCGGTCGGCTGGACAAGTTTCCTGTCGGTTTTTATATTCTCTGTAACTTGAGAATGAACGATGCAATTCGTTTGAAACGTCGTTTAATTGATAATTATATATTTTACACAGAAGAACAATCCTAAAATCATGATTTTATCTATCTATATATATATCTATATATATATATATATATATATATATATATATATATATATATATATATATATATATATATATATATATATATATATATATATATATATATATATATATATATATATATATATATATATATATATATAATATATATATATATATATATATATATATATATATATATATATATATATATATATATATATATATATATATATATATATATATATATATATATATATATATATATATATATATATATATATATATATATATATATATATATATATATATATATATATATACGGAGAAAACAGATTACCTGAATTGTTTGACTGATAGTTTTCACGAAGAAATACACATTATTTCCACAAGATCAACATTTTTGTTTGGGTGAAATACACTGACGATTCATGTCACAAATTGCATCATGATGTATTACTCGACTGCAATATGTTGTATAAGCCTCAAAATAAAATACTACGTTGTATATTCTTTTCCAAGCCAGTACGACTTCCTGCTGTATTCACTATAACATTCATCTGCTTTTCCGCTGCGAGATCTTTGACTGAACTAGCTGAATGATTGTCAATCAGTGCTCGGTTTTCATGCGAATGGTCGACGAGACAGTTACACGTTGAAGTGAAGAATAGAACAAAATGTTTCATACACTTTGTGTTAAAGTAGCTGCATAATATTGTACTCGACTGTGATATATTCCATGAGCCGCAAAATATTATACTGCCCTACTAAGGAAGAGGACCTTATCTACACATTTTGACATTTTTGAGTTAGATGCATTATATATGTCAGAGCCATGTTTACTTCCTTTTTTCCAAGTTTCAAACCCGTATTTACACTCCTTCTATGCTAAAACAGCTATTTTCCTCAATAAGTAAGTACACATTTCAAGCATTTTCTAAATGAAAAGACCTTAACTGCAAATACGAAGAAAGAACACCTTATCTACTGTCTGGCTTGCACTTAAGGCTTTCTTGCTTAGTACTGTCATTGAGATTATGTCACTGGTACTGTTACAGTATCTTATTTTGCGCCACCTGCATGGCTATGGGCAACATAACCTACAAAAGCTTTGTACGGTGTCAGAGTAAGTGAGTTGTTGGTATTATAACTCTTTCAAGTTGTAATTATTGACAGCTGTAAATCATGAGTAAACGTGGATCTGCTAATTACCACAAATATTTATCAAGAGGGCAGCAAATGCTTAATTTGGTGAAGAAGCAGAATGTATCTGTTTTACAGAGTAAGTACTAAATCCAAGGCCTAGGCCTAGGCCTACCTAACCTATTTTTGCTGGGCCAAAATCTAGAATGATATGCAACCAACATTAAAGTTAATGAGTTTATATACGTCTAGGCCTCTCTTAGTTTGTTTCTTTTTACTAATGTGTATAAATAAATTTAGGTCAAGCTGTGGTTAACGGAGAGCTTCTGAATGGAATATTAACAACGCTCAACATTGAAGATGATAACGCTTTTCGTGTCGTAGCCCAAGTTGATACCGATGAGTCGTTCCAAATGGCCGAGCCAGCCGTTCTCGGAAAAATTCATAACAATTTAATCGAAGCGGCTAACGTTGAAGATGGGATTGCGTTTCGTGTCGTAGCCCAAGTTACCGATACCGATGAGTCGTTCGAGATGGCCGAGCCAGTCGTGCTCGAAGAACTTTCTTATCATTTAACCGAAGCAGCTAACGTTGATAATAATGTCGTGTTTCGTGTCGTAGCCCAAGTTGATACCGATGAATCGATCGAAATGGCCGAGCCAGCCGTTCTCGAAGAAATTTATAACAATTTAATCGAAGCGGCTAACGTTGAAGATGGGATTGCGTTTCGTGTCGTAGCCCAGCAAGTTGCTAACAACGAATTGATCGAGTGCTGCTAACGAAGCGGCTGTTGATCTGGACCTTCTACATGAACCCTTGCTAACTAAAAAAGGACTTCCTAGAAAAAGAAAGGTAAACATGTTGGGAACAAACCAAAGATGCGATCTAAAGATGAATAAATTGAGAGCAGATCACGCAGTTCAGCCACCTTGTGTTAATTGCAAGAAGCGATGCAACATGGAAATACCAGAAGATAGGCGGTTAAACATTAATGAACAATTTTGGAAGCTCGATTGGGCAAAACGACGGGCGTACATATTTAATAACGTATCTGTTATTCCAGTAAAAAGACAAACAACTGGAGAGCCGTCAGCACGGAAAAAGTCGTATAAATATTACTTGAAGAACAAAAACTCACAGCAACTTGAAGTGTGTAAAATATTTTTTTTGACCACACTTGGTTATACCAAAAATAATGACACTGTTTTGCACAACACAATGAACAGTGTTTCGCTTGCTTCAATTCATCCAAAATCAGACAAACGAGGAACGCATGCAAATCATCCAAAAGTTGATAGGGAGGTTATTAAGAAACATATTCTTTTATATCATCCTACTGTGTCGCATTACCGCAGAGAGCACGCTCCTCGTAGACGTTATTTGCCGAATGAACTGACCATCGTCAGAATGTACGGAGATTTTCGCGACACCCATAAAGATTTCAAGTGTTCGTATGACATGTACCGCTCTGTTCCACAAGAATTAAATATAGCTTTCACTAAACTGGGGCACGAGGAATGTGAGCAATGTGCCTTTTTTGCTGAACACGATTCATCGCACACAAAGGAAAATTTAAATCCTGAATGCATTCCGTGACAGAAGTGGCAAATACACGTGGACCGCGCTAAGGTTGGAAGAAATAAGTATCGTGAACACGCTGAATTAGCTAGGCAAGAACAAGACCCGAACAAGATTTATTATTCTGCCGACCTAGAAAAGGTTATAATGTTGCCACGAATGGATACTTTCAAATCAGTAGTATTCACCAAAAGAATCATAGCTTTTAATGAAAGCTTCGTTCCATTGGGTAAGACTACAAACAATTGCAAACCAGTCGCAGTTATTTGGCATGAAGCGGTTGCCGGACGTAAAAAAGAGGAAATCGTAAGTGCGTTCCACCAATTTTTTAAAATTCAGTGTGACGTTGAACATGTGGTGCTTTGGCTGGATAACTGTTCAGGTCAAAATAAAAATTGGACTTTGCTGAACTTCTTTATCAACATCGTAAACTCGATAGACGTGTCCTTAAAAACTCTTGCAATCAATTACTTCGAGCCTGGACACACTTTTATGTCGGCCGATTCTTTCCACCACCAGGTGGAGTTATCGATGAAGAAGAGTGGGAAGATTTGCAATTTTAACGACTTTAAAGAAGCGATCAGCAATTCTAATTCTGGAAAAGTGACTATTGCAGACATGCAGCCATCTGACTTCTATGATTGGAAGGACCAAACATCACAAACTAAATTAAAAAAGCATACCCCCCGCCCATACTTGAGTGAGATGGTACAAGTCCTAGCAACGAGAGGAAAACGCGTTCTTCAATACCGCACAAACTTCGACCAGCCTCTTATGGAACTAAACTTCTTAAATGCGAAGGCCATGAAGTCAAAGTATGTATGGCCTGAAGGACGAAAAGCTTTTAGGGGAATACCTAGTGAAAAGAAAAAAGACATCTTGTTGAAGCTCTGTCCGCTGATGCCCGAGACTCGTAGAAAGTTTTGGTACGAATTGCCAGTTGACAACGTTCTCGACCTTGTTGACCTCCAGGAGGATAGCGAGTAACACGGAGGCCATTTCTAGCACCTGACCATAAAGAGTTTGTCACCGTCTGCAGTTCAAGTTGTATTTTTTCAATATTAAGTGCATAAATAATTTGAATCAAAATATTGTGTTTTTATTAATTTATCCTTTAATATCGGATATTATTTGATATTGTGCTGCTACAGTATGCATTTAATAAAAAAATGCAAACCAATGTAACATTTCCAGATCATAATTGTGTGAAATATGCAGATAAGGTTATTTTCCTTAGAAATGATGAATTAATTAAACAACCGATACTAAGAAAAACAACCTTATCTACAATAACTTGAAAAATATTAAAGTTATGACTTTCTTTTTATGAAAATCATCTTTCTCATGAAAAATAAACTCAAAATATGTTTGGATATAATATAGCAGGGCACATATTTTAGCAGCGTTGAATTATTTGCGTTTATGGTGTCAACTCAGAATCAACTTTCGGGTAGATAAGGTCCTCTTTCTTAGTAGGGCAGTATACACGGTCGCATATAATGTTCCAACTCAGTACGACTGCCTCTGTATTTAGTTGAACATTCATCAGCTTCTCTACTGCGCAATATTTTTCTCAACTACTCAAATTATTGTTTATCAGTTCTAGGTTTTCACACAAATTGTTGACGAATCAGCAAAATGAATGATTTTCGTTTAAACGAACAACAATACGTCGCGTACAAGCCTGTATATAGTTTTACCATTTAGTGCGAACATATGACAGATTGCAATTCGCGGAAATGGCTGTCGATCCAGTCAAATATGTAGTGATCTAGGTAAATGGTAGTGAAATCAACTCAAGATTGGGTCAAATTGCGTAGAATATTCTGGTGATCCTCAGCGCTCTTTTCAAACATGGAATTCTGACATTATTTTTTGATCAAACTATTACACCTATACATTTCTTTTCAGGTACGGTACCTACATAATATAGTAGGCATAATTAGTGGATGTAGCAGCTATCAGCTTTGTTTTGGATGAGAATATTGTCGTTTGAAAAAGTATACTAGTACGAGCTATAGGCCTATCAATGACGAGCCAGGATAAGAAAACAAGTAACTGCTGATTCAAATAGCTATAACGATTGTCTGTAAGAAATTGATATATCGATTCCCCCAAAAAATTAATCATGCATTTCAATTGTGAAAAAACAATTAAAATACATGTGCAAATTCCCATGCGATCATTACGCGGTACTTTGTTTTACAAATTAAAATTAAAAAGCAACGAAATAATCTGAATAGTTCAATAGATAATGAATGGCAAACACATATTCTATCACTTTCTATATTTGTAGATTAATTGGTTAGGTTATAAGATAATGTTGAACAAATTTCAGTCTATGGTTCTCTTTGCATACTTGCTGTTCAGGTCGACTTTATTGGTTATAAAATCATCAGTGTAAAATAATTAATCAACAACAATTCTGTGTGACTTTTGCATAACTTTCTGTGGAGTAAAACAATATTATATTGATCCGACGAACTCCTAGCTGCTCTTTATTCTATTTGGCTGACGTTATTGTCATTTTGGTGAAACGTATTAATATTTCACAATTGTGCATAACAACTTACTAATCAGTAAAACGTTCTGGTAAATGGCATTTTATAGTCCTCATCTCTCGTCTTGTGAAGCTGGTGCAATATCACACTGAGCTGTAGAATATTTAACTAGCCAGCACTATTTCTCGCTGGCCAGCACTATTTCTCGCTGGCCAGCACCAGCTGGTGCGGTAGGCAGCACAACGTTTTTGTAAACAGCGTGGGGTAATGAATTTTGTGACTCGTGATCTACGGTGATCATCGTGATGGACGAATACGTTACATCTAAGCTGGAAGAGTGGGGTTTTGAAACATACAGTTCTAGATTCGAGGGTAAGCCTAATCAACTTATTATTCACTTTCTACTTATCTAGTCCTAGATATAAGAACTGTTGATACTATATAGTTGAATTAAGATCCTAGACTATTGAATAATTTCACCAGCACTCAAGGGGAAAGTAAGGTTATGGCCTATCTAGGGCCTAGCCATCAAGTATATGGTAACTATATACTTAATGGCCTAGCCTAACTTCACCCAGGATTAAGATTAGGCCTATGGCCTACCAAATGAATGATACAACTCAACATACGATACCTTCATTTTTTACAGTATTTTACTTTTTTCAGAGGAAGAAATTGATGAGGATGCATTCCCTTTACTCACTCCTGAAATAATCAATATAATATTCATCAAGTTGGGTCCAAGGGCCAAGTTTCAGGGCAAATTCAATGATTTCATAAAAAGTGAGCAACAGCCAGCAATACTCCCTCTGCAGTTGAATTTTACAACAAGTACTGACACGGTAAGTAACCATTTGGTCTAACTAGCCTAACTAGTAGGTTAGGCCAATGCTTAGGCCTACCTTAGCGTTTGAATAAACAATATTTTAGTCACACATTTTTCATTTATAGGCGTGGGTGTAAAACACCTCTAGCCGGATTTCGTTTTTGGCAGCCATCGTCCCATCTTATGACTAAAGTAGCTTTTACTAACTCGCGTTTAGAATGGCGTTACAGGCATAGGCCTATAGTGTTTGGCGCATTGAGACTTCAACTCGGTTCAACTTTTGACTAGTCGCACGCCAGCAGCTACCGTCGTCTACACTGATACTACTCATCGTTTATTGGCTGTTCGGATTGAAAGTACAGTAGTACAAGGCGGTGGAAAAAGATAACCTCACAGTTGATTTCCTCACACAAGTGAATAGACAGTGTATTTGTCTTTAAACCATGAAATGCTCTTCAATATTAAATGGCACTAGTTATTTGTTATACAATTAAGACAAGGGAACGAGGATTACATAGCATTGTTGGACTTTTACCAGTCAATAGGCCTGTGCTAGATATGTTCCTAGTGCTCTCTCAATTTCTAGATCGATCGAATATTCGTGTAGGCCTACATGATAGGTGTTTTTTCACTATAGTTCATCAGCAAAATGAGGCCAGCTACCTCCCGTCAAATAACGAACTATGGAGATAAATCTGTCTGTTCACGTTCATAGATTGTACAGGCATTCATTTTTCTCTTCACCTTCGACTCGCACGAGCTAATAAATGCAACTGCTTCCCGTTGCGCTGACACGAGTCATTAAAAGCACTCTTAGTCAAGATTAGTGAGGTTGAGTTTATTCAGAGGGATGAGATTGTGTAAGCTCTCATGTAGTCCATAGTAATAGGTCTTATCTTGCTTGTTTTTAGAATGCGGACGTTACAGGATGTGCCAATTTTGGGAAACCGAGCAGCAGCAACCTTGACTTTTCATTGCCATTATCACCCATTTTAGGACTACAACATAATTCAAGTGAGACCCCATCTTAATTGATACAAATATTTATATATAGTTAGGGCCTGCCTACTTTAGTAGTGATTGTATCAATTATAGGACTTTGAGGTACTGTTAGTGATTGACTGATTGCACAGTTGTGAAAGGATGACCAATGATGTAGAAAATTTGATACTTTTCCCCTATAAATATATGATAATGGTGGCACCTTGAAATGTGAATAATGAATGTTAGTGTTATATTTTTAAATTGAAATTATGTGTCATGGTTAGTTTTATCCGTGATCAAGGTATGCCATCTATAGTTCAATTTCTATAATTGGTATTTACACAAAATATACTCAGATGATTATTTACCTAGATAATGGTTACAAAACAAAAACAATGTTATAAGCCTACAAGATGTCATATAATAATTTACTAGTTATAGGCCTGGTCGCAGTATGCCTATTTTACCACTAGCTGTAATCCCGTGTTTCTTACTGTCACAAACAGTCAGCCTGCCGACCTGAATCATTTCGCAGCGCACACGTATAATACCAAGCACAGGCCCCAAATGACGTTGCACCCATCAACATCCCGTCCCCCCTCCCAATCATCACCACTCCCCCCTCCCCGCTCTCCACCCTCTCTATCTATCTCTCTCTCTCAACTACGCATTACTGCTGCGTCCGCATCGAAACTTCCGTAGAACATTCTAAAAACCACACCGTGACCGACACACAGACCCAGTGTAACTATGTATAACTAGCAAGACCCCCCTTCATGCTTCAAACATCCAACCACCCCCCACCCCTTCCTTCCTCTACTCTCATACCCTCACCGGCCATCTCCTTTCTTCCTTCACCCCCTCACCCCCCTCCTTCCTCACCTCTGCCCATCCTCTCTCTCTCTCTCTCTCTCTCTCTCAATCACATATTACTACTGCGTCATCAAAACGAAAGTTCCCCGCCAGCCAGTCTGACACACCACGCAATGCAGCCAGACTGCTTTCCCCCCTCTCAACACCTCACCCCTTTCGTCACCCCTTCCACACCCCGCCAAGCCACGTAACTCAACCGACCAATCACGTTCGAGAAACAGCGTGACCCGCTCCATACATACACACACAGACCACCGTAACTCTTATAGTAGAATTGTTGTTACGTGTTAGATATTATTTTAATTTTTACCCTTGGATGATGTGAGACCAATTATTTCAACATTTTATAGACTATTCACACACTGAGGGCAGCTATGGTTCACTTGAAAGCCAAAGTAATGAACGAAACGATCATTCTGGTCCAACTGCTTCAGGTCCCAGTGAAACAGCACTTGTAAGTTATAATTACCGCATGGCACAATGCGTTTAATAAATCATAGATTTCAATTTTCACAGTAGGCCTATGATCATTGTCAAATGCAATTTCAAGCATTGTCAAGAAGAGATGAGCATTATGAAAAGCTGTGACCTACATTAATTACTATATGCGGATACATGAATATTGACTGCTTTAATCAAACTTCAGAAAATAACGATAACACATTTGGAAGAATAATAAAATAACAATAGAATGAGAACAAAATGAAGAATAGATTAAATCTAAGAATAGTTGTATAGTCAAAATGAAAGAATACTGTTAATAAAGATGATATGAGAATAAAAAGGTGAATAAATAAAGCTCATGAAAATTCAATATTACAACAAATAAAAAGAAGAACAATGAAATGATAATTGAATAATACAGGATATGTTATCAGCATAGACATCCATCAAAGAAAGCTAGGCCTAGTTGTTTTTATACACTCCTAGCAAGTGTAATTTGTGTAAAATCCTATTCTTGATTTTTTTTTCCCAGGCACTGAAAAAGATACTCTTCAACCATCCTCATAAATTCCAGCTATTCCTCTCCAAGTCTCTCACTGCGAATGGTCGCATGTTGTGCGATTTACTAGCCGAGCATTTACTTCAAGCGGATCCTGATCGAACGTATGTACACAGGTAGTCTTACATAGCTCCAATTGTAGGAAAAGTTCATGTATACCATACGTGCATTGTTTTAAATAAGCAACAATTTAGAGTGATAAAATTGTTTTAATAACAATGTAACAATATACAGCTTTCTTAAAAGATATTCAGTACCGGTAGAAATGTTAATTCTTTCCAGATTATTCTTAGACCCCTACGCTTATTTTTTGAAATTGAAAATTCATTCAGGTATCGTTATTGAAATGTCATCAAACCAATTGAGCTCAAAATCCATGAAGGCGTAATCCCTGTTGAATTAATTTGAACTATTATGAAGTTTAAACCCCAACCTGCCTTAGACGGCACGGCGTCCAAGGTGGGATAGGGTTTAAACTTTTCCTTTCCAATCCACCCATCATCTTCTTCATATTTATAGTGGGCTACTATTTTTTCCAGGTATAAGGAATCAGACTATTTAAAGTGGTGTGGAGCAGTAACTGAACTATTCCCAAAAGAAAATGTTGAAACATACTATGTTGCATGTACGTCAGAGGTCCCCCACGTATCGCAGCCAAGGGGAAGCTGCTCAATCGGCTGAATACTTTGCGACGTAACATTAAAGCAGAGAAATCTGCCATTTCCAAACTTGGCCACGGCCACATTCAAGGCAAGTACCTGAAGGCTTATCACTTATCAACACTCCAAAGATTCATAATCACCTGCTCATTCGTACCCCCGTAAATAACCTGGCTGTTGGTGAGGTTGTTAAAGTAATTGACAATGATAGACATACACATAACTTATGTATTAGATCCATTCAATGCCGACAAGTTGAAAGAAAAAAAAGGCCGACTTCTAGTATTTATTTTGATTTTTTTTCTAATGGTCTGCATACCCCATCTAGCGGGCGGCTGACGACACAGGCACTCACCACTCGTACACTTGTATACTGCTAACCCGCGTTATCCAATCTGGTAGCTCAACTATTTCTTCTAAACAAGTTGGACGAATGTTTTGGGTATTTCTGAAAAGGGTAGGAAGGGAGAGATCTAATTTAAGATATAGGCATGAATATGAGTTACTGAAAAATTCCAACTTACTGTACATATTGACACAATAAGACAAGAAAATACACGCAACAGTGATGCACTCTTCACATTGTTCTACGATAGTACAAGACGTTTATTACTAGTTTTTTAATCAAAGTTAAGAGTGCTTTATCTCAATATTCAATAATACGCATTGAAACGCACATTTAAAACTTCTCACTTGTTTACCCAACCACAAGTGTCAATGAACTAACCCTTCTTCTTTGACTGCTATAGCGGGCGGCCAATAGCCAGCATACGTACCCTTACGGAACGCTTTTGTGACGTAGCGCTCATTTGGCGTGGCTCGCAGTAAAAAATTCAATATAAATATAATTTTTTTTTTATTTATGTTACATGGGGTATTTTAACTTAATATCCATCGATAAAATAATATGTATGTGTCTCATGTTCCCGCACTTTAAGCAAACAATATTATTAATAATAAATTTACTGTGTGAATAGTGGTACGGTAGAGTTCTAGTTATTCTTCAGGTCAATCGACTGTCATCGACGCTACAGTTTCTTCTCCAGAGACGGGTGAAGGCCTTGCACTTTATAGTGAAGATGAATTGAATGAGAAGGTGGCTTTTTTGAAAGGAACTACAACTCCTTGGGATCAAGTGTTTGAGTTTTGGCAACAGACATCAACAGTAAGGCTCAAGGAGAAAAAATGCACCATTGAAGAGTATTACAAGAAATTCTTGGCTCTTCTTTCTGCCGATGGATACCAACTGGTAATTTATATATCCCTACTTCTGCATGTATATAATAAACATTTAATAAACACCATCCTAAACGATTTGATGCGCTTCCTACTGTGCTACCCCGAAACAAGTGTTAGCTCAAATGAAACATTCTTATCAACCAATTCGTTTGGGCGTTTTGGGCTTTGATGTTTACCGAATTGGGCTTTCGAGTGTATTTTCAGTTTCCCTATCAGGCCTATACAACTTGAGTATTAGTCGACTTCATACTTCCCTCTTCATAGACACTTGTTGTATATAAGGCCTACTTCAAAGTGTATTCATCTTTTGATGTAATGTAATTTTTTGGATCAAGAGTTTTTACAAATTTTAGTTTTCTATGCTTTGTTTGTTACGTAGATTTAGTGTTTTCAGTTTAGCTAGCATCATGCTAATTACTAAGAGCTAATAAGTATGTTTTTCCTTGTAGTTAGAATACGACTTCACCGTGCTATATCCTCATCATGACGTCAGATTTGCCACGAACTGGCCTGACATTGCACAAGCTATTACTACACTGGCTGCTGTTAGTGGAGATACCGCAAGAAAGCAACTCCTACGCTACAAGGATTGTAAGTATTTGGTAAATAAAATACCAGTCGCTCCAACTGTCATGTATTTCGTTACAGTAGAAGTAATAAGATATAGTAAAATAGTAGAAGACAGAAGAAAACCTACAACCCCCTGCTGTTGATGTTTTAGGATAATCCTTACTTGTCATGTACAAAGTGCATGAGTGTAGGCCTAATAATGATGTCAAGCACGTGTGTTAGTTATGTACTGGCCCTGTATCTTGTATAATCAAACTGATTGGTTTATATGTTTACATTGTAGGCCCTACATTGTTCTTATATTATATTTTTATTTTATGAGCAAGTGCTGCTATTCACATTTTTTTTTTAAGCTGGAATCAACACTATAAATGCGTAGGTACTAGGTAGTTAGTTACGCGAAAATAAACATGTTCTCCATCAATAAAATTAATGTACGCCTAATTGTTTTGTTTCTGCTTCCAGGCTCGACGGAATGCCTTGCACTTCTTGTATTAGGGTACCTCTTCCCACCTATCAGCATAAAGAATAAGGCTGCAAAACTTGCGTGGAGACCCAGTCAACTAGAATGCCAGGAAGGTTTCATTGGTATTGTCAATGTAAGTAGTAGGCCTGCCTTACTAAGTATACCTGAGTAGAAATTGTGTGAAAGTTTTTTTATACCTCTTGAATTATCTCACAAATTATGTGAAATAAACACCCTCCCATCAGTACGGTATGTTTGGTCAGTTCTTCTTTAAAATAAACTTATTGAAAGTCCAAGGTAATTTTCTCAAGTGCCGGTTCGGCTGCTGCTTGACTGCTTGGCAGAAGTTCGGTATCTTGGGTCTATGGTAGGGCTGTGTGAGCAGAGCTTTTTGAGTTCGAGCGAGATTAACTTTTTTTGAGCGAGTTTCGAGCACTATTTTAGTTCTTACGAGTTCGAGCACAACTTTTAGTTTGAGCGAGTTCGAGCACAAATTTTATAGAAAATTTAATTTAAAAAAAAACATCGTAAATAAAATCATATCTTGAAATATAGCAGGAATATCGGGCAAACAATATGACCAACCCTTGAACAATTCAGCAACATTTTCGTGAAAAAATTGAATTAAAAAAATTATTGTTTGAGAAAAACGAAAAATAAATTTCATTGTTGAAAATTTCGTAAAAACCAAATAATCTTGTACATTGTTGGTTTTTATTTTATTTTCATTTTTTTGCAGTTTGATCATGATAGTTATCTAAGTGCAAAATTTGAAGTGGATACAATCAATACTAAAATAGATGGCCACAAAAATCATCACTTCCCGGTTAGAATTACGACAATTTTGTATTGCGTACGAGAGAAACCGGGCGAAACTACTTGATAAGTTCGCTACTGATGAGCTACTTGATCGGCTAACTTCGCCGATGACGACGCGCAAACTTTTTGCCATTGGCGCTCGGCCGTCCCGAGTGTCTTGGCAACATGCGTGATGACGTTTAATCCGTCCTTGAAGAGTTTGGTAGGGGGAGGTACTGAGGAAGGGAGTGAGACGCGTGTCTGGCTGGTGGTTACTACGACTCAACAGAATTTTTACTCAGTCACTCGAAGTCGTTCAGTCCGGTGCAACTGACATTGTGAAATGATGCGCGTTATAATCATTCTGCAAGTATTATATGCAAAATCGAAGGGAGAAATGCAGAAACAAAACTTTTGCATAAGTTTCAGACACTATTTATTTATTATTTAATACCAATATGTTGAATGATGAAAAGATGACAAGTTTATTCTCGCTCGCTCGCTCGAAAACGTTCCGAGACCCGAAAGTATTTCGAGACTCGAAATTTCGATCTGGGAAAAAATCTTTTCGAGCAAGTTCGAGTCTCGATCTTGACTCGAACTCAGCCCTAGTCTATGGTATAACAACACTGAATGAAAAAAAAATCAAAATAATGTAATATTTCTTGAGAATGTGCATAAAAATTGAACGTTTATTTACAAGCACAGATAATCGAAATAGCTCGATTATCTGTGTTACAAGTTGACATTTATAGTGCAATAGTGTAACGCGTGCATAATGGCAGTCGTAAAAGAACGGGTTCATTCACCAACATTGCTTCCCACCAAATTATATATGAATTAAAATTTAATACTGAGTAGGCATACTTTTTATTAAAAGCTTCACAACTAGAAAATACTATTGTTATTTCCTAATCGAAATAAAAGTTCTTTCAACTGATGGGTTATATTCAACAATAGTCTATTCTATTATAGGGTCTTGTGTACTTACTGTGTAGGAATTTGTACTATACCCACAAACAAGATAATCGTCAAACTAACTTATATTTCTTATTGCAAGTGTGGCCCACTATTCCTTGAATCCATTAACAAGGATTGTCTATTGTATGAAGCAAAATACCAAGTTTATAAGTGTTTGTTGAATAAGATAGTTTTGAAGGAAGTTATCATATCATTTTCAGACAGCAGGTGAGATCGACGAAGCGATAAGCGATAAGTTCAACCTAACGGTGCAACCATTTGTCCTACTGGTTGGCCAACCACATCAACCTGAGGCATGTTACTGTGCTGGGGTGCTGTCAATAAAGTAATGTATCAGGTGGAAAGTCTAACTCGAGCCGTCGACGTGGCTTCCAAGCTTTACACGCGGACTATCCAGTGGAGTGCCGGAACGTGTGGACGTGGGTCCAGCAGTGCGTGTACAAAATCAACACAGAGTGAGATGCAAAATTCAGTGCAGTACAGTCGCTCAAGTCGGATGTGGAAAATTATCTTAATCCACCAGTATAAATACGGTTAGTCCGAATGCCCGTGCATCCGCCATAGTTCCTATCTTAATCTTAGTCATTTCAATACTTCTGTTCACGGTCCGTAATAGTCATTACTGTAGGCATATTGTTGACGTTATTTGCAATTTTTTGTCAGTTGCTACTTGAATATTTTCATAATTATTCAGCAATATGGTAACTTGTTATGTATGTCGAAAGGTGTTTTCATCAGTTGGCCGACTTTTATGGCACACACGAATTATTCACAAACTGAAAGTACACGAATATAGGTGTGTAGAAAACTCGTGTTGCCGAGACTTGAGCAATGTCAATTCGTTTAGGAGACACATACTTGTCCATGCCAAACGTGCACGTGGAAGTCCGAGAATACCACTGTGCTACCACGGCGGTTGGAATTCATTAACCCTACTATTTCACATAATACAAGTGAATTGAAATCAGATGAATGTTTAGATTCTTCAGTTGCCACAACATCTGAGTGTTCAGATGACCTGATATTGAATGAGGTAGAAGGCGATGGTTCTCACAACTATACAAACTCAGCGTATCAAAGTGAAGCAGATACTGAGCCAGCAAGCACTTTCTTGTGTTACCAGATTATATAGCAACTCATCCTTGGCTAGAAATACTGTTCAGCTTTTCACGAATACCACTACAAACCTATTGTCTTCTGGACCTATACATATTTTGAAGAACATGGTGCTAGACACTTTTAAACAGAGTGGTGTTTCAAATGAGAAATCAGAGGCATTTATAAGGATGTTTGATGCGCTTGAAAATCCAGGATTGTTTGCGACGACTGCACGAGACAGGTGTAACTGCTCACTCCCTTACCTGTGATGGACCGAGCTGTCACTTTTCTATGATGAATGCCCTCGGTGCAAACCTGACCCTGCCAGACCCTGTTCCGTGGTTTCCACATCCGTCAGATTCAAGTCTCCGAGTCCATGCAATCCTCGACATTTGCCATATGCTCAAGTTGATTCGAACAACTTGGGCACATTTGGGAGAATATGTGGATAAGGATGGCCAATGTATACGGTGGAAGTATATCGAAGAACTCCACAAGCTACAAGAAGCTGG
This sequence comes from Brachyptera putata, assembly GCA_907164805.1. Taxonomy (NCBI): domain Eukaryota; kingdom Metazoa; phylum Arthropoda; class Insecta; order Plecoptera; family Taeniopterygidae; genus Brachyptera; species Brachyptera putata. Next base: position 32,605,052 of record OU015465.1, on the reverse strand, counting down.
AGGACTGCGAGCAGGAAACAAGCTTAAAAAAGCTCACATTGAGTTTTATAAGCAGAAGATGAAAGTAGACTTGGCGGCCCAAACTTTGAGTTCCAGTGTAGCGGATGCAATATAATTCTGTTGCGTAGATCTCAAGCTAAGTCAATTCCAAGGAGCAGAAGCCACCGTCAAGTTTATTCGGACCATTGCCCGTCTATTCGACATACTGAATTCCAGAAGTCCATTTGGCAGGGGTACTAAGGCTCCAATGAGGCTCTCAAATATGCATATTTGGCGGCCATTTATAGAAGAGGCCCTGTCAATGCTGGTGCATCTGACAGATCCAGGCGGCAGACTGATGTATACAACACCCCGAAAAACACCATTTATCGGTTTCTATAAAACCGGCCTGTCATTTTTGTCATTATTTGACACGTTGGTTGCTACGGCTAATTCTCCGTTGGAGTATATTCTCGCCTACAAGTTCTTGCAAGACCATCTGGAGTTGTTCTTCTGCGCCGTTAGGTCACGTGGCGGCTGGAACAACAATCCAACAGCACGCCAGTTTGTAGAGGCATACAAACGATTACTTGTACACCATGAAGTTAAGAGTATTGGAGGAAATACGGAGGCACAGGACAGAACGAGGATCCTGCACGTAACCAGAAATACTGTTACCACAGGAAAATACACAATTGACTTGATGGAGGTAGCAGATGGGGATATAATCCCCTACTTCTGTGAGGAACCGGAAGACACAGACTCCTTTTTGATTCCAGAAATTAGTACGCTTTCAGAGTACACAGAGAATGTTGTGTTTCACGTCAGTGGCTATGTCGTTAAAATGCTACAAAAACGAATTAAATGTCCAAACTGCATGCTAGCAGTACTTGGCACACACGAACCTGTTAACAAGTGGCATGCCCTACTGAACCGCAAAAATAGAGGAGGTCTTGTTAATGCATCAGAAGGGGTTGTTAAGATTTGTCTGTTCACGGAGAAACTTCTACGGCACACTCTCTCAATCGTAGAACTACCAGCGATCGACGAGAAATATTGTTTGAAGTTGGCGTTAAAAGCACTTCAAGAATTTGGATCCAAAACTTTGTTTCCTTCTCTAGAAGACCACAGGTTTGACACTGACATCGAGAGTAACCATGATAAAAACTGCTGTGGCTTGTTACCTGAAGATTTGTTTGCACCATGAAAGCAAACGCATGACGGAGAAAATGACCAAGGACACCATACGAAAGAAACTAACCAGATTAGTTATATTCCAACATCAGTAGCACTCCTGCTACTGATGTAGTTATTGAACCAATATTGTTGATATTGTTTATGAACCGTGTAGCTCTCCTTTTAAACCTCGTGTTTCCTGTTGTTCCTGACATTTGTAGTTAATACTAGGATACTTAATACTTCCACGTTGATGGATGAGCTAATAAGAATGAAATTGATTTCTTTCAAACGTTCAGTCAACAGAGTTGAGAAATAATTTTATGAATTCTGGTTGGTTTATTTTGTAGACTATTATAATGAATACAATCTAATATTATATGTAATGTTAGACTATTATATCAAAAGTAATGACATCTGTATATACCTTGAGATCCAAACAATTATGCCACTATACCCTTTCATTTCATTCATTACTCATTCGCAATAACTTATTTGATAATAAAGAAGGCTTTGTTTTAATCGGTCTTCATTAATTGTTGACACTTGTTGCTTGGATTTAATTGGTTTCTTTATAGCTTTGCGCCATGTATAAAAATTCCCTCGTTTGATTTTTTACATCGAAGCGACTGAAGGGGATGTGAGTGAAAGTTTGGAATAATGTGTATCATTATTATATTGAAATTCGGCGAAAATTTGAATTTTTTCAACTGACATTTTGTTTTACGAAGTTTTCCTCTGGCTTATACTTATTTATTCTTGAAATCAAGCGAATCAGAAAAAATCACACAAATAAGAATCATGCGAATCAAAAAAATCAAGCGAATCAACCAAGAGTCACGTCAGGTATATATAAGTTGCTTTCTATTTACATCAATAAATATATTCATATATTGAGACGAATTACATAATATGCATTAGCACAGATAGGCCTACTCTTTGTCTGTTCATTCTAGTATCAGTCCTTTTTTAAATTTCCTTGTTAAAACACATTGATTAATAGTATTTTGTGTCCCATTATTGCAATATATCCCATAATGCGCACTGTATTTTTTTAATCTCCCTCTGCAAGGAGGTCCGAGCAACATGGCGGCCGCCTGACTTCACTCCGCCCATCTCGCGCCGCTCCGATCAGCTATCCACGTTAGTTATAGAGATCAGTGGATCGAACCCGTCTCTTGAATTACAGTTAACTATAAGATTCAATGACTGAATAGGCTTATCTATATAAAATTGAGTTGCCAAACCAAGGGATGTATCTGCCTTCCTGAACCTAAAAATCTTAATGTCACCGCCAACCTTCCCTCAGCTGAGATAGGGTCACGCATATAGGTTGTCTGTTTGACGATCTTTGGGCAAACCATGTGAGCAAGCTCTGTGAATGTGTCCATATTCATGCGCAAGAAATTCTTTAACGCTCCAGGATCTTCGTCCCTTAGCTCCAGCATATTGGAGAATGCCCCTTGTTCATACCTTCTCAGAAGCCAGTTACGGGTCCAAATTTGACGATCTCTACGCCTGGCTTGTCTTCGCTGGATAACAAGTTCCATTATATTCAAGGCATGTACGGCAATCTCAATACCCTCTTCATCAGAATCCATAATATCGGATAAGAAATGACAACGTTATCAAAAGTTCAAAACATAATCAATTGTGATGAATTAGGAGTAGGCCCAGACTATATCTTTCTTCTTTTAATCCATTTTATCGCATTTATTATTATTGATAAACTCTTGCAGTTGCACATGAATGCACGGTGGCAAGTTCCCTATCCATCCATCCTATCACACCACCTCCCTAAACTTCTGACGGAATAGCTTCAACCCTATTTCATCCCCCTCGAATATACTTCTACTAAGCCCATTCCAGTCCCTACATGTCCTATTCAAGAAAGAGAATTTACCGACATCTAACCTAGCCCCCTTCATAACGACCGATCTATCATGACTCCGCCTACCTCCATACCCTAACTCGTTTCTTTCTATCTGCCTATTCAACTCCCCCCAGCCCCCTTCTCCTTCCATTACCCTGAAGAAATTACATATCCGATCCTCCTTTCTCCGTATTTCCAAATCCTACCATCCCAATTCTCGGATCATCTCTGATGGACTCTCCAATATTCTTACCCTCTCCCCCCTTTCGTTTTCCCCCCATTTCCACCTCCTAACCCTACCTGTAACCCTTCTAACTGCAATCCTTTGTACCCTTTCCACATCCCTAATCTCACCTAATCTATATGGATCCCAAACTGAACTAGCATAGTCCACCATGGGACGCACTAGTGAGAAATATGCTTTTTCTTTTATCTCAATACTTGTCCCCCTAAGCTGCCTCATTACAAAGTTTAGTGCATTAATACTCTTTTTTACTATTCCCTCAATCTGACTCCCCCACCCTAGACGTCTATCAAATACCACCCCTAAGTACTTGTAATTTTCCACTGACTCAAGTGTCTTCCCTCCTACATCATACACTACCTCTGCCCTAACCCTCCTCCTACCAAAGGTGACTAACTTACACTTCCCTGCATTTAACCCCATCTTGTTTGCCAGAACCCAACAATTAAGTGCCGCCAGATCTACCTGAATAGCTGCTACATCCTCCTCTGTATTGATTTCCCTATATAACACACAATCATCTGCAAATAACCTCATTTTCGAATTAACAACGCTAGTCAGATCATCTATATATGAATCAAATAATAACGGACCTAACACACTACCCTGTGGAACTCCTGACGTAACCTCAACCTCGCTTGAGACCTCTGAACCTACCCGAACTGTTTGCACTCTACCCTGAAGAAAGTTTCCAATCCATTTAACTAGCCCAACATTCCCAATAGACAGTTTCAACTTCCCTAATAAAATAGTATGATCTACCTTGTCGAAAGCCTTTTCGAAATCTAAAAACACTGCATCAATACACCCCCCTCTATCTACTACCCCTGCCAGTTCTTCCGCAAAACCTAACAACTGCGTCTCACACGAATACCCCTTCCTAAACCCATGCTGCACTTCTGAAATACTCCTTCGTTCATCGACTTTCTCCATTACTCTCTTTATAACTACCCTTTCCATTATCTTACACACATGTGACGTTAAACTGATTCCCCTGTAGTTGTCTACCCTGCCCCTTTGCCCTCCCTTTGAGATTGGAACCACCTCCGCTTTCTTCCAATCTTGTGGTACTCTACCTGCTGTGAGTGAAGCTTGGAATAACCTTAGCAAATAACCTACAACCCCCCTACCCGCTAATTTAAGTAGATCGCTTTGCACCCCATCTATGCCTGGTGACTTCCCACTTTAAGTTTTCTCAATACATTCCACACTTCTCCCTCTGTAAGCAGGACCTCCTCCCCATCCCCTTCTACTATTGTTTCCCCCTCCCCCATACCTCCAGTCACATTGAACACCTCCCCGTAGAATCTATTTAGAGCTGCTGCCTTCTCCTTATCCGTTTTCCACTCATTCCCTGCCTGATCAACTGAGGTGGGCAGCTCCCTACCACTACCCTTCTGACTTGAGACAAACGTATACATTCTATTCCAGCTACCCTGCACATCAAGTTCACTAAACATCCCACCCATGAAGTTTTCTTTCGCATCCCTCTTAGCCCTGTTCAATTCCCGCCTTAGGTACCGGATCGCTTCCTTTCCCTCCCCCGACTCCCTCAATTTCCTACTTATCTTTCTACCCTTTCTCTTAAGCCTCCTAACCGTACTATTATAGTAAGCAGGATCTGCATTTGCCTGTAACACCTTATAGGGAACCAACGTATCTCTAACCTCCTCATATACTTTCCTAAAATTGAACCAAAGACCCTCAACATCATGCTCGTCTATCTCACACCACTTCTCAAACCTATCCTCAAAAGCTTTTCGAACCTCTCTTGCCTGCACCCTTCTGTACCCCCAGACTTTCTTCCCAACGTTTTTTGTTTGAACCGGATCTAAAGCTAAGCTGACTATGGGTACTCGATGATCGCTGATGCCTTCAACTACTACTGTCTTTGTCCATAACTCTGTCAGCCTTACTAGCACTACGTCTAGAATGTTTGTACCCCCTGACCTTCCACTCCTGGTCCCCTCCTCCACAACCTGATGAAAGGCTTCGTTTAGTAAGCCCGTGACGATATTTTGCATTACTCCCCTCCCTTGCTCTCTACCTCCTACCTCCCACCTTACGTCAGGCATGTTTAAATCACCCGCTATAATTAAACTCTCTACATTATCCCTAGCACTAAGCCTATCCTCCAAACAATGCAGCAGTCCCAAGTCCCCCCCCCCCCCCGGTGGCCTATATGCTGCGATTACCTCAAGAGACTGCCTACCCATCATCTCATCATACCCATCATCTCTACTTCCTCTTCCTTCCATAGCACTGTCCCCTGGATTCCTTTTTAAACTGCTACCATTACACCCCCTCCATGCCTATCCCTATCTCTTCTATGCAACGTGTAACAATCTATAGTTAATTCACTTTCTGTAAAACCCTCCCCTAACCATGTCTCTACTGCCACCACCACTTCTGGCTGGTACACTTCTAATAGCGTTCTAAATAAATCCACCTTGTTTGCTAGACTCCTACAATTGACTACCATTAAATTGATCTCCTGGCATGTATGTTCCCTCAACTTATGTTTTCCCCCACCCGCACATCCCTTTACTTCATGCGTCGCACCCCCCTCGAGTCAAACCTGTGTTCGTAGCCTATCACCTACCCTCCCTAACAGTCCACCAAACATACGCTGCCCCTCCCTTGACAGATGGAGTCCATCTCCACCTAACCCTTCTCCTCGTAACCAACAGTTGGCGTCCACAAAACACACATCCATTCTCTCACACATGCGACTGAGAAATTCATTCATACCGTCAATGACCCCCCTCTCCATATCCCTGCGATACAAAATCCCACTAACGACTACCCTACCTACCCCAAACCTCCCACGAGCTACACTCACTAACCTCTCCATCTCCTGCACTAGCTTCACCTTTCCCCACCCATCCCTACCACTTACGTCATTCGTCCCTACATGGATGATCACTGCCTTCCCTGCAGCATCCTCCTCACTGACCTGTTCTAACACTTTCTTCATCCTATCTACCCCTACTCCCGGTAAAACTGTGACTTCCAGCTTCCCCCCGGCCTGCGCTCCTACTCCCCGAACTAGTGAATCTCCTAGCAGCATCACCTGTAGCCTACGTACTTCCCTAGCCTTGGTATTTCCCTCATCCCTAATCTCAACTATAGGCCCTAGCCTATTCCCTCTTCTGTCTCCCATTTCCTTTCCACCCTCCACCCTAGCTTCCTCCTGCCTAACACTGAGTAAGTCTACTTTTACCACAGGCATCTCCCTATCATTCTTCCTATTCCGTCTATCCTTACCCTCGTGCTCTGCACTACTCCTAGACCCATTGCCCACACTCACTTCTTCTACATTGACAACCCTAACCTTGCCTACTTCAGCTACCTCGAAATCATTTCCCCCCTTAGCCTTCCTCAACTTCCGCTTCAACCTAGCAATAGTACTCCTCAGCTGCTCTTCTATTTCCCCCCACTTCCCTGCCTCCTTTTCTACTACCTTTTCTTCCCAACCCCCCACACAGCTACCGCACAACCATACAGCAGAACTAAATTTCCCTAAGATCTTGTACTCCTCCCCCGACACCCGCGGCACACAACAAACACTATGCTCCCACAACTCACACACACCACACTGCAAAGCCTTCTGCCTACTATTAACCACTTTCCTACACCTATTACAACTACTGGAGCTCTCATCACCGACAACAGCTAAGCTACCCTGCATTTTCACGAGTGGACTAACTACAATGTTTGTTTCCCTCTAGAACTAGCTCAAACAAAAATGACCCTACAAGCAAGTAACTAACTAGGTCTACTGTGCACAACTAGCAACTGATATATTCCCTCTCTTCCTAAATTAACTAACTTCCGCAATAGCTTCCTACACAAAGAGATAAGTATGATATAAGTGTTCTAAGAACCTTCACACCTAGTCTTAGACAGAACTAAACAAACCCGGACGCCCTTAAGATCAAAAACAATAGGCTAACACAGAACAACAAGCTACCGAACTTTCAACTACTTATAAACACGGTTAAAACTTTCCGAATTTCTTCACTAATACTTCACTGCCTTACTATAACCTTTAGTAACTACTTCACAACGACACCCACCAATTGTTCTCAAAAGAACAGTGTTTTTTCAATAATTTAGTAGGATACAAACTTCACGCGTGTGTATAGGCCAATTCAAGATTAGCATTAGAGATTACAAATTCATCAAAATCTTAAAACAAAACAGATTATGGTAAATTAGGTCCTAGGTCATCTCACAAAACGAAATTATGATAATTGAAATCAATTATTCGCATGGGCCCTACGTCTCATCCAATTGAAACATAACCTATAACAGTGGCGGTTTTCTAGGGTAGGCAGAGGAGGCAGTGCCTCCTCAGTTTTTTGAGAGGCAGTACCATCTCATTTTTGACAGGAAAATAGCGCTTAGAACCAATTTCAAAATTTTCGTCTTCATATATTTTCTCGTGATTTCGTGTCTATTGCCCATCATCATTGATTTTTATCGTTATTTTACACTATTTCATACAATAATTTTCATATTCGCTGCATATTTCATGTACCGCGTTGTATAGTTCCGAGATGAGTTTCTCATGTTCGAACTGTACCGTGGAGGCGAGTCTCCTGTCACTACGGAACGAGGCTTGAACCACCCGCGCGCTGGTCGTCTGGGATGGGGGAGACGGTCGCTCGGTACATCCTTCTTTCGTGAGAGTTACTAATGTGTATTATACGAACCACGATGTTCTATCTCTCTCACTCTCGAACACGCATGCGCACGATGGCTTGAGAATGGCTACTACGGAGGCTCGCCTCACAATGCAATCCCTAATGCTGGACACCGAACCGACACGCGTAATCACACGTTTTACGTTCGGTTCTTTGATGTTGTTATGATGATTATTTTTATTTATTCATCATTATTATTACAAGTATTATTTTTATTACTATAATAATCATTATTATAATTGATATTATATATTTTTCACCCCACAGTTGGAAGAGCGTGCTAATTATTCTTGCATATGTATTATTTGAATATAATAATAAATAATAGTAATAATAACTAATATTATTATTATTATTATTATCATTACTTTTTTTTTGTATCATTATTATTATTATTGATTGTTACTAGTTGTTTGGTTTGTACTTCCTATTAATGAGTGTTTCAAATTTTTACTCTGTTTTTATTCGAGTTTTGACCAAAGGAAATTTGTGAGAACTACGAAATTCATTTATATGATGTCACAATGGTCAATTATTAGGCCTACTGTTATTTCACCTTGTCTATTCATTTTGTTGATACAATCAACAGTCAACTATAACTATAATATTCGTATTAGTTATTCAATCGGAATTCGGATTTATCCCTCATAGATGAATCTAAATTGCAGTGTGCACAAATAAAAATCACTCTGTAAATACTGTAGATTACTTTGTCAACTTCAGATAATTAAACACGTAGGCTACTGTGTCCAGTGTATATCATTCTGTTTATAGTGGGGTATCTTCAATTCTTGCTTCGTATCAGTGACTGAAAATATCACACGAATTTCTGAGAATTTATTCCGGCTTAGTGTTAGTTTCTTTATAATTCAGTTCAGTCGTGGACAAGAGTAGTAGCCCTAATTATTGTACAATGCTGTTGTGTCAAATTTCGATGTAGATAAAAATGAAAATCCCCTTACAAGTGACACCTTGACGTGGTGGTGGGGTTTGCTTTGGTCAATTCTAAAAGCTCTGCCGGCGGGAACTTTATGCTCACAGTGGGGTCATCCTTTTGACGCAAAATAAAAATTCATTCAACGCGCCTTCAAACCCTAACATTCATTCATGTAATAAGAATGAAAAGAATATAGTCATACGCATCTTATGATTTATTAGAAAGAAACCTGCCTCCCCCCCACTGAAGGGCACGAGCCGCCACTAACCTATAAACACCAAAAATGGAGACACGCAGGGACAAGTCAGTCAAATGTTGCAAGTATTATAATCAACGTCAAATAAATGGACCAATCATGTTCGACTGTTTGGTTCCGCTTGCGCTTTTTGCTCCCACTTGTTGAACAATGTTTGACTTCTGAAAGACTTTCAGAGAGTCTTTCGAGTCTATCGCGTGGTTCGCCGTGTACCAATCAGCGACGGTATTGGAGCCGACTTTCACTTCTCACTTGCAAAGACTTGCAAGTGTATCCAACGCTTAAATGGGGGATTTGGGCTCTGATCTGACGGCAAGCAAACAATAATGCCCTCCATGTTATTATTAGTACAGGAGTCGGCACACCTTCTTTATATTATGATGAAGCAAGGTGGTATCACTACATCGTGCTTGTACCAAGGCCATGTCTTTAGTGTGCAAGTCCCTGACAAAAAAAGGTTAGGCCAAGGACCAGACGAGCCTGCAGAACCCCTATTCCTGAGATAAATGAGATGTGAGAAAAATCAGTGAGAAAACTATCTCATATAATAATGACATATTTCATCTCATATATTACGTGAGATACCGGTACTCGTTTTCTCACTCACCCCTATTCCTGAGATAAATGAGATGTGAGAAAAATCAGTGAGAAAACTAGGATCTCATATAATAATGACATACTTCATCTCATATTTTATGTGAGATACGGTACTCATTTTCTAACTCATTTTTATTTTTCTCACATCTCATTTATATCAGGAATAGGGGTCCAGGGTGGTCCGAGGAATGGGTTAATGCATCATAACGCTCGACTACAAATTCACCAGCATACCGTATCTTTATCGAACGACAAACCTACTGCCTGTGAGTCCTGAGGGCCTATGTAGTACCCTACACTAGGCCTAAGCCATTGATTTTTTGGAATTTGTGGTGCTACAAATTCAATGACTAGGCCTAGGCAAACCCTCAGAGACTAGTAGTTATAAAGTCAATGACTAGGCCTAGGCAAACCCTCCGAGACTAGGCCTAGGCTAGAAAGTAGAAATTTTACAACGCGCCTGCGGCCTTTTATAATGATGTATAAAGGTGTTCAACTTACCTTAGAATTTGCACTTTCTTGAGTGTCACCATCACTGTTACATGTTGATGTCACTGATGTAAACGAATTCGGTTACAATGCGGACTGTGTTGGCGACTAGGCCGGCCTACCCATGAAGCGGGGTTTTCAGTCGACGTAGGCCTACTTTAAAACGATAAATGTTGGTAGAAAACTTCAATGCCTTCATTGTATTGTATTGTATTGTATTTATTTTCATCCCGTTGACTAGTACATAATACAAGTATGGATATCGTCAGAGTAATATTTACATAGTATATACATTGTTAATGTTAATATAAAATTATGATACATAAGAATAAGAATACAGAGTCATTAGCACAAGAATTTTTAATGTCATTGAGGTAAAAAGTAATAATAGCACATATAAGGTGTGAGAAGGTGAGATTCAGGTTGTACCCAAAAACTCGTCTAGTCTATAGTAACGTTTCATGAGGAGGAACGATTTTAGGTTGTGTCTGAAGGACGTAGGAGACTGAGAGCTGAGAATATGAGGTGGAAGTTTGTTGTAGATTTTGGAACAAAGATACGTGGGGCTGTGATTGAAGGAGTGCATGAAGATGTCTCAGCTGGACCTAGTTTGGTGAGAGTGGTTTGTAGAGTTTTGAGGAAATAGATCGGGATTAGAGTGGGCAAAGGTAGCTGCAGCCAAAATCAGAGTGGAGGTAAGGGTTAGAATCTTGAGGTTAGTGAAATGAGGTTTGCATGACTGACGTCTAGATATACCAGCAAGAATTCGAATGGCACGTTTTTGTATGATAAAAAGTCTGTGGGCGTGATGAAAGTGACCCCAGAAAAGAATAGCATATGAGAAGATGGAGTGGAAATAAGAGTGATATACAAGAACGAGGGAAGAGTGGCTGACAGTCGTTTTCAGTTTGCGTAGCATGAAGCAGCCACTTAAAAGTCTTGACGTTAGTTGATTTACATGAAGGACCAGTCCAGAGACTCAGTTATATTAACTCCTAGGAATTTTACAGTGTAGTCTCTTGCAGTACTGGAGCCATTGAGGCGAATAAGGGGGCTGTAGGTGGGTTTGCTATGTTGGGTGTGGAAGTACAAGTAGGAAGTTTTAGTTGTTTGAAGGGCCAGGCGATTTTTCTTACAGTACTCCGACATTAGGGCTACTTGACGGTTAGCCTCTAAGATAAGAGAGTTAACGTCGGACTTTTGGAAAGTTAAGAGATGGTTTGTGTCATCTGCGTATTGTGATAGGCAGCCTCTGACAGATTCTGTAGATGTGTTCCTATTGAGAATATTGGGCAAGTCGTTCACATAGAGCAGAAAAAGTAGGGGGCCGCCTTCATAATTCGGTAACAAAAAGACCTGTGTTGGCGACTAGGCTTACTCATGAAGCGTGGCTTTCAGTTGACGAACTTGACGGACATTAGAACGATAATTGTTCGTAGAACCTATGACTACCGTAATTGATATCTTATCAATATTCTATGAATAACGTTATTGGTAGTCATAGGTAGAACAGTCGGCCGTCTTCCACATTCACAAGTTTGAGCTTGTCAAGTTAACTCGGCGTGCTGCTTTGTTGACATCGCGTACGTCAGGGTTGACCTGCGAGCCTTATTCTGTAACTTTTCTAGCGGTCGCTTCGACTGTTAAGCGATCGCCTACGCCAAGTAGGCGTAAATCGGTATTCTAAAAGCCATTACGTCTAGATAACTCGTCGGAGCGGTCGCCTAGTTAGCGGCCATCATTTATGTCCCGCTTGCTGTTAGCGAGCTCGCCAGCTGACTTTGACATTGGTCTGTCATATTTATATCGGTGTTATTGTGAAGTTAAAAAGAATCGGACCCACTTCAATCTCAGACTTATTAGTGTAAGTATTCTTGTTATATATTTAATCATGATATTGAAATAATATTATCATTTTTGTAGGTCTATTACAAATGTACAAAGCCATAGCATAGGTTATGTAGGCCCTACACGGCACCTAAAACTAGGCTAGTTGGTTATGGTTGAAGTAGTGAACAAGATACAGAGTTGAATACTGTGGAAACTAGTTAATTCCCGTTAAAAATGTTAACGCTTGAACCGACCAAACGACTTGTCTCAAAGCAGTTGGAATCCATACGCCTACCTAGTGAAAAACCTAGCCTACGATTTCAGGGTTAGCCCTGGCAGAGTTACAAAAATCAATGGCCCTAGGTCTAGCTCAAGATGCATTGAGGGTTGCGTTGGTTTGCCGTGTTGATATGGTGTCTCGACTTGACACAGAAATACGTCCCATTTCCTTATCTCTTTCGTTAGAACACCCGATCGCTCCTCTATCTAGTGTTGTTTTGTAGAAACTTGATGTCATGCCTTCTTTATACCTCAAATATTCGCATCTAGGATGCAGTGGAAAAAAGCGGCAATTTGAAAATATACACAAATAAAACGGGCATGGACAGTTCATGTGTTTGAGTTGAAAGACTAATCTTCACCAAATCAAATTAAAACCAAATCAGTTATTATCGTCTTATATTTTTCCTATCAATTCTTTCTATTTATCGTCGTATTGCAACGTTGTGATGCCTAAATGCTCAGTGCCAGGCTGCAAATCAGATGGTCGAAAAAATTCTCTCTTTACTCCACCAAAGGTAGGGAATGTGGGCCTGTTAGACCATTGTCCTTAAAGTTTTCCATGTTACAATTAATTATTTGTCCTTCCTTTCCATGATGTTAGCATTTAACAAGGTTGAATAGGCCTGCGTTAATTTACAAACCACAGTTCTACTCCCATTATGTATTTAGGCCTAGGCCCCTACATTATTGTTATTTCTAGTTTTCGATTCAGGTTTGTTTCCTACACTTGTATGCCTATAGGCCTAAATACTGTGTATAAATAAAGAATATATAGGAATAAAGCAGAAATAAAATACAGATCTGTTTCAACCATGTCTGCCGTGTACATTTGGACGGGACAAAGGAACCGACACAGATTGTGTCAAGCATTATGATGTGAATAGGACTGTAAAACAAGATTGTGAAATAAAATAATGTCAGAGGGAATGTTATGAAAAGACTTACTCCTTTGCATAAGAAAATAATGTAGCAGTATATTGCCTATATGCTAAGCCCACAAGACTGTTAGAATATTCAAACATCAATTTCATGAACGTGCGCTCAATATTCTCTTACTGCAAATTCTTCACTAGCTTATTGATGCGCTTCAGGCCTACTTTTCTTTCAATTGTGAAATTTGATGCACATTAAAAAATCGATTCAAGAGTAAACTAGGCATAGTTTTCATAATAATCCAAGTAAAAACAAATAATAATAATAATAATAATAATAATAAGTATAATAATAATTATAATAATAATAATAATAATAATAATAATAATAATAATGATAATAATAAATGTTTTTCACAAATCACAAACAATTTATTACAGGATAAAATCCTGCTACAAAAGTGGAAACATTCACTAGCCTTCAATACAGACCTGGGTCCAAAAAACAAATATGTTCACTCCACTTTTCACCAGCGGAAATTCTTATGAATTGGGTCCATATTGTGAATGGAGAAGAAATTTCTGTAAAAAGGGACCGTCCAGCTCTAGCTGTAGGCTCAGTTCCGATCCTACTTCGAGACAGCCCTGATGCCCAGCCTACTGATCCCTTGCCATACTCATCACAGCAACCTTCCACCAGCACTGCATCCAATAATATATACACAACTTTTCAAGACCTACTACAACATTCCAAATCTATTAAACTACCTTCTCCGCTCTGGGGTTGCCACTTTGCCGACAATAAAATTTGTTTTTCCCGGATATCGATTACAGACGGCACCAATGATGTGGCCATGGACTGCTCTGTAATTTTTGATGATAATTTACACCCCATTATTAGTCTGCAAGGTCGGCAAGTGACAACAGAACTCTCTAAATTGATATCACCCATTCTAAATTTATATGACGTAACAATTTTACTGAATCAAGTATCCCAGCTGCGGCTGTGTTGTGGCGCGAGTGATTCGGGAATAAAATTGAGCAAAAAATGCCATTTAATCACTGATGCAACATTATTTGGCAAGTGGAAGATTCGTTGTAAAGCTTGCCAAACTTTGAGAAAAAACCAAAAATCAAGATGCTTTTGCCTAATGGGTCAAAAATCAAGACGTGGAGGGAGAAAAAAAAGCTTCAACGTAGAAACAATGCGTTGAAAATGAAGGTAAAAATGAAAGAATCACATTTACGTTACATATAGTGTTTCGGTTATTAGGAAACATTCAAATTTGTAGGCAACAAAATTAGCCAATTACATTCTTGACAAAACTATTTTTTCAGGTAACACACTTGAAAAATTCTGTTACGTCATTAAGGGCAATGGCTCGAAATATAAATAAAAAGGATATTTTGGCAGAAATTGAAGACTTACCTGAAACACAAAAGACAATGGTATTATCTTGTTTTGATGCGGCAAAAAAAAAAGGTCCACAGGGAAGACGGTACACGCGTGCCTGGATTTATGAGTGCATTCTGATGAGAATTAAAAGTGCCAAACTCTATCGGCACATACGGTAAGCTACGTAGCAATAATTCTATCCAATTTCAAATTGAAAAGATTTACATCAAACTTCAAACTATACCATTTGATTAACATTGTAGGTCTCTATTCATGGTATTTTAGGAATTTCATAAGTAGGCCCTACCGTTATTGTAAATTAATTAGGGCCCATTTTAAAATGCTGTTGCTTTGTGTAGGTTCTAGTGCTTTTATATTTACCAGTCCATTTACATATTATCAATATTTATATATTTAGCAATAAATATGGGTGTCAAAACTGTCAACGCACGATTGTTACTCTTTCAATATCACAGACTACGTAAGCCTACATATTAATGTGAATTGGTTTACTTTCAGACAGAAAAACATTATGCCCTTGCCATCAATCTCTACAATAACACAGTATGTGAACAACTTGAAAAGCGGATTTGGCTTTCAAGATTCGCTATTTCAACTGATGAAGGAAAAGTCCAAATCAATGTCAGAGAATCTTCGCCATGGTATATAATCATTTCTCATACTATTTTATTTATGAATTAAAATTTATGGATTTATAGACCTAAATATTTACCTATATATAATCTATAATTTATTGATCTTCAAGAAAAAAAGTTAAGAAATATGCCTAGGCCTATATGTTGGAAGATGTAATTTAAAACATTGCATGCCATGGCTAGTCAATTGAAAATGATACATAGGCCTACAGATAATTTATAGATGTAAAATGCATTTTACAGGAACTTTGTCAGTCGACGAAATGAAATTAACTAGCGCAGTCTCTTTCAACAAAAAAACGTTGGAGCTTTCTGGCTTCATTGACTTGGGCAAATACACAACAAGTCAACAAAAGACAGCAATTGGAGACCATGCACTGGTACTAATGTTTCAACCATTTCAAGGGAAGTGGCTGCAGGCAGTAGGCTGCTTTCTATCAAAAGGAAGTGCCTCGGGTCTCATCTTGTCCAAGATAATCTTAGAATGTCTCATACTGCTAGAGAACAGTGGCTTCTTTGTAGATGTTGTATCATCAGATGGGGCCACATGGAACCGTAACATGTGGACACGTTTTGGTGTAAACAGTTACGATAATGAAGACACTGTAAGCTGTGAACATCCTTCTGACGAAACTCGAAGGCTTTGGATGGTATCGGACTGGCCGCATCTCCTGAAATGCATAAGGAACATAGTTATCAACCACAAAACACTTGATGTGAGTTTTGTATACCAGTAGGCCCACAGATTTGGGCACTGATCAGCATCTTGAATGAAAGTATTTTATTAATCATCTTAATTAAGATACTGATACTATTCTGTATCAGACACAATTATGGAAATGAATCATTTTTCAATTTTTCATTTTACATTTTTCAAGAGTATTAGGCCTACTCAGTCTATGTAGACCTAATCTACTATCATTATACTAGTACCGAATTGTGTTGAACATAAATATTATTATTTGGATTCTGTATTATTTCTACATTAGGTTCCAGAGGGGCAAGTAAAGCTCAAGCACTGGATTGCTTTGGTAGAAAATGACAGTGAAAAATCAATAAAAAGGTGCCCAAAATTGACCCCAGGACATGTTTATCCACACAATTTAAGGAAAATGAATGTGGCCATGGCATACCAGGTAAACTGAACGTTTCAGATTACAAATATCTACCCTTATTTTTAAGAAATGAACAATAACATGACATTGTACCTAAATATGTTTCTTGTATGCCAACAGTTCTTCAGCGAATCAGTAGCTACTGCAATGGAACTTTACCAAGAGAACGGTGATGATAATCGGTTTGCAGACTGTAGTGCTACGGTGGCGTTCATAAAACGAATTAACCGGCTGGCTGATGTAATGAACTCTCATACTCCAAAGACTGCATTACGAAATGATTCTGAGGATAAAAAGGTAGGACTGATTACAACATTTTCAAACTTTGTGCAAGACATATTGTGACAGTTTTCAGCTGCATCAGTTCATGCCTTTTTTGGTTTTCAGGTCATTGAAGATTTTCTCAAGTACATTGATAGCTGGGAGGAATGCAGAGAAGACAAAAACCAACCAATATTGTCAAGATCTACGGACGAAGGTTTGAAAGTGAGCCTCAGAGCAACCCTGGAGATCATGGAGTACGCAACGAAGGAGCTTGGATATGAATACCTTATGACGGCACGACTAAACCAAGACTGTCTCGAGGTAAGAGAACTAGCGTCAAGTTCACAGGGAAAAATTACGATGAATTTAAAAAAACCATAAGCCAGATGTACTGTAGTCTTAGACAAATTTTAGCAAATTTCTATAATTATTCAAACTTATATTCAATTTATTGATTTACAGCACTTCTTTGGGCTTATTAGAGAATCATGTGGCTGCAATACTCACCCAGAGCCAGTCATGTTTGCACAGCTTTTTCGGCTCCTACAGTTGTATTCACTTGTGAAACCGCCTAGAGGATGCAACGTGACAGGTGGTGATCTACTATCGTCCCTCATTACCACCGCTGATTCTGTCTCGGCCCACGTGGATGAGGGTGAAATACAACTGGAGAAGCGGCTTGATGAAATAATCCTAAACGGAAATCAGATGGACCAGTTAACAGAAATACCATGCTATACTTATGAGTATACTCTAGATAGCAACAAGCAAACTGCTCTCGATCCTTGGGCCTTATCCTACTTAAGCGGTTTCATTGCGAGACAAGCAAAACATTTACCAGCTTCAAAAGATTGCAGTAATTGTCTGATGAAGATTATTGCATCTCCTCAAGAAAAGGAGAGCAATAGAATCGACAGAGACAGGCTGATAGCTATGAAAGACCACGGAGGCTTGATCCAATCATCGAATGCTCTGTATGAATTACTCCTCGTCCTAGAGAAAGGTATTCCTCTTTGCAACAACCTTTCACTAGACTTCAAATTAATTCAATTTAAATTTATATGCCTACTTTGAATTTGATGTTTGGTTTGCTCAGAATATACTTTTTACAGCCATCCAGGAGGTGATGTCATCCACCAAACTAGAGAAAAACATACTGTTCACCATAGTACAAGAAGTTGAAACAAAAGACGTAGCTCTTGTGAGATGTAATCTTCATAGTGCAGATCTCACAAGAGCTATAATTAAACTTTACCTAATCACTCGGATGTTCATGATATGTAAAATGGTGAACAAGGCATCAGAGGCTAAGAAAATTAAACAGCTACTAAACAAGCAAGCAAATTTATGTTAGGTAAGTAGCAGTCCACTCTAGTAGTGTTGTGTAGTACAGAATGTAATAACCAGCACATGTAGCGCAGTGGTTAGCACGCTCGCTTTGTGTGACCTGGGAGATAAGGAGAATTTCGATCCCCGCCACCGACCATCTTTACAGACGTTTTTCGTGGGTTCCCTCTGTAGTCTAGGCTAATGCTGGGATGGTTCCCACAATATAGACCACGACCGCTTCCTTCCCAGTATCTTTCCCATTACCTAAGTTATCTCATCATCCCATCATCCCATTAATCATCCATCAGACGCCAATAGATCTTCGCCATCATTACAGTGCGTCGTTAAACCCAATATATATATATAAAAAATGTAATAATAATTTAGTTTGTTCCATTTTATAGATCCAAGCACATCTGGTGGAGCAACACACAACTACACTAACCCAACTGATCTTTCACCTCTCCTTCTTGCTCTTGGTCATGCCTTCAATGTCTAGCGACTTCATAGTGAATGGCCTTGCAATAATTGTCACGCACACTTCCTTACTGCGTCTGGCTTCGATTCGCATATTTTGAAAAATGCGGGTGTTGGCAAGAATGCAGAGTAGCCTATATTTCAATATTGGCAATAATGAAGAGTATATTTCAATATTGACAACCCTTACTGCATATTATGTTCAAGTCTACTACTATCATAATTTATTTATTATTGGTTAAATCATGGTTAACAACCAACTTTAATAAAAACGAACCTGAGCATATGATTTTGTATGCCTACTGCTTAATAGAAGGAATGTGTTCCTGTTGAGTTCCCAAAAGAGGAACGCGTTCCTCTCCTCAAGTTCCTATCCAACACTGGTAATAAGCACGAGTTGCGCACAAATGAAAGTTTTGTTATAATTATTATACACCAATTAACATCAGTGTTGAACGCGTTCCTCTCCTCAAGTTCCTATCCAACACTGGTAATAAGCACGAGTTGCGCACAAATGAAAGTTTTCTTATATTATGCACCAATCAACATATACATCAGTGTTAACAATGTACTAACTTACTTTTTACTTCTTACCTACAAACTGCTTTCAAATTGGTCTTGTTATTGTGGCGTTGCTTTCATTGACCCAACTAAGTGTAGGTAGATCTTTGGGATCATGTCTTGTTCTCAATATTTGCCTGTGCCTGGTGATCTTTGAATGAGCTGGTAGGTGTCTTGTGCATCTTCTGCCAATCCCTCTACTATTACCGTGGCTTCAGTGGACCTATGAAAACAGGGATATTTACGAAACAGACTGTACAACTAGTACGCCTATATTTACAGCCTATCAAACTAGTACTGTTGCATTTGCCACTCTCTTTGTCTGGTTGAGACATTACCTAGGCACGTAGCTACAGTCTCAGATATAGCAGCTGCAGGCTGAGCCATCGAGGACTGAGTATTGTAATGTTGTAATGTTTCCTACGTAAGCCTACGCTGGCTGACAGTGACACGTAGGTGTAGGCTGTAAGGTTGACCTAGGCACCTACAATTCAATGAGCTAGGCCATTGAATTTAATAATAAAATAAAGGCCTAGTCCTAGAAGAGCTACCGGTAGGTCTAGCGTATATAATCTTACAAATAATAGGACCGAGATAGGCCTAGCATAGGCCCATTCGGCAGGGAATTTGGCTATCTTCAAACTCAATGGAAAGGCCCTACTTTGGGTCCTAGGCATTGAATTTGTAGATTATAAATCAATTGCCTAAGGCATAGGTCTAGGCGTAGGGTGTAGTACGTCAAGCGAGCAATCAGTACATTATGTTGCAGTATGTACTCAATTGCTCAGGTCAGGAATATAATTCGACTCCCAAGTAAGATTCAGAGTTCAATAGGCTCAGCTAGGCCTAGGTCCTACAGTAAATGACTAGGCCTATTAGGCTTATCAAGTTTTCATCTCGATACATGCTTCGATACCGCAAACATTGAGGATGAATAAAGTATTAGTGCATCATTGTCACCACTCACCAAGTCCACAAAGCCCACATTGCTCAGACGAAACCTCCTAACGAAGGTCTAATGGAGACACCTGTATAATGAAGCCGCACCAGGGCTCGCTGGCTATCTACAAAGGAAAATATGTGTGTTAAGCTTCTCAAAGCACTAAGAATAAAGTAGGTTGAAGTACGTAGTAAATACATGCTGGCTATCGGTAATATAACAAACTGGGCCTAGGCTACCTCAGGTACGCCAAGAATTGTACACGCTGTGTACGAGAACCAAGTCATCCTGTAGAGCAATGCCCAGCTAAAAGTTATGTTTAAAGTTATGAAGTTGAAGTTATGAAAGTTATGTTTAATGTTTCAAAGACGATGCATGCTTCGATTCCGTGATAATTGCGGATGATTAAAGTATTAATTCATTATCCTCACTACTCACCTAGGACACATGGCCGACAAACGACACAGAAGCAACAGGATCTGCTACGATACGTGCTACGATAATCGTGGAAATAGCATTTAAACCTTGCGTGCACGATTACAATCATTCCACCCGTGCTATGTTGCCAGACGGATAATCGTGGATATGGGAATTACAAATCGTGGAAATAGTCTTTGGGAGCTTGGGTCCACGATAATCGTGGATCGTGGAAATAGCATTTGTAACCTTGCGTCCACGATTCCACCCGTGCCATGTTGCCAGACTGATAGTCGTGGATATAGGAATTATGCGCTTGGGTCCACGAGTACTTTTTAGGAGAAAAATCGTGGAAATAGTCCTTAGGAGCTTGGGTCCACGATAATCGTGGATCGTGGATCGTGGAAATAGACACACTGCATCATTTATGTCCCGCTTGCTGTTAGCGAGCTCGCCAGCTGACTTTGACATTGGTCTGTCATATTTATATCGGTGTTATTGTGAAGTTAAAAAGAATCGGACCCACTTCAATCTCAGACTTATTAGTGTAAGTATTCTTGTTATATATTTAATCATGATATTGAAATAATATTATCATTTTTGTAGGTCTATTACAAATGTACAAAGCCATAGCATAGGTTATGTAGGCCCTACACGGCACCTAAAACTAGGCTAGTTGGTTATGGTTGAAGTAGTGAACAAGATACAGAGTTGAATACTGTGGAAACTAGTTAATTCCCGTTAAAAATGTTAACGCTTGAACCGACCAAACGACTTGTCTCAAAGCAGTTGGAATCCATACGCCTACCTAGTGAAAACCCTAGCCTACGATTTCAGGGTTAGCCCTGGCAGAGTTACAAAAATCAATGGCCCTAGGTCTAGCTGTAACCATAAAGTGTAGGCCTATGTCTATGATAGGCCTATTGTTTTAAATGGCCTTAGGTCAAACCAAACTTCACTCTAAATCATAGAAGTGTGTAGTCGTAGTTTCACTGTTGAATCGCGAATCACTTTGGGGGCTAGGCTTGAACCAGTCATATACAATGATTGAAAAAGTTTTGACCGTGCGACTTTAGGACATACGCTGGGTTTAAACCTGCCTAGGCCTAGTTTGGTTAAGACACAATGAATAATAGAGCAATGTATGTAGGTACAACTAGGACCAACTCTACAATCGCATGATTTGTCTTGACCTAAGCTTACGTAAAATGTAGTGTACTTAGTTTATTAAACCATTAACATGCAGTCAGATTTTTTTCATTCTAGTCCTAGCCCTAGCCTATTACAATACGTATACATAGGGATAGGCTAGACTCCGGGCTAGACCTATAGGCCTAGGTCTATCTGTAAATATAGTAAGTCTACATATGGCTATGCCTGTCATATTGCTTTGTTTCAATTTGAAATCCTAACCCCCAACCCTTTCCTTTGCCCTATCCTTAGATATTATGAATGCTCTTGCTAATTATCACAACTTGGTGGAAGCGATTGATCGCGACCACCATCAGCTGCGTTATAGATTAAGGCGACGAAGAAGAATGATCCGGGGCCTAAGTGATCCGTTAGGGGACATGACAGAATCGGACTTCATGAAATTGTATCGACTGCCGCAGCCCATAGTTCGCAACGTGATAGACGAGATCCGTGACCGGATGCCGGCACCTGTCCGGAGCAGTCGCATTTCCGTTGTCTCCAAAGTATGAATTCTAACTTCGATTCACATTTTAGTTCATTGTAGGCCTATTACTCAAGTTTTGTTCGGCAATGAATAACACGAAAGGGATACTTTCCAGAATAGGCCTATTCTGCATTATACAACTGCCTTTGTCAACATTTGTTAGTATTTACTGATAGGCTTTGTAGTTTTTTTTGTATTTTCATCTATTCATTTATTTTAGCTAACTAACAATTATTTTACAGCGTTTTACATCTTCATACATTTAAAAAAACATGCAAACCAGTATAAAATGAAGAAAATCAACTACGGTTACGTTACTGAACACCGGTAGTTGTAGATTTAAGAGTTATAGTGCAATTAGGTCATAGGGTACTTCATTAATCTTACTATGTAGGCCTACTAGTATACAAAAAGTGTCAAGTTGTATTTTGTACATGTAGTGATATCTTGTTATATGTTTTCTTAGGTTCTTGCCGCACTCAGCTTTTTTGCTTCCGGATCCTACCAACGTGTAGTGGGCCAAGACTTTAATATAGCAATTAGCCAGGCAATGGTAAGCAGAAGTATTAATGAAGTAGCCGAAGCGTTGGAGAATATTTCTGGTCGTTACATTAAATTTCCGATGGCGCAGGCTGAGAGAAATGTGATTAAACATAGGTAGGTCAAATGAAAAATAATTACCAGCATGTAGAGAAACCACAGGTCTATAATAAATCTGACCATCTAGTTTTATATTTAGGCCCTAACATTACCTCTCATACTGCAAACAAAACCCTAATAATGTGGAAAATTTTGTCATTTCTCAACTAAAACAATTGGCAATAAATCTCCTTTTTTTAGTTTTCTTAATGGGTTAGTATCGTACCGAGTTTTATTTTTATCTATATTCATGATGTCAAGTTCATATTTTTATCAGAAGCGAAAATTTGCACAAAGTCATGACATTTAAGTGTTTGAATTACATTTGTGTTTGGTCATCATATACCGGTACTAGCCGTGAATGATCAAGTTTTGAGAGTGTTTTACAGGCCTACATTTCTCTGCTATTCTCAACCTCTTCTCACCAACAAAATTATATGCAAGGCCGTGCCCATACGGTAGGCCTACGTATTCTATATGTGTACAATTTTTCAGATTTTATGAAGCTACTGGCATTCCAGGCACAATTGGAGCCGTAGATTGCACTCACGTGGCGATTGTCAGGCCTCGCATCCACGAAGAGCACTATATCAACCGAAAGAGTTATCATTCGTTGAATGTACAGGCAGGAAGTGTTGGGAAGATCACTACATTCTATTTGATGCCCAACTTGTTGAAGCATTGTTTTTAAATCAATAAAACTTGGTTTGTCAATTAACCAAAATATCGCTTGGTTTGGTATCGACAGGTACACCTGTTTTCTGCTGTTATTTTTACTTAACTGTAAAAGCCATCCGTTACACATCGATATAAATTGTTTACCGTCAGTATGCACGAAGAGTTATCGAATTTAAACTCGACCATTCTTTTACCACATATTGAAATGAATACATCTATATAAGCATAATTATTATTTTATGATGAACATCATTTCAACATTGACAGGAAAAGTAGGCCTACACTAGGTTTGGTATTTTCAAGTTCTTGTAAAAATTGGCAATGTCGTAGCCCTAAAAAATTGACGTTCAGGAATTGAGTAAATTCAATTCAAATACGATGTTCAGTTCTTTGTGGTTCTAATACACAGAAATATTTCTCAACAGGTATGTGATTATGATCTGAGGGTGTCCCGGATGCACAGGAGCCGGCTTCATCTGGAGGAACAGCATGGTGAAACACGAATTGTGTCGTCGATACACTGCTGGGGAGCGTGGAGAATGGTTGATTGGTAAGTTCACACTTTACTTGCTCATCCCACAATGTATAAATGCATTTCCCTAGTCAAATATGAATCCCTAACTACCGGTAGTTCTATCCCTAACTGGTCCATGTTGCTATTTTGGTCTACTGGTAGTTGTAATATTATCCAGTGTGCTAACCAGTGAATATGTTATGATTTATTTATGAACGCTTTAATTGTGTTTCAAAATAAATTACAATATTGTATTTCCTAGTAGGCCTTGATATAAATTGTATTTATAACATGTGGTTCTTTTGTGCCATGAAAGCCGTGTTTTTGTTTCTTCCTTGTTTACTTGAAACAAAATTACTTTTACAGCCTATCAATCCAAGTACTACTCAGTGTCAAAGGATTGTAAATAGGCTTTTAAGAATAGCATGACAGATTGAAGGTAGGAGGAAGCCATATATAAACTCTTAAAAAGAAATCATCTCCTTATTCAAATGTATAACAGAGGAAAAGATTTGAAAAATGAATAAATTAATTACATGTAGTGCAGGCCCTAGCAACTGATGTTGAACTGGTCCTATCTCAAACTTTACTGTTGTGTGTACCGTGTAGAATACTCATACGCATAGATACTCACACTGCCACCTATCATCAATAGTGGTAACTACGAGAGTTAGGCTAGGTACTGGAGACGCTCTCTTACGAAGCTGACCGTCGCCGGACAAGTTGTGTGACCGTTGTATCCGATATTGTGTAACTAAGCGTTAATCAAATATTCTTCAAGTGAAGTCGTTGTTACGTTATCGAATGAACTATCATACCAAGACTACCTTTGCCCGAGAATTCCTTGTGAGCATAATGAAACAGATAGTTAGTGATCTAACAACCGTATGTTACCATGTGTGTTGGTTTCTCAGGAGACTCAGGGTATGCCAACGAGCCGTGGCTGCTACTACCAATTCTGCATGCAGAACAAATGTCACCAGAAGAGTACTACACATCCACTCCCTGCAAGGCTCGAAGTTGTATTGAGCGATGCTTCGGAGTGATGAAGGCTCGCTGGCGATGCCTATTGAGACATCGTTGTCCCGACTGCTGCCAAGATATTTACCGCTTGCACGGTGTTACACAACATCGCCATCAACGCCAGACTACCCGATCCGGAGCCACTTACAGAGGCGGAGGCGCTAGCCGAGCGAGAGTTGGAGGCTGGGGATCTTTTGCCTAATCCAGTTGACATAGACGTTCACTTTTTGGGTCACGCCAGAGCTGTTCGAGATCAAGTAGTCGTCAAAGTTTGGAGGCAACGAGCGCTACATTAAACATATACCTCATTCTGTCATTCACTTTGCTCATTAGTAATTTGTAATATCTATTCTTTACATTGCTCTCTGTATTCTTTCATCATCAGTCAATATCTATTCTGTATGAATTTGTAAAACTAACAAACCGAAGTGAAACGAAAGCAATAGTTAGGCCTGTAGTGCAAAGTCGTGGTTGTTGTTTTACTTTTTTTTATCTACAGTATCTAGGCCTACAGTAGAATAAATAGACTTACACATTTCAATAGAAACTGAAATTAATTTATTTTATTATTGTGTACTAGGCCTAGTATAAAGTTATTTCTATCGCTCAATTATATAACCTAGTATCTACATTGTTTCATTTTCAGCCTTGCAGTTAGAGATTGTATTTTTTTTTTTAGCTGCAGCAATCACTTCCAGCGCTGCTGCACTCCTCTTCGCAGCTGCCGCCTTCTCGACAGCAGCTGCCGCCTGCACGCTAGCAGCTGCCGCCTTTGCAGTGCAAGCTGTGGCCATTTCCTTGATGGAGTTGCTGATTTCTTGCAATACTCTCAGTTTCTCCTCCTCCAGAGTTTTGATAGCCCCGGCTGCCCTCGTGTATTCTGTTGCTGGTGGATCTCTGTTTGCGGTTTTCCTAACTGGAAGAGTAATGTACACTTTTTATCCTAGATGAATATTGATGCATGCTTATCAATATTATTATGCTGTCATCTGGTTTTACTGTTATTTTCTATTGAAAAAGAATAGGCCTATACAAAAATATACGAATCGGCAGTGGTAGCGTAGTGGGTAAGTCTCCCATGCAGTGATCCAGGAGGTGAGGGTTCGGTGCCTGCCACCGACCATCTTACCCAAGTTTTTTTGGTTTCCTTCTGTAACTTAGATGAATATCAGGATGGTTTCAATAACATAAGACTTGACCGCTTTGTTCCCACTTTCCAAACATTGCTACAAATACTTTCATCGCGTGTTCCCATCATCTCATTCATCATTCACCAACGCCATAAGATTATAGAATACTTCCCGTAATAAATCATAAAGTGTGCCGTAAAGGTCCTACAAAAAATATAATATAGGGGACCTATAGTCCTATGTAGGTCTATAGCCATTGAGAAGAGATTAGGTCTTTTTTGGGAGGTATATTAATTATTAATTAAGATAATTATTGACTTTGTGGTGATACAAAAATTATTATAATGTGACTGGTTGATGGTTTGAAAGGTAAGCCTATGTTTTATGCCTGTAGCTTGCATCCCATTTTTCAGCCAAGCAAATAAGAAAACTGCCAGCTGAGAGATGCATTATTTTGAGCACATCAATACCGTACAAAGCAATCAATGCTGTATTATGTTTCTCTAATTTTGTATGAGTCAAAATGTCTATTTTAATTGATAATTTATAGGTTTAGGTCCTACCATTATCGAGTTTTCGTGGCACAGGATTTGAGGTTTGATGACAATGCTCTGTCACTGCAACTGTTGACTCGGTGTCTCGTGGCAAATTCTCCACAAACACAATTTCCACGGTAGGCTGCAAAATAATTCAAAGTTTTGCTTCGCTGATACATGCTGGCTTGTACAGCAGAACCAGCGGTACAACTGTACAGCCTGATTATGGTGAGTACCAGTTTGTCCAATTAACATGTTTTTGTCCACTGTGTATAGGTCTACCGTGGCAGTTGGTTTATACATTTCTTGTCGGCCAGGCATAACTGTCCCATTAGTATACAGGTTCATGGTTAATATGTTTATAATATTGGGTGTTCTTTGATATGTTTCAATAATAAAATAATTATTGTACCTCAAGTGTTTGTGTGAGTGCTTCTTCAGTTTCTAAAAACCCAATCTCCCGCACGTCACTGTCACCGGATATCAGCCCTTTCCCTAAAAACTCAATCAGGCGCTGCTCAAGATCGGAAAGCTGTTTACTTGGCGGCTTGCCTCCACCGGTTCCTTGGGCGTGCTGCCGCAATTCGCTGGCCTTTGATTTTGTTTTGTATTTCCAGTCTGTCCAAGACTACAAGAATAAAAGATATTTATATCAATTAAACGCTATTATACAGAGTGGTACGTGGTCCCAGTATGTAACTACTAACTAGTGAAAGAACAGTTTTACTTCTACTATTTAAAAAAAAAACTATTTGCTGTTCATATAGGTCTATTTAGATATAAAATTGATTAAAAAATGTTTCAAATGGGAAAAACTATACATGAGATATTGTTGGATAAATTACTTTTTGGAAGTAGTGGAATTAGTTGACAAGGCTAAGAACATCTTTGGTCTTACAGTAAGGTACGGGTATCAGCAACACAATGCCGGTATGTTACGACGTGTGATGTGAATAAGTTCCAAGGAAAGAAGATGAGCTTGGGCCTAATCGACAGTATTTTAATTAAACGGATGGAACTGAAACTGAACTTTTAAATTTTACAGAGAGCTCTGCATTACAGTATGGACCAATAGTGAACAAATGAAGACACTGATGGTAAAGTATCATCATTTATTACCTTGTAAAAGAGGCTAGGCCTAGACTTAATACCTCTTTCAGTCTGCTTAAAAAGTAAATGTCTTTCTGTAATACGTATTGCTTCAATATTTATGTATTGAAAAATATTGAAGGTCTACTGCAAGCTTTGATTTTTAATCATATTTAGTAGGATTGTAACGGTCAATAGGTCCTACGTAATACAGTCTTGCCATTGCTAGGCCTATGCCCCGTATACTCGAATATGGGCCTAGCCTACCTAACGGTACTACAAACAGGTACGGTATAGTAAACACCATAGACTCGTATCTAAAGTGATTGTTCTCTACATTAAAGTGAATTATTTATCAAAGACCTAGGCCTAAAAAGTTGATTAATTGTAGGGCTTACTTACCATTAACCATTTATCGGGACTCTTGACGGCTCCAGTCCCATCTGCATTTAAGATGTCTGCAAGGATCTTTTTGAGTCGGCCGCACTTTTCCGATGATAACGGTCCTACTAAACGATTACACGCAAACTCTACATGCTGTGACATGAAATCTAACATTTCGAATGCTCTTGCTTGCAGAAGCCATTTCGAGAGAATGTTCAGAAACTTTGAAGTTTTTTTTCTATGCTTTAAATTTTAAACTGACTTTTATTCGAAATTTGCCGCGTGTTTGTGATTGGACGTAAGATTCAAAAATCTAGTGCGCTATTGTGATTGGTTGTAGCGGTTCGGTGGGCGTGTTTTCCCCTCTTCCGACGAGAATATCCCTATTTCCCTTTTTTACCGCCATCCGAGAAAGCGGGTGCGCTTATAGAATCGCACGCTTCGTGTCGCTCGACAAGTCTACCTAGCGATATCGCCTAGTTAGCGGATCCGCTAACTAGGCGGAAAGTTACAGAATAAGGCTCTATAAATGCATCATGATCACTCCACTTCCATGACGCCAACTTGGTTCATGAAGTCGCCCAATGTTGCCGAAATTCCATTTTGGTCGGTATTTTGAATTGGAAATGTAATTGGACCAATAGAAAAAATATCAAATTTGAACGCGCTGTAATGTACAAATAATTTTCGAACTCATTTTCATGTTTTGAATTTACAATTTTCGAGGAAGAATCGATTCAAAACACACCCTTGCAAGAGATCGATTCACCGAAAAAGTCGAGGTGGAGAGAATCGATCCAAAAATCGATCATTCGAAAGCGAACAAATCGATTTTCACGAAAATCGATCTTGAATCGCCGGCTTATCTCTACTGACACTGACAGTTGACAGTTGGACGTAATTATGGGGAATCATTCTTATTTAGGGGTGTCAATTTTATCTCAGCATTTACAACGTTATCCACCATTATTGAACTTTGAAATAAAGTGTAGTATTTTACAACTAAGTTGGCCTACTGAGGAACGTATGAGTCATTTGACAGATCTTCGGCTTGCTAGGCCTACCAATGAATAGGGCCTAGGCCTAGGCCTAACCTTCGCAGAGATAACCTGAAAATATTTTATCGAAACAAATATGCTGGAAAATCACCTGATGATGTGGTAACCATAGAACGCTAATATAATTGTTAATTATGCCGTATGTGCAACAGGTCTGTTTCAGGGTTAGGTTATGGTAGTTGAATGTTTTATAGGTTATTAGGGTTTTTTCAGTAGTAGGGTCATTAAGTATACAGGTTAGCTGTATACTTAATGGTAGGGTCATTAAGTATACAGGTTAGCTAACCTGTATACTTAATGGTAGGGTTTTGTATTGCATGGACAACTAGATTGTAATTTTAGGGTTCATGCCCTGCTTCACTAACCTTAACCATCGTAGTGGAGCCAAACTCAATGCAATCATCTACCACCAGTCAACATGACCCTGAAACAGACCGGTTACACATACAGCATAATATGTACCTTACAATAAGTAAATATGGCTCATCAATTGGTTGCTAAATAGGTTTTCTTGATGACTTTTTGTCAAGGAATCTGATGATGATGAGAGTTGGGAAAATGACCCGCTGGACAAAGATTCACGTGTAATGAAAGTTAAAGTCAACTCCTTGCGAACTGATTTAATCCTGAAGGCATCGCTAGGAAGTAAGTTCCTCGAGTATTGGTACATTTTTGGTATGCCATGCAAAACTGGTTTAGTGTTAGCTGGCCTAGGCCCATGTTGGGTTTTGGAAATTTGTGTCTCGTCCATTTGGTAGTGGCTTCATTCCACAGATCTGATCGAGATCTACTAGAAAACACAGATTGTAGGGCCTAGGATAAAAAAATGAAAATTCATCAAATTTAACAATTGGACAATTTTATCTAAAATATGAAGTAACATATAACCCCAACTCAGATTGGCATAGCCAACTAAATATCATCCAAGTATTTGCGTATGATATGTGTAATGTAGGCTGAAGGAATGACGCCTAGCATAGGACTACTAGAGCTGACATCAGTAGGCCCCTAAATGTCACGATGTTGCTCAGTGTTATGTGCTGAAGCACGGCACTGGTTAGATGAGCGTAGCAAAGATTTTCATTCCATATAGGCCTACCGAAAAATTTTGGGCTTGGTTTTTGTGTTTGTATTTTTTTTTTTGTAATTTTTTTTTTTGTAATTTTGTACGCGGCATACAGGTCAGGAAAAAGATCAATCAACTCGAAATTTTTTTTAAAATTGATGTTATACCAGAATAGGTCGGTATTGTTTTTCAGAAAAATCAGTCAAACGGTTTTTACGGAAAAAGTTTGGAAAGTATGGCAATTCCCCATAAGAATAGGCCAGGGGAGAAATACTTGGATAACAAAATTTTTCCAAAAGCTCTCAAATTTATACTGAAGGTGGGAAGAACTATCATACATATTTTAAGGGATTTATGAAACAATTGAATGTGAAATAATGAAGAAAACGCATTTTTAATGTAGGCCTACTTTTTCACACATCAATAAAAGCAATTAAGAAAGCAATTAAGGAACTATTAAATGTGAGCAACAAGTGTCGCCAATAAATTAAAACGATTAAAATCTGTGATGGATATGAAGAAGGCACTGGTACCATTGTTGGGAAACCAAGGTCCATATACCAACAGACAGCCGCGGTTTTTAAACCTTTGAAGTGATCCATGGCCTGTATATGTACATTGAGCTGACAAAATGTTCCCAATTCTACATTTCCATACTTCCAAGCTCATCTCACAATGCATATAAGGCGTTTTCCTAGTTATAACACATTAATGAAGAAGTTTATTTAATCAAATGCGTATTTCAATCTTGAATAATCACATATTGTAGTGCTGTATTCATTGTTATAAGAAAATGCTAGATTTGTCGTTGGTAGACAGTCTACAGTGCTGTAGATAATTAATCAGAAAAAGAATATAGGTAGTATTGATCTGGATCAGTTCTAACGTCGATCTTGCTGACAATGAGCTGACAGCTGAGAAATAGTCGAGTCAAATCGATTTGGTATGTAACCACCCAAATGCCACGCTTATCACGATACCTTGAATTATTTCAGTCAATACAGTTTGGAAATTGAAAAACCCTGGGCATATTTGCTTACTGCTACCGGTTTGTTGTTGACCTAGAGTTGCAGGCACGCCTTGGCCTGGTTGTCACATGTGGCAGATACGATTTGACAGAGCCAAATCAGTCGTAGACCGTGTTCGTGTTTGTTGTTTTTCTGACGAATATCAACGTGTGTATCACGATGTTTGAACTGTTTCAGGCTGAATCGATTTGACTGTTACCATTTCCCGAGTGTGGTGAACGTAGTCACCTTCGTTGGTGCATTCCACAAGCAAGGTCGAGCCGGCACTTCTAGGCCTAGTGGGCCTGAGGGGCTTTTATTGTTTAATCCAACCAACTGTATGTCCTGGACCTACTGTACTCTAATTCCTGGGATGAATTGTATGCCAATTTAGAAAAGTGGAGACCATATTCTACGAAGCAAGATTCCTGTTTCAAATGGACTCAAGATTTTTAAGACAAGTACTCAGGTAAGCAAGCCCCTAGGTAAACCGTTACTGGTCCACATGTATTGGGTGCGGACCAGCGCGGACATGGCTTGCCACTCGTATCTGACAATGGAAAAGATACGACTAAGAGACTTGAACTTGGTGCACTACGGACTGTTGGCTAGCTAGCATTGCACTCTGTTACACTAGGAAAACGCCATATATGCGTTGTTAGACGAGCGGATAGTAATAGTGTGGGTGAAAATGGGTAAAAACTGCTTTGAGTGGTACCAATTCAGCACATTTTATGTTTTTCTTCAAAATAAATGCCCCAATAAAGCTGAAAACTTCGAGAAATGTGTATCAAAATGTAATTCAACTTCATGCAAAATTTAATTTTTTGGGAGAATAGAAATATTTTCTTTTTTTTCCGCCGTCTTATTCTAATGGGTATTTTTGAAATCTCTAAAATTCATAAAAAAAAAGTTACCACCCGATAATGCCACAAAACTATACAGATCTAAGTTAGATGAGGAACCATATTGAAAAAAAGTTTGAAGTTTATAGCTGTAGCCAATTGACATGTGAAGAACCGAGAAAAAAACATGAAAAATCGAAAAAAAAAAAAACGAACATCAATTTTTTTCAGTATGTCAAATTGAATCCTCGCTAAAGCTTGTCTAATAACTAGGCAAACACAGCATATGCTCTGCAACATGAGCGAGATATTTATATGAAGTATAATCGAAAACTCTAGAGCTATTTAGACTAAACTAGACGAACGCAGAACATGCGTTATAAGATGAGCGAGATATCTATATAGAGAATAATCGAAAACTCTACACACCTTGATTCATATGAAATATTCTTCATTCGAGGTAGAATCTAAGGAGTCGTGGATCTATCACTGCAACATTTTTCTGCTATTATTTCTATCTATTCGCTGAATAAAGAACATGTATTACATTATTTTATTCGAAACGGCTGGTCCGAATTGTATAGAAAATTTTAATTATGTGTAGGCCTAGCCTATCACTTCCGTTTTTACATTTGAGGAAAATTTGAATTATATTGGTGAGATTTTATCTTTCAATTTTTTCCGCTCAGCCTACTCTTATGGAGTTTTTAGAAACTTTGAGATAATGTTTCTCAAAAATGGTCCAACCAATTTGACCCAAAAACTATGGGGTTCTAAGTTGGATAAGATTGCGCATAAAAAAAGTTTCATGTCGATCGGTCAAACCATGCGATGTGTGCAGTGCCCACAAACAAACAGAAAACACACGGACAAAGCTCGGTAAGAGTTGCATGGAAATCTTTGCTAACGCTCATCCAATTATCACTTGGAGTACAATCTACTTTTCCAGGGGCAAACACTGCCCAACTCGACAATGCAATAGTGTGATCTCCCACTTCAACTGTTAACAATGAACATATGACTGGGAATTGATGAACATATTTATTTTCACATTGTTGATTTGTATATGCCTATATCAGATTGAGATTATTTGAACAAACCTATCACCTCGTTCATCATTCACTGACGCCAATACATCTTGGTCTGATCATGAACATCTTGCACAATACGTACTTGCAACTACGTATTACTTTTGTCCGTGGACAAAATATATATAAACTAGGAAAAGGCCTTATATGCGTTGTGAGATGAGCTTAGAAGTATGGAAATGTAGAATTGAAAAATACTCTGTCAGCTCAATCTACATCTACAGACCTTGGACTACTTCAAACCCTGAAAAACCTCACCTGCAACTTGTTGCTATTAATAGAGCAACCTGTCGCATATACACTTTGCATTACATGTTTTGATCCTGATATTTGATGAAATGTAAACTTTTATTGCGTTTTCTCCATTATGTTTCATCCGATTGTTGTACAAATTACTGAAAATGTGTATGATAGTTGTTTTCATATTCTGTATGAATTTGCAAGCTTTTTGAAAATTTTTGTTTTGAAGTATTTTCCCCCTGAGTTATTCTTATGAGGATTTTCCAAACTTTCGAAATTATTTCCGGAAAAACCGTTCCACTGATCTTTCTGAAAAACAATACCAACCTATTCTGGTGTGAGGCCAGTATTTGAAAAATGTTTGTAGTCGATTGGTCAATTTTCCTGACCTGTATTCCGCGTACAAAATTACAAGAAAAAAAAAGACCATTTTTTTTTCGTACGTGAAATGGAAGTCTTACATATTTACATATTTTATTTATTCATTACAGATTGTTCATAGAACAGGTGGTAATGGTTACTATACCCAATGAAATTACAATCAAATATACTCGATGAAATTATAGGCCTACTTTATTTTTTTCTTAGCTCTCTTCTTAAATCACCAATCTTCGTTATATTCTTGATATCTTCTTCCAATTCATTCCATTCCCGCGTCGTTCTTTGTATGAATCCATATTTACCTACTTCTCTATCTACTTTTTCCACTTCCATTCTTACCCCTCCCCTTGTACTTCTTTGTAATCCCATTCCAATTCTTTTGCTTAATTCATCCCATCCTGTATATTCATTCTTGACTCTTAACAAAATTGCACAATCTTTCTATTTGTCTTCGTTTCGCCAAATTTTCCCATCCCATTTCCTCAATCTCAATCCCATTCCCTCAAATGGCTACGCTCATCTAATAAATATGAGCAGAGATAGATCACATGCTACCGGTAATCATAATACTTTTCACCCTTTATGTAGGGCTATAACCAAGAAATAATTTGCCTCAAATTATTGTATATAAATTATTATATATGAATTATTGGCTATTATAAGAACTGTATACCAATTTCATTACATGTATTATCCTGATCATTAATGATAATGAACCCATGTCTATCTTTTCGTCCATTATTAAGTTATGATTGTACGTACCAATATTCTGTAAGTGTTAGATCAGTGCTTCATACTTACATGTGGAATTGTGGCACTTATTGAAATTTGGTTTTAAGTATTCGCATGAGTTATGTATATGAGGTTTTCCAACTCGAAATTTGTTCACGTGAAACAACTGTTCACTGACTTCATGGTATACTTACAATTCCATCATTCCGTACGTGACCTATGACCAACATGCTGGATCCGTGGTCTATTGTCAGACTCATGGTTTACCGCGTGTAACCAATGTTCCAGTCAGCTGGTATCACGCATCCTGCCTACTCGCGCCCAAGCATGCTGGCATCATGTGCCCTCTACTAGTGTCAAGCTCTATGGTTTGTACGGTCGTGAACGCAATGTTCCCAGTCAGGCTGTATCACCGCATCACGTGACCTACTCCCGCGCCCCCAAGCATGCTGGCATCATCTGTGCGCCCTCTACTAGTGTCAAGCTCTATGGTTTGTACCGGTCGTGTAACGCAATGTTCCCAGTCAGGCTGGTATCACCGCATCACGTGACCTACTCCCGCGCCCCCAAGCATGCTGGCATCATCTGTGCGCCCTCTACTAGTGTCAAGCTCTATGGTTTGTACCGGTCGTGTAACGCAATGTTCCCAGTCAGGCTGGTATCACCGCATCACGTGACCTACTCCCGCGCCCCCAAGCATGCTGGCATCATCTGTGTGCCCTCTACTAGTGTCAAGCTCTATGGTTTGTACCGGTCGTGTAACGCAATGTTCCCAGTCAGGCTGGTATCACCGCATCACGTGACCTACTCCCGCGCCCCCAAGCATGCTGGCATCATCTGTGCGCCCTCTACTAGTGTCAAGCTCTATGGTTTGTACCGGTCGTGTAACGCAATGTTCCCAGTCAGGCTGGTACCACCGGCATCACGTGACCATACTCCCCTCCCGCGCCCCAAGCATGCTGGCATCATCTGTGCGCCCTCTACTAGTGTCAAGCTCTATGGTTTGTACCGGTCGTGTAACGCAATGTTCCCAGTCAGGCTGGTATCACCGCATCACGTGACCTTACTCCCGCGCCCCCAAGCATGCTGGCATCATCTGTGCGCCCTCTACTAGTGTCAAGCTGCTATGGTTTGTACCGGTCGTGTAACGCAATGTTCCCAGTCAGGCTGGTACCACCGCATCACGTGACCTACTCCCGCGCCCCCAAGCATGCTGGCATCATCTGTGCGCCCTCTACTAGTGTCAAGCTCTATGGTTTGTACCGGTCGTGTAACGCAATGTTCCCAGTCAGGCTGGTATCACCGCATCACGTGACCTACTCCCGCGCCCCCAAGCATGCTGGCATCATCTGTGCGCCCTCTACTAGTGTCAAGCTCTATGGTTTGTACCGGTCGTGTAACGCAATGTTCCCAGTCAGGCTGGTATCACCGCATCACGTGACCTACTCCCGCGCCCCCAAGCATGCTGGCATCATCTGTGCGCCCTCTACTAGTGTCAAGCTCTATGGTTTGTACCGGTCGTGTAACGCAATGTTCCCAGTCAGGCTGGTATCACCGCATCACGTGACCTACTCCCGCGCCCCCAAGCATGCTGGCATCATCTGTGCGCCCTCTACTAGTGTCAAGCTCTATGGTTTGTACCGGTCGTGTAACGCAATGTTCCCAGTCAGGCTGGTATCACCGCATCACGTGACCTACTCCCGCGCCCCCAAGCATGCTGGCATCATCTGTGCGCCCTCTACTAGTGTCAAGCTCTATGGTTTGTACCGGTCGTGTAACGCAATGTTCCCAGTCAGGCTGGTATCCACCGCATCACGTGACCTACTCCCGCGCCCCCAAGCATGCTGGCATCATCTGTGCGCCCTCTACTAGTGTCAAGCTCTATGGTTTGTACCGGTCGTGTAACGCAATGTTCCCAGTCAGGCTGGTATCACCGCATCACGTGACCTACTCCCGCGCCCCCAAGCATGCTGGCATCATCTGTGCGCCCTCTACTAGTGTCAAGCTCTATGGTTTGTACCGGTAACGAACATCAGCCGTGTGGTGAAGACTTCTTTACCATACAACTTACTGAAAACATTTGACTTTCCGTTTGTGTGTAGCTGTTCCTACAATAACGTGAATGAATTAACAAACTTGAACTTTTACAAAATGCTTACGAAAAGTTGAAAACAAACTAGGCCTACGTAACGCCCTTGAATTTAAAAATAAAACTTCAAATGCTGTTGAAGTGAACTTCTTAAAAGTTCTTTGTTCAGGGTGAACGTGCACAACAATGATGATAGATCTCAGAGGGAGGGTGTGGCTGGCTCGTTCTCGCTCCCGACAGACCTTATAATGAGCTAACATGTGTCGAGCTATTCATATCAACATATAACACTCGACTTATGATAGTCACTTGTGTTTATTACATCAGCGTACATATCCAGTCAATAGGCTCAAGTTATTTCTATTATGAAATCTCCACAACAATGAACATTCATTGTTGTTCACTAATGTTAACTGACAACCATTTAACTGATTACATACATAACATATAAGCAAGAATATTATTGTTTTTAGTTTGTAGATTTCTCGTGTATTGTTAGTCAGTATAAACTAATTACATAATCAAATTGTAAGCCACTTGATGAGCTGAAAAGTGGAAACAATAAAGACATATTGGCCTTCATACATTATATTCACATCCTGGCTGTATTACAGTAATGTCAACCTTGGTATGATGATGATGATGACTAGGCAAACGCAGAATGTGCGTTGTGTGATGAGCGAGATATCTAGAAGGTAAAATCTAAAACTCTACACACCTTGATCATATAAAATATACTCCATTCGATACTGTCGTATTTTAAAAGATGTAGGAGATCGGATGGCCAGGCTCTTCTACACTTATGATACGTATTTCTTGTTTTTCACCTGTTTATTCTCTCTTCACCCTTGTTACGATGCCTTTTCCTTTCTCTTCCCCTTCCGTTTCCCCTTTACTCCAGTGGTCGTTCCCTTAACTAAAACTCAAATGTATAGATAGCAGTGATTTACGGACTGATAGCTGTCAGTGTCAGCTTCCACGACATCACAGATACCAATGGATCTAGGGAGCCGTGCAACATTTTTTTGTCATTATTTATATTTATTCAATGAATAAAAAACATGTACGGTATTACATTACTTTCTTCGAAACGGGTAAACTTTCTTCGAACCTTCGAAACTATAGGGTTCCAAGTTGGATAAGTTTGAAAAGTTTCATGTCGATCTGTCAAACCCTGCGACCTGTGCAGTGCTTACAAACAAACAAACAAACAAATAGAAACAGACAGACAAAGCTCCATAAGAGTTGAGTGGAAATCTTCGCTAATGCTCATCTAATTATGTGACAACATGGTACAAACAACAGACCAATTAGTCAAAACTGGATATTTGGGAAGGAAGTTTTGAGTGTAGAATCTAGGACGCTGCTAATATTGCCAAACCATTCTCACAAGAAGTATCATTTGATTCAGCACATTTCAAGCAATTCGGTGTCACGTAATATCGTTGCAACAATCTGTAAACAAAAACAACTTATTTTGTTTGCAAACGACGTAAAAATAATGAAATAAAATAAATCTCTCTTTGTCCTGGCACTGTTTTGTTGCTTATATTGCAATTTATTCATGTGTATTTAATTTTAAACCTTTGACATATGAATAGAATAAAGATTACTATTTGATTTGTTTCTTCATACTTACATCTCTCTTTTATACATATTTAACGCATTCTATAGCAGTTGTACATTTTTTTTTCATACTTGTACAACACTTTGCTCAGTTGAATAAAGATAATAATTATTATTAAATAACCATTAAAAGTGTCTTTGAAAAAAAAAAGAATACCACAAAATGTGATTATTTTCAACCCATTAATTCATCTTCTGTTGGTCCTACTCCGTTACACAGCGATACCAGGCCTCAACGTGCCGCGGTGAATCGCTTTGAGAGCCGGCACGACCAACTTGTCGTGTCAAGGACAATCTCCGTCTCCTGTCAGAACGCACTTCGTGGGGGAAATCATGCAATACAAGTTGATTTATACCACCTTGGAGGTATTGAACATTTGATTCTAATAATATCGGAACTTGATACAAAATTATTGTTTCCCAATTAAAGCCATGGATGAAGATACGATTCCACACCAAAGAATAATTAAAAATAAGGTAACTCATTCAACAAAATATAATAAAACATGAGGAAATAATTTCTGGGTCAGAAAACAATTCAAACATTCACAGTGCTGATATTTAAATACTGATATTCTGCTCAATCGACTCCTACGCACGCCTAATATTACGTGGGAAAAGTGACTAGCTGTTGTTTGGTGAGGGAAGGAGAGGGGGGCTTCAATGTCGTATGCCATTTAAGATTGATTCTGCTATTTCACATTTGACTGATGAAATTGATTATTTGTATATGTGAACAATAATGTATAGGCCCACTGAGCATATCGCCCAAGCATTTCCTTCCAGTTCCGTACAGACAGTACTGATACAGGTTCGCAGCTGGTGTTTGCGTTATCGAGTTTTCTCTGTCTCTCATCGCACTGCGGGGCCCTCAGCCGTAATCGCAGCACCCAGTCTCGGACTGGCCAGTGAGGCCCCCAAGATACACAAGTCTGCACTAATGCTTGACCTATGAACAAATCTTAATTAAATATAAAATACATGGCAAAATCTAATAAAATATTGACTCTATGTATGGGGCTGCCTGCGGCCTGTATACGACATGGTTGTAACTATAGGAAATGTGGTGGGAGGTGCACGTGTTTTTTTTCAATCTTTAGTACGTAAGCCTAGACTAAGAAATGTTTTTGTACCATATTTCATAGGAAATGAATGCTCGATGTTGTACTTCTATCAGCAACTGGCGTTTGAAGGTGATGAGTGAATTCTGTTATTTCGTTCACAATATGCAATGCTTGCTGGCACGGAGGCCCCTGAATCATTCATGTTCTGCAAACCTTTGCGGTTATCAATAAACAAAATGCAACAATACAATTGTGCTTTGTGTATAGTAATCTTTATCTTTCATATTTTGCGCTCATTTCCGAGATTGCAGAGTTACAGAATTTAATAGAAATGTTGTAGGGGCCACCCTTGTGCAAGTAAATCAAATTGCTATTCAATGTATTTTGTATAACTGGCAGTTGCTCTTTCCACTTCTAATGCGTTGTCCTGTTTCATCGTTCAAGTTACACGTGCGGGTGCGTTTTTGTTCTTCTTCTGTTCTTCCACATTATTAGATGAGCGTTGCGAAGAATTTCATTCTATATGCTGAAAAATTTTGATCTTTTTTTTTTTTTTTTTTTTTCTTGTATGACTACGTATATCACACAGTCGGGAAATGGTTTAGTCAAACCGGTTCAGGCTGAAACGGTTCAACAAATGAGTGTATATCACAACAATTCAGAAACCCTTGGGCAAAACCGCGGTCAAAACGTTTCAGCGCCAGCCATTTTTAATGTTTACGTAAGTCGATATATTGGTATATATATTGGTACATATTGGATATTGGTGACGTAAGTCAGTAAATAATCGACAACGAAGCTGGAATTCAATAAGGATCGATTTATCGCTCGCGTTCAAGGTTACCCTGAAGCGGTTTGACGTGTATATCAATCGTATCGAGTTCTCCAATTCACTTGCCACACTGGATTGGAACTAAAGCGTTTTACACCAAAACCGACAGGTATATCACCATCTGTAAACCGTTCCAGCCTGAACCGGTTTGACTAAACCGTTTCCCGACTGTGTGATATACGTAGTCTATGTAATTTTGTACGCGGCATACAGGTCAGAAAAAATTATCAATTAACTCGGAACTTTTTTCTCAAATTGGTATCACATAGGTTGGGATTGTTTTTCAGAAAAATCGGTCATCGGTTTTTCCGGAAAAATTTGGAAAGTATAGAAAATCCCCATAAGAATAAGCCCGGGGAGAAATACTTGGAAATCGAAGGTTTTCAAAAAGTTCTCAATTTATACTGAATGTGGAAAGAACTATCATACATATTTTAAGCGATTTATGGAACAATCGGATGTAAAATAACGAAGAAAACACATTTTTAATGTACTTTTTTACACATCAATGAAAGCAATTAAGAAAGCAATTAAGGAACTATTAAATGTGAGCAACAAGTGTCACCAATAAATTAAAACAATTAAAATTGGTGATAGATATCAAGAAGGCACTGGTACTATTGTTGAGAAACCAAGGTCCATATACCAACAGACAGCCACGGTTTTTAAACCTTTGAAGTGATCCATGGCCTGTATATGTACATTGAGCTGACCAAATGTTCTTAATTCTACATTTCCATACTTCTAAGCTCATCTCACAATGCATATAAAGTGTTTTCCTAGTATTCTATACTAGGCAAACGCAGAAAGTGTGTTGTGTGATGAGCGAGATATCTAGAAAGTAAAATCTAAAACTCTACATACCTTGATCATATAAAATGAACGTCATTCGATACCAACGAATCTAGGGTGCCGTGAATTAACAATGCAACATTTTTCTGCTATTATTTCTATTTATTCGACGAATAAAGAACATGTATTACATTATTC
The DNA here is from genome assembly GCA_907164805.1 of Brachyptera putata. Classification (NCBI taxonomy): domain Eukaryota; kingdom Metazoa; phylum Arthropoda; class Insecta; order Plecoptera; family Taeniopterygidae; genus Brachyptera; species Brachyptera putata. The sequence goes on along the minus strand of OU015465.1, from coordinate 32,563,964 downwards.
TCATTGAAACGGCTGGTCTGACTTGCATACAAATTTTTAATCATGTGTATCAAATCCGTGTTTGCATTTGAGGAAAATTTGAATTAAATTAGTGAGATTTTTTTTCCAATTTTTTCCCCTCAGCCTTATCTTATGGGGTTTTTAGAAACTTTGAGATGATGTTTCTAAAAAATATTCCTAGAGTTATGACCCAAAAACTATAGGGTTCCAAGTTGGATAAGTTTGCGCAAAAAAAAAGTTTCGTGTTGATCGGTCGAACCCTGCGTCCTGCGCAGTGCCCACAAACAAACAAACAAATAAACGCGACAGACAATTTCCGTAAGAGTTGAGTGGAAATCTTCGATAACGCTCATTGAATTATTTACCATTACATATTAATCATACTTGACAATTACAATGCATGACACTGCATGGCCACTACAGTTATTTGTAAAATAATATCTGATATTTTAAATTGAAAACGGCGAAAAAAATGGTATTGAATTCGTCGTTGAATTTTGAATGGTGAGCTTTTTCTATGATAATTATTTTTGATAGCTTGCTTGTTACATTTTTCAGGTAATTTTTTCAGTTACAGTTTATTTAGCATAGCTTCGCTATGCTTATTTTGATAGCCAATGGGGAGTCAGCTCTATAATTGTCGTTAGTTATATCTAGGGCTAGGATGTTCATGACAAATATGACAAATAATATGGCATAAAAGAATGGAAATATGATCTCGAAAATGCAAGAATAACCATTAGAATGTACGAAATCCATGTTTTAATGATTATTGTTCATTATCAAATTATTTGTGAACGAAGTTACGAGCTGCAAAACGATATTCTAAACGATTCTTAATATTGAAATTGTATTTCGAATTCTAATACACCGCAGGGAATTATTTGATATGAAGGCCTACATTTTGACCGACTGTCAACATATTGAACATATAATAAAATACGTGATTTGAAAAATGGCCGTTTTTAATTATGCTAGACCGAATTGAATTTCGGATATTTTAGGACACAAAATGATAAATTAGCTGTGAATTACTTATCTCAGTTCAGCCCGGCAGGAGACTCATACTCTGTAAATTAATCATTCTTATTATCGTCATGAGAAAACATATTTTCTGTGATCTTTCTTTGTTGTTAATTTGATGTTCAAAATGAAACAATAGGAATGGGTATGATTCTTGAGTGTAGTTTTGAAAGTGGTGTCATAAAATATAGAGTTACAGTACATTAAGTACTACACAAGATGTTCAAGTTTATTGTTTGTCCAAGTTTCATTTTATAGTTCAAAAGCCCTTACTTTTTCCAATGAATAAGAAAAATGCAGCATATCACATACTGATGGCTTTGATTGTAACTCTTTTTCACATAGCTATTATACCACTGATAGAAGGACTTAGTTGTAGTCTATAAGAAAGATGATTTGTATTGAATAAATCATGTGAAGATTCTACTGTAATAGGACAGTTATACATTTTGCGCTTAAAATATGAATATAAGGAAAAAATTGCCTTTATCGGCTGGGACTAGACGGCGCACGCCGAAGACCCAGTTGTCGTTCGGGATTCGCCCTCGCTCTAAGAGGCCCTTCTGAATTTTGTTGCCGCCGAGGCCTTTTGGACCCAGTCCGACACTGGCAGCGCCCAAAGGAAGCATTGTAAGACTTGCAGCTGACTCAACACGTCTCTTCATTCAGGAACAGAACTGCCGTGTGGATTCAACGAGCATCCTTTACAAAGAGTATATATTTCATTTTCAATTATTTGAAACATATTGTTCCTACAGACAATTTCTAGACTGTCGTATAGTATTTGTTGTCGTGGTGGCGCCACTGAGGAGCCTAATCCTTTATACTCGAAATCTTCATCAGGTCAGAAGTTTTTTAATAATGTCAGGACACGAGAGAAGAAAAATGCAACAGAATTCATCAAAATTAAATCAGACAAATCAGTAGTTGATATGAGAGCACTTCTCACTTTTAATTTCACTTCATTTCTCTGAAACATTGTATAAAACCATTGCTCAAGTTGCGTACACAAGATCTAGCATGACAGAGGACTGGTTATCCCACCTCGCGTTGATAACACTGAGAGAGTGTTAGCTCACAGAAACTCTCGGCTTTGAGAGAGTAATTGACAAACTTTCCAGAATAAAGCACGGAGTGAACAATTCAAAGAGTCGAAGTCTATTGCATCTTGAGTTATTTCATTTTTATCCATATCCAGTGTTGAGTAAAGATAACATAATATTAGGTTTAGAAAATTAAAAATAATACTCAAATTAATCATCAAACTCGAATTGAGATTTGAAAATATCTTACAAAAGTAATGTAAATGAGAATTAATAATAAATTGTTTGCTATTTTTCTAATTGTAATATTCAATTACATAGGTTCGTTGTATCATTGATATATTTAATTCAATGATTTAATCAATCATGTTACATGTTACAATCCATGTTACATTTATAATAATAATTGCTTGAAACCACACTTTATGCCGAGTGCTGATTTGTTAGATTCACGGGTGGACATTCATTATTCTATACGACTCGCTACATGTACCAGTAACAAGAAATAAGAATAGTACCTACTGTAGTATTAGCCTTAACGTACGCAGCCGTAGCTGTCAGTGAATGATACTCATTGATCAGACTGTCAGATTAATTCATTTGGTAAAACAGTGTTGATCTGAGAGCTGTACAATATAATAAATATGTACCGTAGCATTAGCTCATAACACGCATGCGCGCTGTATGCATAGAATGTGCCATATAAGTTACGTTCCAAAACACAAATAATATCAATGAAAAATTAAGAAATACAAAAATCCCTGCGGGGGGGGGGGAGGGGTAGTGCCTCCCGTTCATTACATCTTTATCTAAATACAGGCTTCGCAGACTATGTGACTTTGCACTCATATTGTGATCGAAGATTTATCATGCAATGCATGACACCCTTCAAAGTTCTTGCCTTCCCCCAAACAAACAACAACATACAACAACATGTGTATGTCGGTGTATCCTTCACAGAAATGCACGTTGCGGATCGTATGACAATAAATACTATCATTAGATGAGCGTAGCGAAGATTTTCATTCCATATACCGAAAAATTTTGGGCTTGGTTTTTATTTTTTTATTTTTCTGTGTGTGTAATTTTGTACGCGGCATACAGGTCAGGAAAAAGTTTCAATCAACTCGAAACTTTTTTTACAAATTGGTGTTTTCCGGAAAAAAATTGGAAAGTATGGAAATTCCCCATAAGAATAGGCCAGGACCCTTATTCCTGAAAGTTCTCACTTCTAGTCACTAGTCACTTGGTGACATGAGTCACTTTTCTTCTCATCTCACTTTTTGCTGATTTGCTATTCCCGAAATAAAAATGGAATCTTAAAAAGTGAGTCACGGCCTTGTCACTTTTAGTGGAAACTAATCAGTTTCATAGGTACCCCTGACGCGAGGCTACGTGGATCTGACCAATGGCGTTCATTGTTTTATGGCGGGAATGTGAATTTAGGCGGGAAATATGTTAAATTAGATATTTCATTAAAATATACATTTTTATGCAAGTTTTTTCACTGTCTCAATATATTGCTCTTAAAATTAAAATTATTATAGTTATTATAAGTCAAAATTAATCATAAGTTATTATAATTTCAATTTTGTTCATCCCCATAATTATTAATATATTATAATTTTGAAAATTGTTTAAATTTGAAATCATTTACAATAGAATCTCAATTGTTGACTATGCTTCATGTGATTTGTGAGTGAATTGACTCTACTCTGTGAATATTGGAGATCCTTAGAACTTTATACATGATATAGCCATATAGTGCATAAATATATCTTTCAATTCTTTGCATATTCGTTGCGATCCACGTTCAATGGTCGTAATGGTCGCTGCGATCCACGTTCACGTATCCACGATCTTATTTCTTCCACGGACGTTCTACCCGCGTTTCGTCTTTATTCCGCCGAAAAAAATGCGGAGAATTTGGCTACGTTAACACTGCTCTTGCTCTGTATTTGTCTTAACTCCACTTCTTTATCATAAATATCTACATATCCAATGATACTGTCTATGTATAATTTGTATTGTGAATCATTTTTGACTTGATAAGTGAGGCGATGAACGCTGACAAGGTCCAAGCATTTTTTTGGTATTATACGTTTGTTCCGCTAGCTGTTTTGCAATCCTGATGGATTATTTGTACTTATCAATGATCTACAAAAAAATCAATGAGTAAGGCTGAGTATCCTTCACTCTAAACTCATTAGTTTACAACCGTGAGAACCGTAGCTAACGTTAAAGTAGCTATCGAGGTAAGCTGGTGCTATGCAATAACTAACTACCATGCAGAGTTGATTTACAAACTATTATTAAATAATGATCCAACCCTGGTTCCAACTATAACATTGAGTCTATTATTATTCATTCATATTGGGTTTAACAACATTATAGGCAGGCCTAGTTTTGGAGAAAATTATAGGTCGTAAGTCTTAAGTATACGGCAGGTGGTGCGTGACATCGCTATTCTGGTGTCAATGTCAAATAATTAAAATGGGGTGGTATGATCACCCTTGTGGTGCCCCTTCCAAATGATCCTACTTCCATACATAGCCTTAATGGGGGAATAATGATTTTTTTTACTGAGACGTATGGCCAAGTGGTCGATACACTGAACCGTCATTCAGGAGACGAGGGTTCGATTCCCGCCATGGTCGACCATCCTGACAGGGGTTTTTCGTGGTTTCCCTCTGTCGTTCAGGTCAATACTGGGATGGTTCCGTAACAACAGGCCACGACCGACTCCTCACTATCTAAAAAACACAGGTCTAATAAAATTACCTTTGATCTCACCATCGTATCATCTCGTACATAATTCACCGACGCCAATAGATCGTAGTCATCAGCAAAGTGTGTCGCTAAACACAATACGGTATACATTGAAAAAAAAAAGATTTTGCATCAAGATAGGCCTACGACGTTGAGAAAAATTAGTTACATTACAATGAATTATTTCCTTTGATATGGTAAGGTCGCCCTTGTAATGTGTCGTCTGAAAGATTCTGAATCAAATTAAAAGATTTGCTGGTTGAATTATAATTATTGCCTAGCAGGTAAGCCGACCGGTAATGTATAAGATGTTCTCGAAGGCATATCTCTGTTAACACGCGCACCTTACTATTGGAACTATACAACGTAATTGTGACTCGTAACTTGTGAACGTAAACGTAACTTACTTCCGATCACCGAATATTTTTCGGCCCCGGTAACCGGGAACTTCACTTATTGATGCAGCTACCTAGTCGATGATCTTCGACATGAATGGCTGAGTTGGATACCCGCTCGACCTTTTTGTTGTGTTACCGTAGCATGAAACATATCAATACGGAGGCCTACGATCTTTGCCTCGAAGTGTCAAGTTTTGAAGGAGCGATTCTCACCCGCTGGGGATATCCAAGCTGTTTTGTAGGTCATTATCTTTTGGATAATGCATAGCTAGGCAAGACTGACACATTTGTGTGCCTTGTAAGCACATAGCCCAGCCGTAATGTTCAAATGTCTACCAATGCTATTAGGTAGGCCTATAGGCTAAATATGTTGTACCGGCATAGATTCCGGTATCCGGTATCCTTAACCAATCTTTCAAGGGTAATGGTTTTAAGGTTTTCTACTTCACAATGACAGCCAGGGTTACGGGTTTGTGCCGAATCGTCAAACCATCGTCTAGGCCTACTACCACCTAGTTCATACGGTAACCACCACATATAGGGCCTAGATCAGTCAAGAAGTTGGCTTATTTACCATCAGGCCAAGACACTAAGACAAGCGACAGTGAGACTAATTTTATACTGTTTATTACCTAGCCCCCCAAAACCAACCTAGGCTTAGGCCTATGATAAGTTTGAGACAATAGAATAGGGCCTAGCCATTCATGGCCTAGCCTAGGCCTTGAGTGTGTAGTGTTAGGTTAGGTTACTTCAAACTCAATGTCTGGGGCCTATTGAATACTTTGGCCTATTTGATAATATTGACATAAGATTGTACTACCTTTACGCTATTAGACAGTGATGAGGCCCTCTTTGGAGGTCCTATATAGCCATTTAAATCTTGTGAATCCAAACCTTGCACGGAAGTCGGAACATTGCATCAATTAGTTGACTTAGTTCGAAGGCATCTATTAGTACATTGTGCACTCTTTCATACACTCTAGGCCTACCTTCCACAATTGCGCCCATTACATATAATACAAAGCCATGGGTGACAGTAAACGACACAAATTGGCGAAACAGTTTGGTTAGGTTTTCACAGCTGATGCATTGAGTTTGTAGTTAAACTCAATGGCTGATGCAAGAAATACGACCAAAACTGTCATGGCGGTTATCTCACTTTCGTTGTCACCACCTTTTTGGTTTGTGACAAGAAAAGTGACATGAGTCACTAAAATCTTAAAAAATGACTCACTTTGTTATTTCGGGAATAGCAATCGGCCATTTTAGTGAGATAAACCAAAAAGTGAGTCATCTCACCAAGTGACAAGTTTCAGGAATAAGGGTCCAGGGGAGAAATACTTGGGATTTTGTTTTTCAAAAGCTCTCAAATTTATACTGAATGTGGAAAAAACTATTATACATATTTTAAGCGATTTATGGAACAATCGGATGTGAAATAACGAAGAAAACGCATTTTTAATGTACTTTTTTACACATCAAAAGCAATTAAGAAAGCAATTAAGAAACTATTAAATGTGAGCAACAAGTCTCACCAATAAATTAAAACGTTTAAAATCTGTGATGGATGTGAAGAAGGCACTGGTATTGTTTGGAAACCAAGGTCCATATACCAACAGACAGCCACGGTTTTTAAACCTTTGAAGTGATTTGAGCTGACCAAATGTTCTTAATTCTACATTTCCATACTTCTAAGCTCATCTCACAACGCATATAAGGCGTTTTACTAGTTATCAGTAGTTACATTCATATAGATTAGTTATCATGATTAGTGGCATGCCGTAATGCATGCTAGAACTATAACGACCACGAAATAAGTTAATAATCAAATGTACCGGTAGGCCTAGTCATGAGTTTGTACTTTGTAGTATCACAGATAGCTGTAGTATACACTGAAAACTCAATGATGTAGCTGTGTAATCGATTGTGTGTAAATGAAATACATTCAAAATGCAATTAACTTATTTAAAATGTGGTTGTATGTTCATATGTTTACTGCTTGATATTATAGTCATATCATTTCATTACTTTATGAAGAAAAATCTTCAAATTACCTCTATTGATCAAGAGTTCAATAAGTATTATTAAAAGAATAAATAGTATTAATAAATAGTAAATCTGTAAATAAATGGTAAATTAATAGCATTAATCAATTAATAATATGTATGTAATCTGACCCCAACGAGTTCTAACTCGTTCATTCTTAGCGCCTCTCACGCATATGCATATTGGTGGATCAACACATCCGTGCGTTAGCGTTAAGGGTGAGAGAAGACGGTAATCAACGCATCACGTAAAAGTGAGGCGTTCATTTGAAGAATTATAATACTCTCGCCTATACAAGAATATGATGAAGAAATATAGTACAAATCAAATTGCAGATATACATTGAAATGAGTTACATTTTCATAACTCTGATGTTTTGCTCTCTCTAAGCTGTTCAATACATAACAATAACAACATTGCTGCATTGACTAGAGCTACTTTCGCCATTGTCCATTCGCCGAAGTTCAGCCAATCACGAGGAACATTCACGTCACGTGATGTCAATAAAGCAGCATGCCGAGCAACTCAGAGCAAACTCAAACTCGCTCAAACTTGTGAATGTGAAGACGGTAGCTGGACGGTAGTGTTCTATTGGTGTTCTAGACACGCTATGATTGTTCTACGAACAATTAGTATAGTTCTAATGTACGTCAACCGAAAACCACGCTTCATGAGTAAGCCTAGTCGCCAACACAGGTCTCATTGTTACCGATCTGTGAAGTTTTCTACCAACATTTATCGTTTTCAAGTACGTCGACTGAAAACCATGCCATTGAATTTGTCTACAAAATCAATGACCATGCTCTATGGTTCAGTCACCAACACAGTCCTCATTGTTACCTAATTCGTTTACAACAGTAACATTGACCGTGATGATGACACTCTAGAAGGTGCAAGTTCAAAGGTAAGTTGAACACCTTCACCTATAATAATAAAAGGCCGCAGGTCCCTTGTTTTATTTCTACTTTGTAGGCCTAGGCCTAGCTTAATCTTTCTTCTATTGCCTAGGCCATTGAATTAGTACGGTCGTAGGTTCACTACAAATTCAATGCCTAGGTCTAGGACTAGGCCTAGCCTACTCCTAGTCATTGAGTTTGTAGTTATATAGAGGCGTCATGCGCGGGTTAACGTGTTGTGTCAAAAATCGTTGAGTTTCGGTTCCGTACCGCTACGAACGCGACCGATCTTGTTTCGCCACACATCTAGCGCTCAAGTGGTACAAAACAGAACTATTGATGTATCTAGCGCTCAAGTGGTACAAAACAGAACTATTAATGTATCTAGCGCTCAAGTGGTACAAAACAGAACTATTAGGAGCACTACTTGACCGACCTCAACGCGGATAACTTGAACTCCCTCCTATAATTTGAGCTTGCTTGTGTTATTGCATTCAAACTTCATGATTATATTGATGATTTGTTAATAATGATAATAGTAATTTATCTTCATTTCACATAAATTGTAATTAAAATTACACCATCTTGTACAAATGAATATCAAAGTACAAGTATTGAGTATCACCTCAATGTCTTTATCAATCATTTACTGAAGAATTTACATACTACCGTAATATATATATTTTTAATAACATCGAAAGTTGATACACAATCATTGTTCCCCAATTAGGGCTATGGATGGAAGATTAGATCGTTTGAATGGGGCACCACAAGGACGATCTTACCATCCCAAAGAATAATTATCTGTCTTACGTCAACAACCAGGAAATTCTTTCAGCATACATGTATACTTTGCATGCATATTACCATATTTCCATGCACCATATTACCGTAATATGCATATTACCATTCATATTACGGTAATATAACACTAGTATTCATTCATTCAATAAAACCACACTTTCACCTTTATTTATAGAATTATCTCGACTTTACATGGAAATAATGCTGATTGTCTGAATGATCTCACAGTTTAAAGTGAGACTATTAAATATTGTTAGTAAAATTTATGTTATGTTAGTTATGTAGCAAACTTGATATGTTCGGGGCGCCTTGACTACACATTTGTTACACAACCAAATTAACGCTGTCTTTGAAAATGTAACTTATTACCATATCTATTAGTTCAGGAACAACTGGTAAATTCATGATACAGCACTTGAGCACAACAGGGCTTATATCAGTGGAATGTCAAGTGGGCATGTGGATAGTTTATTCCATTATGAAAAGTCCAAATGTCAATCTCGATCATAAACAAATGAGTATCAATTACGTCTATCTAAACTCTAAAGCCTTTGTCATGCAGCTCAAATTGATTTGTAAACTCATTATTTCCAACAATTCACAGAATTCCACCTCAATCATTCCACCCGGGCATTACCTAGGTCTCATAAACACGTTGCTAGACACTCGTACAGACACACTGCTAGACAGCGTCCTTATCTACTGGGGGATCTGGTTTATTTAGTTAACCAGTTGCAGTTTTTACCTGTGTCAATGAGTCAATGAATAGTGACTGAAAATATTAAATCTGTAATATTGTTTCCGGTATACTGGTATTACTATAATAAGCCTGACCATTTTACCTGGATTTCCACTGCTCTTATGTTTTATGTAGACGTATATTTTAGTGGTCACTAAGATGAGTTACATTTGGGTTATTTCATACTTGGGCCTATATTAATTATATTTCATCTTTCGTCCATAGCCTTAATTGGGGAACAATGATTTTGTATCAAGTTTCGATGTTATTAGGCAAAAAAATAATAAAAAAATAATAATGCTGGCTGGATCCTGATTCAATTCACCTTTGTTATACCTCAACTGTCAAAAATGACAAAAATGCGGCGAACAATTACCCTCCATGTGTAGCCTACTACAACTCATGTACATGTACTCATGTTCTATATTATCCAAATAATATAGAAATAAGTTTGCCGACATTTGTTCACTAATACTTCATTATTTTATTTTATCTATTATTACATTAACTTAAAACAATATTCAATAAGCGTTTTTAATGCTTTACCAAGTAATATGCATGCAAAGTATACATCCTGAAATAATCGCCTGCTTGTTGATGTAAGACAGATAACAAGAAACACTTGAGAACAGCATGGCTTGGAACGTCAAGTGGGCATGTGGATTGTCGAACTCATGATAAATCTAGTCGCCATGCAAGCCGTGTTGTAGCCTACTAGACAAAGTTATATTGGCTGATATTTTATACTTGATCCATTTGGAAATGAAGTGTTGATATTCTTGATACATATTCTGATTGATACGTGTCGCAAAATCAACAATTCATCTGATTTTTAGTTGGAATAGTTATGAGAAATAATAATATTCTTCAGAATTTGTAAAACATATTTTCTAAATGTATCTATTTTCTAAAATTAAGTATAAAAGGTTGATACTGGGGGAGGGTGGTCGAGTGGTAGTGGAATGTCGGTTATATTCAATCTATTTATAGTACCGTCAATAGTACCGATTTTTAAAATGCCGAAATCAAACTGAAAAAAACGGAAAAACAAATGGAAACGTATCCCCCCTTTTTTTGAGTGTGTGAAATGGAAACACTTGCTGTGCAATTGAGCATATGTGCAATATCTAAAAAAAATCCTCCCACCCTCTTGATACGGTCATGCTAGACATTCGTCTCCTAATGCATTGAATGGCAATAGGGACGTTATCTGTGAGGGATCAGGTTTGTGTAGCCATTGACTACTCAATGGTGTAGCTAACCAGTTGCAATCACAAAGTCTCCGATGGCCCTATCCTCGATTGTAATTTATAGTAGTATGCATAATGTGTTATCAACGTTATTAATTATTTCGATAATATTAACCAAAAGAAACGTGTGGATCAATCGCTAGAACACTGAACCCTCATTAAGCGACGGGGTTCGATTCCCTCCATTGTCGCCTATCCTGACAGTGGTGCATCGTGGTTTCCTCCTGTCATTAAATACTGCAAAAATGCATGCAAATACTAAATAGTAGGCCTCGATCTTTTCCTTCCCACTAACCAAAACACATAATAAAATGTTTCCATTCATATAGATTTTTTTAATATCCATCATTAAAATCATAGTCGTAATTATCAAAAATTAGAATGATCATCGAGTTCATAATGTTATACTGTGTTATGCTTCATTAATCATTAATAATTTGAATTATAATTTTAATACTTCCGATTGAAAAAAATTCAGTTGAGATTTATTTGATACGGTCATGCTAGACATTCGTCTCCAATGCATTGAATGCTAATAGGGATCTTATCTGTCGGGGTGATCAGCTTTGTGTAGCCAACCAGTTGCAGTGTTTACCTGCGTCATTAAGATTATGTCTGTGTTTGAAACATTGAAAATAAGAAACAAGTTATTTTTGAGAAAAATATACAGGTCGTTAATATGACGCCCCACATTTTTCGTGAGTTTTCACTACTACTTTGTCACCTGTTTGCTCAAGGGGTTTATTTGGAAGAAAATTAGTGGAACACAGTAAAATATGTACGACACGCGGTTTAGGTTGGCTGGTAAACGTGTTTCTGATTCCGGCTGGTAAAATATGAAATGAAATGTCCGGTAAAAAGGATCCACTGTCGACCAATTTGTAAAATTAAAAATGCATTTCTATTATTTTTTCTCACAAACACCATGAATCACAGAAGAATTGTACTACATTCCATTTTAAATAATCATGTTCATTTTCATTTGCATGCAAGTCAAGTGCATAACAGCAGGTATTATTTAGACACATGATTTGCGTGAATGATAATGGAGGCTAACCATATTGCCCTTATTCTAGCACCTAAGCATTGATCCAAGTCACAATAATGTGAAGGATATTATGGGTAATGGTACTTGAACGGACGAACCATTGAGTTTGTAGTCAATGCTTGAACGCATGGTCAAACGGACTCGTAGTTGACAGAATGAGGTCACTTTGAAAATTAATTAAAAATATAAAACCTTTTTTAGGGGGATTGAATAATGGGAGTACCATGTTACTCATTAACTCTCAACTCTTTTATCATACATTTCTGAAACTAGTTTGTAGTTCCATATTTTTACTATTCTAAGTGAAATCAAGAAAATTTTAGTTGATAATTATAAAACAAATTATTGCTTATTTGTTTGATTCACCTGCAGAGAAGATGTACAAAGCATCTTTGTGGGATATTGTAAACATGTAGGGTCTATATATCTTTTGTTTCCTTGAAGAATCAATTAGAAAGAAAAAAAAGTATTACTATCATAATTATTTCCATTATTTAAAAAAAAATATTATTATCATTATTACTATCATCATCACCGTGAAGATGATCTCCATTATTTTTTTTATCATCATGAAGATGATGATAAAAATAATAATGATAATAATAACGTGAATAATTATTATTTCTTTCATTATGTGAATAATTTCAATATCTTTTCAACGTTCCATCTTTCGACTATAATAGGTGTCACTGACCAGGGTAATTTCTTCATTTGATCGATGTATTTTCTAGGATTTAACAATATATAAACCAAATCATTGAGTTAAACTCAATGACCAAATGAATGAAGCGACAACTATAATGAGGGAAAATCCAACAGTGAATAATTGTGTCTCGTGATATCCTATCATTTGCTGCAGACATTAGACTATGCTGGAGCCTGTAGGCGCTTACGTCAAGTGCCTTGTTGCCATAGATACATTATTCTGAATAAATCTCTTACTAAAAATTGACTCTTTGACAAGGAAGATTGGAACTAGGGTCGATTTATCGTTCGAAAGACGTGTTTATTTCAGATTCAGCAACCAGTCAATCGTGCGAATAAAGCGACCCCTGTCGGGGTCTTGTCAAACACGGCCACTCACACTAATACACATTGTTTCTCTTCAACACCTCGTGTATCTTCAACATACCGGCCCTATTCCAATGGATCAGGTCCGGCCGCCGTTTGTACGATGGTCCGATATGGCTAGAGAAGAACATAATATATTTTGATTATTTTTCAGACACAATACATTATAACGACACCATTGAGTTTGTACAAACTCACAGGCAATAATCTGTACCATTAATAAATACATTATATTAGGTTTCTCACCTTTCAATTAGGCCAACCTCTGGCTTCCCATCGACGCCGACGAATTCCCTGTATGTATCGATCACGTGTACCGATTTGACTGTAAATAAAAGAACAATTATCACATCAATATCGTCATAGGTGGAGGGAGCTGTTACGTAATAATAATAATTATGTGGTATAAACAATATACCTTTCTTTGATAACTTCTCTCTAATGTATTTGTTGAGTTCCAACACTCGGTCCATGCCATCGTGCCTCATTGTGGGTGGCAACGTTAAAATAAATAGCCGTAGCGAATGCTGGGTTAAGATCCTAGCGATGGCGGTTATTTGTTCGGTTAAAAACCTAACCGGGGTCTTCTTCGTATTCTGTACGATAAAAAGATAAAATGTATCATGATTATTTCAATTTCATTTTTACAACGACGGTAAAACTAAAAGACATTAGTCTATTCTAATTCTAATTGTCATTTAACTTACATGCAAATCGTTTGTACCGATCATCAACACTACCGTGTCGTGTTGGCACAGCCCCTTCATTTTGCGCAGACGCTGCAGGTGGTTTTGTAATTGTTTTATTGATTGCCCCGACTTGCAGAGGCCCAACATCTCCGTGCCTTTGCCTGTATCATAAAAGGAAAATCCTTATAAAGAGATAACAATGATATTATGACAATAAAATTAGTATTTTCTAAGAATTCTGATTAATTTCTAAATTCGTTTCATGCATGTTGCCTACTCAGTTACAAAAAATGTAATCAAATAAAGATTGTTTGAAGATTTTGTAAATTATATGGCTTACAAGTCAAATAAAGTAGGCCTAATGTATGAAAAAATGAAAAATTATAAAAATTATTATTATTATTAAATGAGATCGTTGTTTAAAAATGTTAATGGGATAGAATAATTACACAAAGTGTAACAAAATGAAATGATTTGTGTAATTATTACCAATTAATGAAATTACCAACATAAATTGAGTAATAGCTACAGTAAATTATTTCCTCTATTGACGACTTACCATTCCTGAGGGATGTCCGATGCAAGATACTTTTCTGGAATCGCAACAGCATGGAATCTCCAACAAACAATAACTTGTTGCTCGACATTATACTTATGAACACTTGAAAAATCTTACGATTCGTTATTGAAAAATTACGAAATCTGTAAGATCCATAATGAAGCTATACCATGCGCTTATATAGCTCATTGAAAAATCTCAAAACCCAATGCTGTAAGGTGATTGGCTGTATATTGCTAACCAGCCAATCACCTTACGGCATTGTTTTCAGGGTTTTTTAGGCCACTATATAAGCGCAGGTGTGGTCTGCACAATTGGGGAGTTTTAGAGTGGTTTTTCTACTGTGATTACTAAACTTGACCTTACGTGTGGAAAATCCGCGAATCCGAAAACAATGAAGACCTCCAGACTCAGGTGTGCATATTTGAATTGTGACAACAGGAAAGCAGAACATCCCGAAATGTACTTTCCGAGGTTTCCAAAGGATGATATCAGGTATGTTCATAAGATTTAATAATAAAGAATTGAAACTTATTAGTGGAGGCAATTAGATTAAAAATAATGCATGTTGTGAAGTCGTGCATGACACATTGCTTACTTTTTCACTATAATCATTGAGTTTATAGTGTTTCGGAATCTTTGTCCACAGGAAATCCAAATATGTATGTTTCTGTAATTTTTGTGCTGTAAGTGTTGAAACTCTCGGAGTGATTGAATTAATTAGGTTGATTAATGATTCATTTCTCGAAACTGCAAAATCACTCTAAAATAGTCAAGGCTGGTATCAAATACGAGCAAATACAATTTTATACCATTTTTTATTTTTTTTTTCAAGTTTCGTTCAAAAAAAATTATCAATAACCTTATAAATTCAATTACTCTGCAAGGTTCAAACATAGAGGAAAGATATATTATAAGTATATGGTTATATAATATAATTATTAATCAATGGTTCAAACACTCAGTTTGTGTCAGTAAGACGCAATATTTTTTAATTATTATTATTTTAATATGTCAATTTGTTAGATTGTTAATTTAATCACTCCTGTCCTAAAGAATTTACTTTTGTTCCTTATATTAGCGTCTAAAAAGATTGTTTCTTTTAACTAAAAACTAGGTGATTTATTTACGTGTGGTTTCGATTAGGAAAATTATGTAGAAAATATTCGAACAATTATTCAGGCGGGTCAATATTTGCAGATTGAGCCTACACTAAGAGCAGATTGTACCAACTGATGATTGAATATAAATTAGTTAATCATTACTCAAGATTCCATGGCAGTCGATTCAGCGGAATATGATATTTCTGTACCTTAAGTAATGATTAACTAATTAATATTTAATCATCAGTTGGTACAATCTTAATTATTCATTAACATACGGAAATAGCATACGT
The DNA here is from genome assembly GCA_907164805.1 of Brachyptera putata. Taxonomy (NCBI): domain Eukaryota; kingdom Metazoa; phylum Arthropoda; class Insecta; order Plecoptera; family Taeniopterygidae; genus Brachyptera; species Brachyptera putata. The sequence goes on along the minus strand of OU015465.1, from coordinate 32,548,233 downwards.
AGCCAAGGGTGATAACAAGTTATTTCGCTGATATTGCTTAATCAACTAATTAAACATCAGTTTGTAGTAACTCATCTCGTGGCCATAAATGTTAGGATTTCTTGGAAGTGTTATCTGGGGTTTCAGAATTGTAATCTCTTCTTAAACTTTGCGTTGGGCTTCGGTTTATCCCGAGAGAATCAGAGTCAAAAACATGCCATGCATTGTCCATGAGTCCGGTACCTTTTTGAAACAGGTATACGCATGTTCCAGTTTTGAAATAATGACAAATAAACAATAGGGTGGTTGAGTTTTATTCATTTATTTATACTTTTGCCATGCAATATAATTTTTAGAGATGGATAAATTTTTCTATTCTAAGAATGTTTCTCATTATTATTAGCGATTCAATTAATTAATTAATCGGTTGTAATTTTTTTAATGATATACCTATGTTTGTAGTCTTGGTTGGGGGAGGGAGGGGGGGGGGGGGAGTAGAAAGGATTATTTGAGGTGCGTTACTGGTTCCTTTCTATTTACAAATGAAATCCTGTATGTTTAGTATATATATCCACTTGATTAGCCACACAGTCCCCCCCCCCCCCCCCAATAACATTAAGGAAAGATGTTTGTGGTTGAGTTCGGTTGAGTTCAATTGTGTCGAGATAGTGTTACTTGTGTCAAGTTGAGGGGGGGGGGGGGGGCTGCTGACTATCCATGTTGCAGAAATGTCCACTGATAATGAATTCATTCATTGATGTGATCAGTTCCCTGACAGTTATTTTCTCTCATAATGGAGATGTAGATGTTAATAAAGAGGGAGGATGAAATAGAGAAAGTTTTGTCTGTTCTAGCTTCTAAATTTGATAAACATAACGTTAGAATGTATTATTTTTATTAAATATTTACTGTTTCAATGAACGGGATATCGCTCCCGTTCATGTCTATCATGACATTATGAATGAGATGATGGTGTGATGTGATGGAAGGTTATTTTATTGGGCGTATTTTGATAGTGGAAACGAGTATTAGCCTGAATGACAGAGAAATAAGATTTCAAATAACGGAAAGTCCTCGTTTCGTTTAGTTGATGTCACCGAAGGGTCATTGAACCATTTGGCATGTCAAATGTATACGCATGTTATAGTTTATTTGCGTGAATACATGAATACCTTCATAGTAAGTTTGATGATGTGACGTTAATGTTGAAAAGTAAAACTAATACTTTTATTCAAAAGGCGCGCGGAGTGGGTGTTGCGGGCTGATAACGACGATTTGCTGTTGAAAACGGGTAAGCAGTTGCTCAGCATGTCAATTTGTCAACGACATTTCACGGCCGACTCATTCATGAACGAGCTCCATAATTCCCTTAAGCACGACGCTGTGCCGACGCTCGACGGTAAGATATTACATGATAGAATAGTTATGGGGTCCCTATTAGATGACAGTACTGAAGATCTAGAGGAAGTGGTTTGCGACTTGGATATGGTTACTGATAGTGTAGAGGATATAGATATTAGATATAACTATAGATAGATATAGATATAGATATATAGATATAACTACAAACTCAATGTCCTAGTCTAGGGACTACATATAGGCCCTACAGGTCTTAGATTTGTCATTTGATAAAGATATGCTGGTGTATTTGTAGTTATCCAAATCCTTGGACCACCCTGCAGGCTCATCTGGTCTTAGGCCTATTTGGGTTTCTTTCTTCTTGTCATGGACCCTTACACACAAAAGACATGACCTTGGTAAAAGTTCGCTTTCACCCCATTCCTAGAATTTTATCGCTTTATTGCTATTGCTATTGCTTTACTTGTCAAATCTCAGCTTAACTTATTCCTGCCATTTCAGGTTTTGTCTGTTAGCTTTTCGGCTATAATCAGTATGCCTAATTGATTTCAATGAATATTTGATTTGTTCGAAATACTTGATTTTCCCTTGGTTATATAATTTTTTTTCAGCTCTATTCTATACATTGTAATACCGGTAGGCCTACCGCTAATGTTTAGGTGTAAGCCTACACAAAACTTGAAGCTGCCCCGGTGGCTAAGTCAATTATCGCTAGCGGTAGTAACTGAAGTCACCATTGGGCTTGGGTTCGAGTCCCGCATAAGGCATGGGTTTGTGTAAACGTCCTTTCACCTATCATCATTTCACCGTTTCATTATCACCCGCTCATTCGTACCCCCGTATAACCTAGCTGTTGGTGGGGTCGTTAAGCAACATTATAAAAAAAAAAACGTTATACAATACTTGAACAATGTGGTCTTTGTGGTACGGTAAGGGTGAAGTGGAAGGTTTGTGGGTGAACTCCGCCAAACATTCACTTGATCTACGTCATCAATGTCTACGGACACTCATCGAGTAACTACCTACTTGTGCTCTGCTCCTCTTCGCATTGTGTGCTTATACGTAAATAAACAACATTACGATCCCCGATACGGGATGATTTGTGTAAGTCGTGTAGAGTATCAATAATCGAATGGAGGATCGCATTGTTGCTTTTCCGTTGTTTCGATATTACGGTAGTTATAATCGCGAGCAAAATCACACGTTTTATATTTTCAAGTTAGGCACAATTAGTCATTATTTGTATTGATGATTTTCGATCCTGAGATGTTCGTCGAGGCAATCGGAGTACATTTAGGTACATTTCCCGAATTTTGCTACTTGGTCATTATATTAATCAATTGAGAATTTATTGAAACGTGCTTCTATTGTTTTCTCATCATACACAACATTTCGCAATTTCACGGCTTGCAAAAAGCAAACACCTCTAGGCCTGTCTATAGGCATAGATTATTATCACTTGAAGGTTTGGGTGGAAGACCACTTTCAAAAGTGAACTTGGTGCAATAGTTGGATCATCATTATTATGAACGTCCTACAAATATTGAACAAATAAATCTAAAAGTCAAAAAGAATCAATTTGGACATTATCAACTAATATTTTGTCCTTGAGTATTTTTTTGTAAGCCCTAAGGTCTTTGATTACATTTCATCTTATAGGTACCTTGTGTTCCGCTTTGTTACAGACGTATTCCGTTCCTGTCCATCGCTATCGTTGACAACTGCTGCGGCATTGGATCACGAGTTGAAGGAGTTCCTACGTTATCACGCCCAGTGCCTCGAGCGAATGCAGAGAAGCGACTGTTTGTACACATATACGGTAAATTAATTGGCAAATTGTCAATGCAGAGCAGCCAAGTATAATAACTCGTATTGACCAGACCTACCCGGCTGGCAGGAGCCATAACTAAACTGATCATCACTATTTCTAGAGTTAAGAAGGTCCTAGGCCTACCAATGTCTTCTGGATCATAGAACATTACTTTCAAGTCCGTGACTGTTGGGTCCCCAGCCTTTCTTCCCGGTCTTATGGAAGAAAATAGTTGGACTTCACTTGAAGCATAGTTTTGGAAAAACTTATGATCGAAATAATGAGCTGTATACGGAAATGGGTCCTTTTGTGCTTCTTTAGTTGATTCATAATAATCTGTGGGCAAATGGATCTCTTTACCCTTCAGTTTACATTCAATCGTGCTGTGGACTGAATCGCATTCCATCTGCGTGTGACCTTTACAAAGACTCTTCTGGGTTATTTGGACTTGTGTCTTGAGGGCTAGTCTCATTAATGCGCTTGACACGATGGAATTCCTGTTCTGATAGGTACACCCATCTGAATACACTATGATCGGGAGAGGTTGTACCGTAATCACAGCCTCCAAGTTTGTCACCAGGCTGCTTACGAAGGTAGAAGAGACTAGCTCGGCTTCTGATTCGTCGAACCAGTACAAGGTAGCTTCGTGAGATGCCAAATTGTAAATGGTAAAATTATGAACTGCAAGCTTAGTTTTATAATAAAGGGCACTTGCTTGTAAAAAGGGGGCCAACTTGACGGCCTGCAGGTCCATAGTGAAGACGTGGCATTTACCTGCCAGGGCATTCGCCGTATCGGCTATTTTCTCTTTCCTGGCCCTTTTCTTGGCAGCAATGTGCTTATTAACACTGATCCTGCCGGCCAACACTCAAACCATTGTCGCTAGTGTACAGTCTCTCTGGAGACCTCCTGGAGTGAGGATGTGCTGCCCTGTTTCTCCTCACATTTCTTCCGATCGGTGTGGAAGTACTGGGTCAGGGGAGTGGTGAAGGGGAACGGCAACCAATTCCCTAGAACTGCTGCCTGTGTTTATAAATGATAACCGCTCGTTTTCAGCGGCGCGCCTTTACGTTAATGTTGGCTTATCTGAGAAACTCTGAATAAGCAATGACACATTCTAATATTATATTTCGACTCGGGTAAAGGGTATGATGGAGACGTGAAACTCCTGTGCGCTAATGGTGTGGGAAGGGGAGACGGTCGATCAGAATCTTCCGTCTTTCGTGTGACGAACATTTCATTCATGTATAACAATGCTAATCAAATGAACTAGTTTTTTGTTGGAGAGGTTTATTCAAAGATACATTCATTATTTTATCACTAGGAAAACGCCTTATATGCGTTGTGAGATGAGCTTAGAAGTATGGAAATGTAGAATTAAGAATATTTGGTCGGCTCAATGTACATATACAGGCCATGGATCACTTCAAAGGTTTAAGAACCGCGGCTGTCTGTTGGTATATAAACCTTGGTTTCCAAACAATTATACCAGTGCCTTCTTCATATCCGTCACAGATTTTAAACGTTTTAATTTATTGGTGACACTTGTTGCTCACATTTAATAGTTTCTTAATTGCTTTCTTAATTGCTTTTATTGATGTGTAAAAAAGTACATCAAAAATGAGTTTTCTTCGTTGTTTCACATCCGATTGTCTCACAAATCGCTTAAAATATGTATGATAGATCTTTCCACATTCAGTATAAATTTGAGAGCTTTTGAAAAATTTTGGTTTTCCAAGTATTTCTCCCCGGCCTATTCTTATGGGGAATTTCCATACTTTCCTAATTTTTTCCGGAGACACCGTTTGACCGATTATTCTGAAAAACAATCCCAACCTATTCTGGTATAAGACCAATTCAGGAAAAAAGTTTCGAGTTGATTGAAACTTTTTCCTGACCTGTATGCCGCTTACAAAATTACACAAAAAAAACAAAAAACGAACATAAAAACCAAGCCCAAAATTTTTCGGTATATGGAATGAAAATCTTCGCTACGCTCATCTAATTATATTTTATTATATTATTATTATATTATATTATATTAGGCCCTATATTTTATTATATTTTATTATATAGGCCTATATTTTATTATTATTTTTTCATATTTCATTATGATATTACATTCATGATTTCAATCCCTCAATACTCAATATCAAGACTCATAGCTCATGTAAGTGCAACAATGAAGTGCACAAAGAAAAAATCAATTATCGATGCAATCTATAAAAAGGAAGTGAATATGTATGCATTAGATTAGGATCATACCGCATTTGATTGCTAGGGTGAATACGTGGCTTGAAACGTAAAATAACAGTCTTGATGTTCCTCACTAATCTTAGCCTATCTAACACTAAACAACACAGACAAAAATTAAAAACTTGACAGAACACACCCGTAAATCAGGTCCCTACATTTCCAAGCAGAAAAATGTATAGGCCTATTCTAAATCTAACGAATGAAACATGAGCCAGGGTACGTATAACATACACTATACTCGCTTGTTGATTTGGGGCCGTCGATTAAAAATCATCAAGTCAGTCTCACTAAACAATTCCAAATGACCGTATTGAATCAGATAGGTCTATGCATAAGATATGCGAGACATAGGCCTACACAATGAACAAAATGTGTATGAAGCGTGAAGCGGGACTACATAGAAATGTATAATCGTGTTATGGCACAATATTTCATAGGCCTATGTCGGATGATTGATTGATTAGCGGTGTGATCTTCCATTCTTCCACATAGTAATCCAAATAATATTAGCTATACCGTAAATGCATAAAAATATATTACATATATAAGTAACGATTAAACATACAATTCACAAAAAAAAATCGACAATTCACACAGAAATTAGATGAGGAAAAAAGGGGTATTTATAAACCAGCAATATCATATTTGTAAGGTACTTATACAAGTACAACCTCAACAAGATCTCAGTAATTAGACTTTTCATCAGAGCTAGGGGCAATATAAGATTTTTTGTGTATTTTTGTAAAAAATTCGGATTGAGTACATATTTTATAGATTTAATATGCGAAGGCTATTAGCTCTGAAAGGTTCCATTTCGATTCTGAGGAATCATTTATAAGGACATAATCATCGTAGGTGTAGGTCCTTCATAACATCATAGGTCCATAACATAATTATTTCTCAGGATCTGTTCATTATTATTCTCCATTTGTTATTATTTATCATAATTATTTGTTCATAGTTATTTCAAATCATTCATAATTCGAGTAATACTAATAGTTATTAACAGTATTTTTTTATTAAAATACCATCTCATCTACCTTTATATACATTATGTATCCATGTTTTGTTGTTCTGTGTCATATGGCAATCTTTTATTCAAGGCAGTCTTATTTTATAAATAAAAAATATAAAAATACGACATAATGAAAAAAAGAGTATATCTACGAAAACCAAAATTGAATAATAAACAATCGCAAATATAATGAACTCAAATTCTGCAATCTATAGGAAATCCTAATCGTATTCTTTATTCCAAATCAAATACCACGCTTGCTAGGTAGTACCATAAACGAAGGATATGCTCTGTCTCTGGTATTATCACTCAATTCGAGCTCTACTAGGTTGTGTATGTTTTCCCATTTCAAATATTACTTATTAAAATAATTTGTAAAAATGTACCTAAATAAATAATAAATGAACGAAATCACATTCCATCGATTTCCGGCGCACGTGTTCACAACAATAGCAAGGCCTCGAAATACAGAAAAATTGCCGGCCGACGAGTACGCGCTACAGCCTAGGAGGATTTAATATTAGTATATCCTCCTAGGCCACACCCACAACTCGCTAGACAGTAGTTGGGAATTTGACCGCTGTCGCCGGCCTAGTCGAGCGCCCTTGGCTGGCTCGGTTATCGCGAAGAATTGTGCGAAATCTCAGCTTCGAGCGAGCGTAAAATATCGTAAAACATGTGCATAAAGTTTCATAGAGAACTCTGCTCATACTTGATGTATCGGGACAAGTGAGGTGTCATTTTATTCGCAAATGTTGGCAGATTGGGCCGGTTTCATTTATATTAAAATCAAGCCACTAATGCTGACGCTATGACATGAAGAAATTAGCGTACTTCTTCAACCAAATATGACATTCCGAAAAATTGGATATAAAATTAGAGATATTAATTCATCACATTTTTTTTTATTTCAGCCCTATATTCAGAGCTATTTGCACATAAAAAATCAAATGGATAACTCAAATCGCACAGAAAATTTGCATGAATTTACAAATGTCTATATATTATTGAATTTTCTGTGATTTCCCCCTCAATTTTTTTTTCAAAAAGTGAAAAATATTTTTTTCAACATATTTTAGAGAGTACTATCCGGGAAGAGTTAAAAAACGTATTGAAAATATTGTAGGATCCCCCTTACTCAGAATCAGAAATATTTTTGGTTTCGTGACCAACACACACATTACACCGATCTTTCTTGGGGTGAAAAATACCAATGTTCTCGCTAACGAAAACCTTGTCAAAGGTATACCGACAGAGTACATCTTTGTCTTCTTGCTGACATTTCGTCTGATACATTCTGTACAAATGCGATTTGTTTGGGATGATTGTCTCCAGGTATAGTTCACTGGAAGAACTACAACAATAATGAGAGGGTAATTTTGGTAGCGAGTCAAAAAAGGACTTGATAAACTTCAATTCCTCCTTCTTTTTATCTTGCCTTACCATCTTGGCATTCACTTCTTTCCCACTGGTGACCATTCCATGTTCCTGTTGAGTCATACAGTATCTTACGGTCCAGTCTTTAATCCCCAGAGTATTCAAGAACATGACCTTGCACACAGGCTTTTTCACGTTGTTTGAATCAGCAAGTTGGTAGAACAAAGAGCTTTTTCGTCTTGATTCTGGGCCAGTGACAGTGCGTGCAGTTTCTTTATTTGTAACCATTTGTGATATGAAAATCTTTCCCTGATTGCAATTAATTTCTTTCCAAAACTTCTCAAAGATGGATTTTCTTGACTCTTCGTCAAACTCCTGGCATTGTCGAACGGATGATTTGATGCAGTATTGTGAGATGCATGTCTCCCCTAGGTGTCTTTCCTCCCTATTCACATCCTGCATGATTCGATCATTCACCTTACGGTATCCTAAATACGCTTTCCCTTCCATGCGAAGTTGTTTGTTCTTGTTTCTCGCCCATTGCCTGGACTCCGCAATTATTTTCCTGTTCCTGCCGGTATGTATGTCCCCATTCCCAACAATTCCTTCATGTTGTTCTGCTCAACGACGTCCCCATCTCCAACGATTTCTTCATCGTCGTTCATGTCGTTCTGCTCAACGACGTCCCCATTTCCAGCGATTTCTTCATCGTCGTTCATGTCGTTCTGCTCAACGACGTCCCCATTTCCAGCGATTTCTTCATCGTCGTTCATGTCGTTCTGCTCAACGACGTCCCCATTTCCAGCGATTTCTTCATCGTCGTTCATGTTGTTCTGCTCAACGACGTCCCCATTTCCAGCGATTTCTTCATCGTCGTTCATGTTGTTCTGCTCAACGACGTCCCCATTTCCAACGATTTCTTCCTCGTCGTTCATGTCGTTCTGCTCAACGACGTCCCCATTTCCAGCGATTTCTTCATCGTCGTTCATGTTGTTCTGCTCAACGACGTCCCCATTTCCAGCGATTTCTTCATCGTCGTTCATGTCGTTCTGCTCAACGACGTCCCCATTTCCAACGATTTCTTCATCGTCGTTTATGTCGTTCTGCTCAACGACGTCCCCATTTCCAACGATTTCTTCATCGTCGTTCTGCTCAACAACGTCCTCATTTCCAACGATTTCTTCATCGTCGTTCATGTCGTTCTGCTCAACGCCAGCTCGGACGGGTCTGGTTGTTGATGAGGCGCCGTTTCGAGAGACAAAGAAAAATCGATCAAGAAGATAAGAATAAATGAGAGATATGAGATAGGGGGGGAAGTTCAATCTGATCATTTTGAATAGAAGGCCTTGATGCCAGACGCGATCAAAGGCCTCAGAAATATCGAGGGAGGCCACGGCCGTCACCTGGCGCGTGTTGAAGCCTTGGGTGATACGGTCCGTGACGTTCAACAGTTGCTGCACTGTAGACCTCCCCGGGCGAAAACCGTACTGTTCTCTAGGAATACAGTTGTGGAGGTCACTGTGCAGCATGAGGCGATGAAGGATGGCTTTCTCTAGGAGCTTAGATAGGGTGCCTTGGGTGATACGGTCCGTGACGTTCAACAGTTGCTGCACTGTAGACCTCCCCGGGCGAAAACCGTACTGTTCATTAGGAATACAGTTGTGGAGGTCACTGTGCAGCATGAGGCGATGAAGGATGGCTTTCTCTAGGAGCTTAGATAGGGTGCCTTGGGTGATACGGTCCGTGACGTTCAACAGTTGCTGCACTGTAGACCTCCCCGGGCGAAAACCGTACTGTTCATTAGGAATACAGTTGTGGAGGTCACTGTGCAGCATGAGGCGATGAAGGATGGCTTTCTCTAGGAGCTTAGATAGGGTGCCTTGGGTGATACGGTCCGTGACGTTCAACAGTTGCTGCACTGTAGACCTCCCCGGGCGAAAACCGTACTGTTCAATAGGAATACAGTTGTGGAGGTCACTGTGCAGCATGAGGCGATGAAGGATGGCTTTCTCTAGGAGTTTAGATAGGGTAGATAATAGGGAGATAGGGCGATAGCTCGTCGGGTCCCTAGGGGGTTTACCCGGCTTGTGAAAGGCCAGTACTTTTGCAGTTTTCCATGAAGAAGGAAAATGAGCGAGTGAAAAGCAGGCGTTGAAGATGTTGGTGATCCACAAGCCGGCCCTAGGGGTAAGCTGTTTCAGGGTGAGAGTTGTGATGCCGTCCGCCCCCGGCGCCTTGCCGTTGTGCATGCCCTTCAGATACGCGATCAGTTCATCTGAAGTGCATGCCTGTCCCGCTGGAGCTGGGCGCGGTGGTCTCGGCGAGCGGTCGTTCTGCTTGCGCGTATCGTGGGCGCGCTGGAGTCTCGGGCTGGCGGACGAGTGGTGGTCCGTCAGGCACGTATCCTTGGCGCGCGGGAGTCTCGCCGATCGGGTGTGTGTCGAGGTAGCGCGTCACTGCTTCCTCGATCTCCTGCGTGTTGTCGTTCTCGTCGTTGGGGGTGAACGACCTCTCGAGAACGTCAGCGAGCAGGTTCACCTTGCCGGCGGGGTCCGTGATAATGTGGTGTGGGCCTTGAAGGGGGGTGTCGGGGTCGCGTTGTTTATTTAGAACACGAGCCATTCGTCACAAGGTATTGTTTTTAAAATTGAGGTCACTTAGTGTTTTGTCCCACAGAGAGCGTCTATATTCTAATAAGTCTAATTCTAATTGTTCATTAAGCCTATTATAATCACGCTTACTGTCTAAGGTGCGAAGACGTTGCCAGCGTCGCCTCGCATTGTTTTTCATGGCAGCTGCCTTGGCCAGTCCTGGGGGTAGGTCGAACACGTTTGGCCGGTGTGCCGACGTCACTGGCACGGCGCACTTAACACTTTCATTGATGGCTGTAGTGAGTGACGTCACAGCCAGATCAATGTCGTCTGTTGTTGCTACGTTGATCTCGTCAGGCAGCAGCTGGTCGAGGTGTCTGCGGAAGAGTTTCCAGTCCGCCTTCCGGTAGTTGAGTCTGGGGGTGGCGGGGGTGGACAGTAGTTGCGTCCCCAGCGTGACTGTGACAGGGAGGTGGTCGGAGGAGAGCTCTGAGATCACGTCAAGGCGGATGGGGCAGTCTATGTTATTGAGGATGACTATATCCAGGACATCATTGACATGGGCGGGGTGATTTGTCAAGAATGTCGGTTCGCTCGGCCCCGCGACGATATAGTTGTTGCGGAGCGCATGCGCGTATAGTTTGTTGCCCCTCAGATTATTCCTTGCTGATCGCCAGGTGGTGTGTTTGGCGTTTAAGTCACCTGCTATTATGGTTGGGGCGTCTCCTAGTAGCATGGCTTCGAGGGGGGCGGGGTGGAAGCGGGAGGTGGGGGAGGCGTATGCAGCGATGAGGTTGATAGGGTGTGAAGTTGTGTTGATTTTTATTCCGGTTGTTTCTATGGAGGGGGGGGGGATAATCAGTTCCTGATGGGTGATGTCTGATTTAATAAGGATGGCCGTCCCGCCGCCCTGGGTGTCCCCAGGACGGTCGGTTCGGTGGGTTTTAAAGCCTTGGATGGCGAATGGGTGGTTGGGTTTGAGGTTGGTTTCACTGATAAGCATGATATTAATTTTGTTGGAAAAAATAAAGAATTGGAGTTCAGGGATTTTTCCCCTCACCCCATTTCTGTTCCAGTAGCAAAAGAGGGTGGGTTCAGGGGTGGCCTGCATTTGGATGCTGGGAGTTCACCAATTCTGTTGATAATTAAAGGAGGATTTTAATTGATGAGGAAATGCCCTGAGTGTTTATCGTCTCGGAGATGATAGCTATGGTGGTCCATATGTCACCTGAGCGGGGGGATGGGGGCGGGACTTGGCCGGCGCTCTCACTGAACTGAGCGCGACCGAATGTTGGGTTGGGGAGGGGGGGAAGTCTGCCGGCCCTGCTGCCTGGCTGTAGCTCACTGTGGGCGTGCGCTCGCGGTAGGTCCGCGTCTCCTGTTGTAGGCGGCGGGGTTGGCGTCGCGGCGCTGGCTCTGGTTAGCAGCACGGGCATGCTGCGTCGACTGGGGTGGTGATGATGCGCGTATATACGCTTCGCAGAGCCGGTAGCTGGCGGGGTGGGCGCCGTCACAGTTCACGCACTTCGCTGGTTCTGTGGCCGGTTTCGTGCACGCCTGGCTTTCATGAAATCCGGCGCACTTGAAGCACCTTGTGACGTTAAAACAATGGGCATTGCTGTGCCTAAAGCGTTGGCACTTGAAACATTGCCTGGGGCCTTTCCCGCCTCTGTATACTTCGATTGTCACTTTGTGATAGTACACTTGTTTGATAGACGTCGGGGGCGACTGCCTCGCCGACGTCCGCTTAACAGTGAATGAGTATAAAGGAATCGGGGTTTTTTCCGCCGTGTTTGCGGTCAATTGGGTCACCTTCTCTACCTCGACGCCCTGTCAACCAGGTCGGCGCCGATGACGTCTATGTCGCAGCAAAGGGGAAGCCCCTTATGACAAATTTAGCCAGCTTCTCTTCCTCCGACGAGAAAGTGTGGAATGTAATTTGCTTCGCCTTCAGGGCGTTACTCACTTAGATGTAATTGTCCTTACTTTTCAATTGCAGTTTAAACGTCTCCCCCTTGGCCACGAGGAAGAAGTCGTCGGACTTGGTGTTGGTTTTCATGAGGTCGATCAGGGGTTTGTGTTCTTTTATCCCCGTTATGAATATGGGGGGAATTCGAAGTCGAGTGGTGGGGGCGGCGTCGGCGGCGGTTGTCTCCATGTCCTCCGAGCGTGAAAGGTGGGCGTCGGCGTCGGTCGCTTTCCGAGAGGATAGAGGCGCGAATGAATTTGAGATCGTTATCTGTGGGGGTGGGGGTGGTGTAGAGGGGCGGGGGCGTCGACGGAGCCGTTAGAAACGGTAAACCAGCCACCCTCGTTCTCCATGGTAGAATTGTTTATGTCGTCTATTATTAGAGACCTAACCTAGCCTAGGTACCACACTCATGCGGATTTAAACGTCACTCGCTGTTATTGTATTGTCATGCGTGTAATAATGATTATTGAAAAATACACTGTGCTATTGTTCACTCGCTGGGGCTCACTGGGGCATTTGTTTGAAACAAATTACTAACACAAATTATTGTTCACACGGGCATTTGGCATTTGTGTAAAACAAATTATTGTTCACTCGGGCATTTGTTTAAAACAAATTATTGTTCACTCATTCACAGAACATCACATATGAGATTAATTATAATAATTAACGTTCGGTGGGTTTTAAAGCCTTGGATGGCGAATGGGTGGTTGGGTTTGAGGTTGGTTTCGCTGATAAGCATGATATTAATTTTGTTGGAAAAAATAAAGAATTGGAGTTCAGGGATTTTTCCCCTCACCCCATTTCTGTTCCAGTAGCAAAAGAGGGTGGGTTCAGGGGTGGCCTGCATTTGGATGCTGGGAGTTCACCAATTCTGTTGATAATTAAAGGAGGATTTTAATTGATGAGGAAATGCCCTGAGTGTTTATCGTCTCGGAGATGATAGCTATGGTGGTCCATATGTCACCTGAGCGGGGGGAGGGGGGCGGGACTTGTCCAGCTCGATCACTGTACTGGGCGCGACTGAATGTTGGGTTGGGGACGGGGGGAGGGGGGCGGGACTTGGCCGGCGCTCTCACTGAACTGAGCGCGACCGAATGTTGGGTTGAGGAGGGGGGAACCCTTCGCCTGACGCTGCGTGGCTGTGTGACACGCCCTGCCGAGACGTCCTGTACGAGGGGTGGCTGGGCGGGGGCGGCGTCGCGACGCTGTTGGCGTTGCGGAGCGGCTGTGGTCTGCTGCGATGACGCAGCTCGAATGTAGGCATCGCATTTGCGGTAGCTGGCAGGATGGTCCTCGTCACAGTTGACGCACTTGGCGGGCGTCGTTTTAGGCTTCGTGCAGACCCGGCTCTCGTGGAAGCCGGCGCACTTGAAACAGCGTGCCACATTGGCACAGTGGGCGTTTCCGTGGCCAAAGCGTTGGCACCGGAAGCACTGGAGAGGGCCTCTGCCGCCCCTGTACACCTCCACCACGACCTTGTGGTAGTAGACGATGGTGACGGACGTCGGTTTGGTCTGGCGGACCGAGTTCCGTTTTACCGTGAAGGCGAACAGGGGGATGGGCGACTTCTCGGCTGTGTTGGAGAGGAGCTGGCTCACTATCTCAACTTCGACGCCCTGGGCGACAAGGTCGGCGCCGATCACGTCGATGTCGCACGTGACTGGCAGGCCTCTAATCTCGAATTTAGATAGCTTCTCTTCTTCCATCGAGAAGGTGTGGTGGGTGATCTCCCTGGATTTAAATGTTTCCAGGACGCTCTTGAAGTCCTCCTTGGACTTGAGTTGGAGTTTGACGTTCTCCCCCTTGGCGACAAGGAAGAACGTCTTATCCAGGGAGTTTTCCTGAATGAGGGCGATCAGGGGCTTATGGTCTTTGATGCCCGTTATGAAGATAGGGGTAACTTTTTCGGGGCTAGTTGGGGCCGGCGTCTTCTCCATGATGTCTAAATCGCCCTCGGGGCCAGGACTCGTCGTTGTCGTCGCTTTCACTAGGGGGTCGAACATGTTCGTGGTTTCCGTCACTGGGGGCGGCGTCGCGGGGCGGGTTCGCTTGCGCGGCGTCCACCTACCATCAACCGATCCTGTTGACACGGCCACCCACGCACTGGTGCCCGTGTCAGCCATAATGTTTTTGAGCGAGGCACTTATAAATAATTAAAGTTAGAAAAAGTATAATATAATTAATCAGTGGCGGCTAATTTAGTCCTGTTCACTGGTTTATAAATACACATTCGTTTAGAACGAATTATTGTTCACAGTTTGCACACGTAACGTAGAATCGCCCTTGTGGCTCGCGTGGCGTGTTAGCGCTGATGTGGGCGAAGTTTACACTGTGTGGTCATTTGCTCACAGCAAATTAGAGTTTATATGAAATAATAAGTGACAAATATTGTTTATCGCTCTTGGTTCATGTTAGGGTCCCGAACACGTCACTCTCACCCTTTTGCTAGGCTATCACACGGGTATGATGATGTCACATTTTTATTAAAAGTACAAATAGGGGAATATACTGATAATTGCCTTTGCGGGAGTATCGCCCTCGTGGCCACCTACGCGGATCGCGAACACGGTAAACACTAGGCACAGTGATGAGTTTTGTCTACATTGTTTATTTTTAGTAGGACATAACTAGAAATACATAGAGGGCACGAACGCGTGTAACTGAAGTTGTAACGAGCACGTAAAACTGGTGAGGCACGAGCGTGAGTGTTATGCGACCGATCGCGACTCGGCATTTGTTCATTCTTGGCGTCGTTGATGTCGATTCCGATTTCGAGATACCACGCTTGTGAAGCGTATCACTCTCTTCCTTCTGTGGAATTGGTGAACAAGTCAAAGATGTTTTATATCTAGGGGAATTATCTAAAGGAAACGTTCTAATAATATACTAATCTAGAAGTAGAATAGAAATTTCGCTTCTTGTTGGGCCCGTGCTAATTCTATGTTGTATTGGAGTTTGTACTAATGCTCAATTATTCTAATCTAATCCAATTGTTCGATACTAATTCTAGAGTTAATCGATTTTTCATGTTATCACTATTCATTATTCTACATTAAAGTTATTCTACTTCCAATTCTAAGGTTTGTTATGTAGATAATGCACTCGTAAACTAAGAGTTTGAAACTAACTACAATTACTAGCCTGATCTATTTTCATTTTTATTTGCTTATATAGTCTCTTCATTCTTTTTTTTTGTCAATTACATTCTTCCTTTTCTCTAATTATAAATCACTTGATATGCTGTCTACCTATTTCACTAAGGGTCTTTGATATTTGTCCCATGGGTTTCTAATATAATCTAATTGATTAGCAGCTAAAGGGTTTTTTGAGACTGACAGGGATTCTGAAAATTTAATATTTAAATGATCTATGAAGCTATCGATTCTCAGCATGTTTAGGTCACGGTGAAGATTTTCTATTCTAGTTATTCTAGGAGCTCGCAGTATTATTCTTAAGCATTTATTCTGGAGAACTTGAATTTTTTGTTTAATTTTTTATTCGAGCGCCAATACCATGCGGGTGTTGCGTATGTTATGGTTGGTCTAATAACTGATTTTTATTTATATATTTATTTATTTATTTATTCTCCATTTGATCAATACAGTGTACCAATATAGGATTGTCATACTAAAATTAAACTAGAAATACTTATAAAGTTAGATAATTATTTTACAGTTGTGTAAACAGTTGTGTATAGTAAGAATATACAGAACAACTATTAATAGTACCGGTAAATAGTAAAATTATATACATGGAATACCGGCGTAGGGCTCAGATTTTATGGTTTTATGAATCATGTGATTTCGTTTTCGAAATCCCAAATTTCGTTTTTTGGTGGTTTTATGAATCGAAGATTTCGCTTTATAGCGGTGATGTCAAAATTTGACCAGATTGTGTTCTTACACTGATTTTGGTCGAATGTGTGAATTAGGTAAGGATAGTTGGGTTATTAACCATGAATTAGGTAGTACAATAACGGTAATACATTATAAAAAACTTATTTATTGAACATAATACATTGGATTATTCATTGGATTATCTTCTATATTCGAAGATAGAATGATGGCCTAGTGCTGTGGGGCCAGCTACCAGCTGCTTGAGACAACAATGGTTCTCTGTTCGAACAGGCGAGATATAAATGTCATGGTGAAGATATCACATAACGCAAATTGTAGACAACTTATTTATGTTCATGTCAGAAGTTCAGTTTATAATTAATAATGTCCAAATAACTCCAAATAACTCCAATGATAAGAAAGGAAATGATGAAACAAATAATACTTTCGAAACTATGCATATTGTTAATTATTTATCTAAAACTTTGAATTAAACAATGAATTTACTGTTACAAATCAGCGATTGGGAACAAAAAGAGATTGAAAAAGAGATAAAGCTAGAAAAAAACAGGGTTCACTGGAATGCAACCATGGTTAGGATCTCCGCATTTTCCGGTTTCAAACTTCTTCTCGTATCACTGACCACTATGGAGTATCGCTAGAATGAACGTTCTGCATCCACATTTGATGGGCAGAACCAAATACATGATAATGAGAAGTTGACAAAGTCTGGGAAATCTAGCTTTAACGAGCAGAGCAGCTCACACATGTCTACATGATTGACATCAGGCTTTCCTAGTGCCTCAATGACAAGGTTTTTGAGAATCACATACCCCTGTATAAATATATTTAGACTAAGCTTGACAACACCGGGCAAGTTCTGTATGAGGGGACGAATCACTTGGTCAGTCACATCAATCCTGGTAATGTTCCTTGGGTTAAATAACTGATTCAAGGACGTCAGTTCACGTTTAGAAGGATCCTTAAACATCAAGTCAATCAGCTTCGTATTCGCATGCTGCGCCACCAACTTCAAACTCGTCACCACTTCACCCCTCTTCAGTGTATTTAGGGTCCCCAATTTCTCTCGCACATCTTCAGAGAAGACACCTTTGGTCAAAAGGTCAAACTCTGACGATAAATTGTTCAATTTAGAATAAAGTGTGTGGGCCGTTGGATATGTGCTTCCTTCCAAAAAATCTATGAGTTTAATCAGGTTCCGGCAATTTTCTGTGACAAAACAAGCCTGTATTTCTATTATTTTTAAATCGTCTTTGTGGATCTTCTTCAAGTATTTAACACCGGCATTTTCATCCCCCAGACTATCGAAATATGTTACGATATCGTACACATAATCTCCCAGGTAAATTGCCGACTTGAACCACGAGTTCCACCTTGTCAAAACGGGCATCGGAAATAATTTAACTTTTTCTGATTTTGCGCCATATTTGGAACGAAGAAACTCCAAATACTGGTGCTTCCTCTTACGCGTGTTCAAAAACGCACTCTTTACTTTGGAAATTGCAGAATTCAATTCGTCCATTTCATTTTGCCATATCTGGCCCACCAAGTTAATTTTGTGTGCCCAGCACTGGGTGTGAATAAGGTGTTCTCCGATAATGACATGGAGAGCATTGAAACACGCGGTCATGTATCTCGCCGAGTCGGTAACAAAGTTGATGCAATTTTCGTACTCGATCTCATATTTTGTGAGCGTCGATATGATTGCATTGCAGCAGGTCGTTTGGTTTGCCTTGTCCAAAACAACCGACGCCGCTAAATACACTGTCTGTGTAGTGGCTGGCTCCATCAAACGGAAGAGAACGTTGAACACGCAATTATCGCCTTTGTCGGTTGTTTCGTCGCTTAATATTGCGATCTTCTTTCCCATCACAGCTTCTTTAATTTGCGATACTGTCTTGGCCCCTACAAGAGGAATATATTTCTTCCTCAACCAGTCGGCTGTTGGGAGATCCCCACTCCCTTTAACATATTTTGAAAACCACTCCCGAATTTTCACATTATCCAATTTTTCAACAGAAATACCGGCAGCTAAAAACGCCTCTGTAGTGTCCAAAACAAAATCTTCTTTATCTTCCTTCGCCTTCTTCACCCTATCGAAAGTTTCAGCCACTGACAGTTGTCGCTTTCGTATTGCGTCAGAATTTATTGCCTTAATTTTAAGAGTTTTATGGCGTTCGCTCTCGACGTGTTTCTTCTAAGTGTCTTTGCGCTCGAAGTCAAGACGGCAATTACAATAAGAACACATCAACAATTTACCGTCGCTCACGTAAAAACTGTCCGCTTTAAATTCACTAGCTCTCATTTGCACTGTGAGTTTTGGTTTCACCATTTTTAAAAATATACAAATACGGAATTAATCGACACAAATTATGAAAAAATTGGAACACGATCTCACTTCGGCAACAACTGATGTTAAACTGAAGCTCTGAAGCTTGTAGCATGCATAGAATGATGAGTAGGGATGGGTAGGGTGAAAAGGGAGAGGGGTGTCATCCTCGCTTCTATTCGACTGGTTAACCTTGAACGGAATCCACGAAAAAGAAGCGAACCACCCGTGCTCTAGTGATGTGGGATGACGGGAACGGTCGCTCGCAACCTTCTTTCGGACACAATATAGTCATGAAAGAATGAGCGAGCCACACGTGCGCTTGTGGTGTGGGATAGAAGGAACGGTCGCTCGGAACTTTCTTCTTTCCGACACAAATATATCGATGAAAGAATGAGCGAACCACCCGTACGCTAGTGGTGTGGGGTGGAGGGAACGGTCGCTCGGAATCTTCTTTAGTAGACACGGAAATACACACATCAACTCGCTATCTGTCAATCGATCAGTGGAGTAATAAATAACAATGCAAACATTATGAAAAGTTTTTATTTGATGACAGAAAAAGATAAATCAAATATATATTTTTTAGATGACAGAAATAGATAAATCTGAAAGTATTTCATTAGATGACAGAAATAGATTTAAAAATATAGATTGTTGACTAACAAATCAGTCATTTCGTGGTAACAACGCATAAAAACCTGCATTTCGCGGTGAAGGCCTGGAAAACGTATATTTCGTTTTATGTCGCGATGAAAAAATGACAGATTTGGCGGTCAAATTGCACAATCCATGCTCATATCTAAAAAAAACATGCACTTTCAATAAATCGCGATTTCGCGTATCACCATAAAATCGGAGCCCTACGGCGAATACGGTATTGAAGAAAAATTAGTTACATTGAATACTAAAGAAAGAAGGGAAATCGGCCAAGTTAATGGTGAAAAGTAATTATATACATTGAAAATACTAAATACAAGGAGGGATAACGGTTTGAAGTGTGAAGTGAGGCTAGAGTCAAGGACTTTTGATGAACTCATTGATGCTATAGAATGGATTAATAGGAGATATTTTTTGAGTTGAGTAAGGAATATGCTGAGTGGTTTGGATTCAATGATGTAAGATGGGAGGTTATTGTATAAGGTAGTGCAGAGGTAGTGATGGCTTTTGGTATACGAGGAGTGATTGTGAGATGTGACATGGATAGACTTACTGCTTCTAGTTGGGTAAGTATGAACGGAGGAATTTAAGGGGAATAGTTCAGGGTGAGAGCGAACGAAGGAGCAGGCTGCAAGAATCAGGGTGAAGGTAAGAGTCAATATCTTCAGGTCAACGAAGTGTTGTCGACATGAACTGCGACGAGATATACCGACAATTATGCGTAAGGCACGTTTTTGGAGAATGAAGATTCGGTTGGCTTGGGGAGAGGCCCCCCAGAAAAGGATACCATAGGACATAAAAGAATGGAAGTGAGCATGATAGGTGAGTTTGAGAGTATGGGGGTTAACTATTTGTTTCAGGCGTCTGAGTAGGAAGCAACATCTTTGGATTTTAGCGGATGTAGTTTCGACACGAAGTGACCAATCTAGGGTGGGGGTTATGAACAAGCCGAGAAATTTAGTGGAGGGGGTAGTGTGAATAGATGTGCTGTCTAGTTTGATGAGGGGGGTAAAGATGGAGGTATTTCTACGTGAGTGGAAGTGGACTAGGACAGTCTTAGTGGGTTGCAGAGCTAGACGATTATTTAAGCAGTATGAGGACATGAGAGAAGTTTGGGTATTGGCTGTGGAGATTAGGGGAGTGAGCGAATGTTTAGGAGCAGTGTTCAGATGACTGGTGTCATCTGCATACATGGAGAGAGTTCCCGTGTTGAGAAGTGATGAAAGGTCGTTGATATAGGCTAGGAAGAGAAGAGGACCAAGGACAGATCCCTGTGGTACTCCACTAAGAACAGTGAGAGGATTAGAAAGAGTTGGAGTAGTGTTGGACAAGGATTTTATCTTGACAATCTGTGTGCGGTCTGATAGGAAGGAGGAAATCCAATCGTTGGCAGTACCGCGGATGCCCAGGTTATTAAGTTTGGAGAGAAGAAGTTTATGGTCAATGGTATCGAAAGCCTTGCTGAGGTCATAGAAGAGACCGACAGCATGGTCACCTTTATCAAGAGAGGAGTAGAGGGGAGATAAGAAGCTATAGATGGCGGTGATAGTGGATTTATTTTTTTGAAAACCATGTTGGTGCTGAGTTAGGATGTTATGCTTGTTGAAGAAAGAGGTGAGGCGGTTAAGCATAATTTTCTCTAGGATTTTTGAAAAGGACGAGAGAAGGGAGATCGGTCTATAGTTGTTGACATCGGATTTGCTACCTTTTTTATGGATTGGGATGATGACGGCCTTTTTCAGTTCTGAAGGGAAGATGCCAGTGGATAGAGTGGTATTGACAATAAGAGAGAGAGGATTGGCTATGAAGGTTAAACAATTATATAAAGAAGAGAGGCCGGAATGCCGTGGAGTCCGCTGGAATGCTTACCACTGAAAGAACGAGCAGTATGAATGATTTTGTCAGGGGTGGTCGGATAGAGAAAAATACTAGGTCTATTGGTAGGAATAGGTGAGCAAGGAGGATGAACAATTGAAGGTGAGGCAGGAAGTGGAAAAGCTACATTTCATGAACTGATGAAAAAGGAATTGAAAGTGTCTGAGAGGAGGACTGGATCAGATATCGTTCGACCATTGATGGAAAGCGACACATCTGTTAGGGTTTGCGGAGGGGAGGAGTGGGACTTGATAATGTTCCAGACTGATTTATTTTTATTTCTGGAGGAATGGACCATGTTGTCATTGTGGACTCGTTTTGCGGAACGGATGTTGTGTGAGTGGATCTTTTTGAGTGATAGGTAGCGGGTTCGTAATTCGTTGTTAGTTGAACTAGATCGATAGAGTTGGTGGAGGTTCCGAAGATTGTTAGCATTAGACACAATCTCGGCAGTGATCCATCGGTTAGGTTGAATTTTGACGAGTTTTTGTTTTGAAGTGGAAAGGCAATGTTGAAATAATGGGAGAAGGTGTTAATGAAGGCTTTGTACATAGAGTTGGGGTCAGTCAAGGGGATGACGTTGTCCCACTGAATGGTTGAGAGGAGGGAGGAGAAGTATTCTCTGTTAGTGTCAGAAAAAGTTCTCTTTATAGCGTAGGTGTTGCCTGGACGGGATCCGTTGGAGGAGTGATTTAGGCGGAGACTAAGGGCGAGATGATCAGAGAGACCACTATCGAAGGTATTGCTGTGATAAAGAAGAGGGTCAAGAGTGGTGAAAATGTTATCGATTAGAGTAGAAGACGTAGAGGTAATGCGAGTAGGACAAGTGATGGTTTGATAGAGATTAAAGGAGTGAAGTAGGTCAAGGAATCTGGTTGTATTATGGCAGTTTTGGAAGAGATCGATGTTGAAATCGCCGCAGAGAAAGAGATAGATGAGCTTTGGGGAAACGCTTTGAGAGGTTAATATTTTCGACTTCAATCCAGGCCGTGAAGTGATTTTTGCCATTATATTTCGTGACACGCATATTCTATAATAATGGAATATTTGAATATTGACTTTTTAGAGAAAATATTCGACATAACCCTACTTCTTGAAACATGTATTTCTTATGATCTTTTTTCGCTCGACGTGTGCTTTCACATGGCATTAATTCGTTTTTATTGATCATTTATTTCCGAGAGTGTGATCAGTGTTTTTTTTTTGATATTTTACTGAAGTTTTTTTATTCTGTTCATATTTTTCATCCATAGCCTAGCTTAATTGGGGAACAATGATTTTGCATCAAGTTTCGATGTTATTAGAAAAAAAAAATTGTTTCATATAGAGCTGATAGAGCTAACATCATGAGGGATACAGAAACATAAGCTACTAGATTTTTTTTATCGTCATCAATTTTTTACATAGAAAAATACACTCAACAGACAAAAAATCCACAAAGTCTCCAAGGAAGACAATTATCTGTGGGAGAGAAAATGAATATTTTAATCTGTTTATAGTTCGAATTTGAATAAAAAAATGGAGAATAAAAGGAATAGGATGAAAATAAAAATAAAAATTGAAAATGAAGATGGAAAAAAGGGAAAAAAGAAAAGAATGAAATGAAAGTTGAAAAAAAATGATAAAAAAAGAGAATGAAATTAAAAAATAAAATGAAGAGAAAAGAATGAAAAAAAATGGAATGTACAGAGACGACGTTCGTCATATTTATTTAAATAATTAGGAATATTATAATTTACAAGTATAGTATCTAGTGTTTGCTTCATGATCATTCAATGTTTTATAAGAAGGGTCGTCATAATATTTCAGAATGAGATCATAATCAAATAAGTAAGTGACGGGAAGAATATTACAATACTGATATAATGTGGGAATATCATTATTAATAGTAATTTTTACTGCTGATCGGGTGTTGCCTACTTTTCATCATATTGATATGGAGATTGACTCGGAACATAGATACATAATTCGAACCCGGGAGTGACTTGAAAATATAAACACACTATGACAGATAACAGACACTATTCCGGCCGTTGAAACTTACTATTCATTTCTGTCGAGTTCAATGATGACTGAAAACTAGAGACATACTGTGCATATTTTCACGGATACAAGTATCATAATACATCGTTATGATTGAATATAACTGTTCACGAAAAGTTTATTACATTAATGGAAAACTATTTCTTCTCATGCTCCATCAAGGCAGTATATTTCAATGATTTTTAAGTAATTAATAAATTAACAAAGCTGAAAAAAATATATTCTTTTGAGAATTTTACGTAATTATTTCTCAATGTGAACGTATTTTCATAAATCATGAGTGACAAACAGCATGAGGAATTTTAAAATGATGAGTGATCAAACGTTGCTCACAATTCATCTTGTAGGGCTACTATGCAGAATATAAATCAAGATTCACTTATCACAGCATGGCCATATAGCAGCCAATCAATATTTATTATTTGAAGAAAATCAGTGAAAATATATTGATAATAATAAAAACTGATTTGAGATTTGGGAACTAAGACAATCGTCCTCGATGAAATATGAAGAGATGGAAAAAAGTTCACTTCGACTCATCAGGAAGATGGGAACTTTAAATCAAACACTTTAGGCATATAGTTACCTATCGCAATAACAATATAAATATATAATGTGATGTGTGTGTGATGTGTGTGTATAATATCATATAATGTAGGCCTATACAATTAATATATTATATATAGGTCTGAATAAAAAAAAAAATATATATATATATATATATATATATATATATATATATATATATATATATATATATATATATATATATATATATATATATATATATATAATTACACATTGCTTCAGGATTTTTAACGCGTATTATAATAACAAGGACAAATTCAAGAATAAAATAGCTTTATTGAGTGAATTGCCTAACGTTTCCGGAGCTATATTGCTACCTTCATCAGAGGACGAATAATGAAAGAATACAACTGAAGCAATGTGTAATTATAATATTGAACGCGAAAGTTTAAAGAACCTGATATATATATCGTGGTCGAACGAGTTGTCGAAAGAGTTACACAATCGACCCCCTGCTGTCGTGATGGGCATGGCATCAGGCAGCAGTTGGTCGAGGTGGCGGTGGAACAGCGGCCAGTCCGCCTTCCTGTAGTTCGGCCGGGGGGCGGCGGGGGTGGAGACGAGCTGCGTGCCAAGGGTGATCGTCACTGGCAGGTGGTCGGACGACAGCTCTGGCAGAACGTCGAGATGGATTGCGCAGGTGATGTTGTTTAACACTGCTATGTCCAGGACGTCGTTGTTATGTCGCGGGTTGTTGGTGATGTATGTCGGTTCGCACGGGCCCGCAACGATGTAATTGTTGCGTAGTGCGTGCGAATATAGTTTCAGTCCCCTCTGGTTGTTTTTAGCCGAGTTCCAGGTAATGTGCTTTGCGTTCATGTCGCCAGCAATGATGGTGGGCGCATCTCCCTGTAGTATGGCCTCAAGGGGGGCGGGGGCGTATGCCGCTATCAGGGTGATTTGGGTTGAGTTGGTCTGAAGTTTGATTCCTGTGGTCTCCAGGGAGGGTTGGACGGGAAGTAGAATTGCTTGATGGGCTATGTCAGATTTGACGAGAATGGCTGTGCCGTCGCCGGGGGTGGGATCCGGTCGGTCGGTCCTGTACATTTTGTAGCCTTGGATGTTGAAAGGGATGTTGGGCTTTAGGTTTGTTTCGCAAATAAGCATGATGCCTATGTTATTTGCGAATAGGAAATACTGGAGTTCTGGGATCCTGGAACGTACGCCGTTTGCGTTCCAGTAACAGATGAGAGAGGATTCAGGGGCCGGCATTGGGGTGTTGAGCGTTGACTAGCTCGGTCAGGAGTTGAAGGAGGATTTTTATGGTTGGTGGGATGCCCTGGGTGTTGGAGATAGTTTCGGAGATTATGGCAATAGTTGTCCATATATCTCCCGATCTGGGTGTTGGGGGTGGCACACGGCCCCCGGCTCTACTGAAGGGTGGGGTGGAATGGGGGAAAGTCTTCACCGGTAGTCGCCGCCTGGCTGTAGGAGACGGCGGGAGTTCGCTCGCGAAATACTCGCCGTTGCGGCTGGCGTCGGCTGGAAAGGGCGGGGGTGCGTCGCGACGCTGTTGCGGCGCTGATCTTGGTTGTGCTGCCGAGGCTGCTCGCACGTAGGCCTCGCATTTGCGATAGCTTGCAGGGTGGTCACCGTCGCAATTGACACATTTCGCGGGCGTCGATTTAGGTTTTGGGCATTCCCGGCTCTCATGGAAGCTGGCGCATTTAAAGCAACGAATGACGGCGCAATGGAGGTTTCCGTGCCCATAGCGTTGGCATCGGAAACATTGTAGGGGCCCTATCCCCCCCCCCCCCCTTATAAACTTAAATCACCACCTTGTGGTGGTACACAAAGCGGATGGACGTCGGCGGCGTCGATTTTACAGTGTTTCGTTTGACAGTGAATGCGAGGGGGGGAATCGGCGTCCTCTCTGCCGAGTTCGAAGTTAGTTGTGAGACCCTCTCCACCTCGATGCCTTGGGCCACCATATCGGCGCCGATGACGTCGACGTCGCATGTAACGGGTAGGCCCCTAATGACATATTTGGATAGCTTCTCCTCCTCCATTGAAAAAGTGTGGTGGGTGATTTGTTTAGATTTGAGTATATTGAGGATACTCGAAAAGTCTTCCCTTGTTTTTAATTGGAGTTTGACATTCTCCCCCTTGGCGACGAGGAAGAATGTTTTATCTGCCTTGTTTGCTTTGACAAGGGCTATCAGCGGGCAATGGTTCGCTTGGTGCGCTGAGCCCGAGGACACGGTCACCCAGTCGCTGGCTGCCGTGTCCGCCATGTCTATGTCTGGGTGCACTTGAAAATAATTGTTTTGATAACTAGAGAGTGAGCGGCTAATTAGTCCTGGTCTCACACGCACAGTCGTTGAACACGTAATACGGGGAACACGTGATTGTCACCCTTGGGGAAACGCACACGGGTGACTGTGGAGGGATGCCCACACAGTTAGAAAAAAGTTCGTAAAATTCGGAAATCTACTGATAAAAAAATTACCATGTGATTCCGTAATTTTACGGATAAATTGACATTGACATCTACTAAGATTTCCGTAAATTTTCCGTAAACACACTTCGGAAGGATCTAGGCCTATTCTGTCATGTAGGCTCATCTTCGGGCATTTGTAATGTTCGTTTAGTTGGAACAGACCGCCGTTCGTTCTCACAACGATTCTCGAGAGTGGTAAACAACCCTGCATATCCATCCAAGTCCTTGTCCTGGAAATGTATTGGATACCTCTCACTAGTTTGTTCCGCTACCTCACTCCATAACGCCCTCCACGTTCTCCCATTGTTCACGTACTTGTCCAACATCACCTGGCCAACAATCTCGTTGACAGTTGACCTGCGCAGTTCCGGGGTCAGTTTGGTAGCTTGCTGTAACGACTGAAAGTGAGGCAGTCTTTGAAACCGCACAGAAAGAGTCTCGGCCGGGCTTGAAGAGGGTCGTGCTGCCTCAGGAGTCTGCAGTGGTGTGGTCAATCCCACAGCCATTTCACTGCTATTTCCAGTATATAAAAGAGTCAACATAACACATAGTCTCTATTTATGTGAATGTATCCATGTATCAGACGAATTGAGTAGAATGTGGGGAACATACAGGTATGTATAGGAATATTAATAGATCAGTTATTGGTAATATGGGCATACTGGTAACTTGTACGCGGGTAGCCTTAGGCCATGTTATCTGTCGTCGAGATCATCAATACGAGAGATGAAGGTTTGAACCACCCGTGCGCTAGTGGTGTGGAATGGGGGGACGGTCGCTCGGAACCTTCATCTCGTGGATCTGTGGTATTTCCTGTTACTCACTGAAACCTTCATGAGGTACAGTCATGAAGTACTGTATAGAGATCAGTTGGTACAGTCCATTCAAATTGAGCATCACTATTTTCATTTTTATAGGTAAATGATAACTATTGTGTTCTCATTTTATTTGTGTAATCATAATGTTTATCAAAATATGTGGTCTATAGCATGTTTTAATTAGCTTGTGTCAGGTTATCTACAGGCCTATATCAACAGTTTTCTCAAATGGAAAAAAGTAATTCGTAAGCCCTATTATTTTCGTCTTGATAGCAATTATCCTATATTATAAGGCAATTGCTTAGAACCCGATGAACCAAACTTGGGCCATTCTAACTTCAAAAACTTGGGTCAATTATTCTAATCTGAACTAATTGTACGTTCTTCTTTATAACTATTCCAATTCTGAGGGTCTGATGCAGATAATGCACTCGTCTAATACTAACCGAAACTCAGAGTTTGAAACTAGCTGCTAATACTAGCCTGATCTATTTTGCTTTGAGCTTGGCTCGCCTCATAAGAAACCGTTGTCATTATTAACACAGGGAAAGAGTCAAGTCGAAATCGCGCCTGCGCAGTTGGCGGGCTAGGAGGCAACACGCACGATGGTAGTACCCGGACGCAGGTTCCCGTCGGCTGTCGGTGTGATGATTGGTTCAATTGTATCAACAAGGCAGGGCTGCATTGTTTACTACTTGTATTATTCATTGCTGAGATGAGTTGATAGATTCATTAGAATTAGAAATACTGGGTCCTGTGCGCGAGCATGGGACCTGTGTAGATGTGTGTTGCGTACATTGCACACGTTTCTCAAGGCGCAATACATATAATAACATGATATCGCTATAACAAATCACTTGCATTCACGAATCATCTTTCAGAGGTGAGATCAGCGCGACTTCTGTTCTGTCAACTGCTTGCTTGCTTGCGCCCTTCTCTCTCTCTCTGTCTCTCTGTCTCTCTCTCTCTCTCTTGCCTCTCTCCACAACCATACGTTCACATACTCAATTTTATGTTCTCATTCTCAATTGATAGTTCAATTTCTTGAGTTGCAGAATAAATTGTTAATTCCCCCCCACCCCCTCCACACACACACACACACACACACACACACCTATTTATATAGCGCTAATAGCACTGAACTTCTGGACATCTTCATTACGGGACTATACATTGAATGAATGACATACTTCATTCCATATAGTCCACAACTCTGATAATCCAACCCAATAAAATCAACTGGCAAAAATAATTCTTCTTACTATACTCGGACAACGCGGCGACCAGTGCGTGCTTCCTAAATGCACAGGTTGAAAACACATACCGTTTCTTCGTTCGCCAAGGTTTTGCAACCTGTATTAATTGGTACCATTTACAATATAATATCATTGTATTACATTATACGTACACACGCGCGCAAAATCCGACGTTTGGTTCTTTATCATCTGCTCATACGTACCCCCATATAACCTAGCTGTTGATGGGGTCGTTGAGCAATATATAAAAAAATACATATATGTATATATATATATAACTTATATATATATTCAGTCCTTGTGCTAGTATAAACAAGTGAGCCAACCGTGTTTAGTGCTAACCAAACGTCGGATTCTGCGCGCGAGTTTGGCATGTCGTCGTCGTGCACACACTGCGCTGTGCAGGGTAATGGTGAGCCTACGGTTGCAGGAAAGAAATAATCTTGTTCCTGTACTGCCGGACGTTTGCATTTTCGGCGACGGTATAGCAGAATCTGTACTTGAAAACTGTGGTTTTGAGGTCACTTGTTTTAATTCTTTGTTGTTTTTATAGTCGTTTTATTCTTTTTTTGTCATTTTCATTTGTTTTCCCTAATTACTAATTGCTTAGGGCTGGTATTACGAATCGATAGTTAGTGGATTAAGCAATAGTTAGCGGATTATCTTGTTATCACCATTGGTTACGTATGATATTTTCGTATCTTGAACACATAGTTAGTGGATTAGTACTTGACTAAGATTCGTGAAACTAAGGGTTCACTAAGGGTCTCTGATATTTGTCCCATGGGTTTCTAATATAATCTAATTGACTAACAGCTAAAGGGCTTTTTGACACTAAAAGGGATTCTGAAAATGTAATATTTGAATGTTCTATAAAGCTATCGATTCTCAGCATGTTTAGGTCACGGTGAAGATCTTCTATTCCAGGAGCTCGCAGTATTATTCTTAAGCATTTATTCTGGAGAACTTGAATTTTTTGTTCAATTTTATTTGAGCTCCAATACCATGCGGGTGTTGCGTATGTTATGGTTGGTCTTATGACTGATTTGTAAAGAAGGAGTTTGGTTTGAATATTCATATATTTACTATTCAATAGGGGGTACAGGCTCACTATTTTGCTATTTGTTTGAATGGTTATATTTTCTACATGCTTTTAAAGTTGAGGCGTGAGTCCAGGGTGACTCCTAGATAAACGTTGCTGGTTCCCTTTGTATATTTTCTGTGCCAAGCTTTATTCGAGGTGGATTGATATAGGACTTGCGGTGATAGAGTCGCCTTTGTCTTCTCAGCATTTATTTGTATTCTCCATTTATTATAATAATTATTGAGTTCATCTTGAGTTTCTTGGAGATAATTTCCTACACTGTTTCCTTGCGAAGACTGAGACATAATCGCTACATCATCGACGGCGATGGCTATTTGAGTAAGCGTCAAGTCTGTCGGAAGGTCGGAAGTAAATACATCATAGAGGTCAGGACCGAGGAGGCTTCCTTGTGGCACTCCAGCTTCTATTGGGTGATCCCTAGATATAGCGTTTTGCAAAGATACATAGAAGGTACGGTCGAGTAGGTATGATTTAATAATTTGAATGATGTAAAGCGGGAATTTGAGGCTAAATAGTTGTATTAGGAGCCCATTGTGCCCCACTCTCTCAAAGGCCTTTGCTACATCTAGGTATACTATTCCTGTAATTGTATTGGTATTATAGCCATGATTTATGTGGTTTATCACCCTAACAAGTTGCTGTGTGGACGGGAGCCAAACTGTTCGTTGGGGAGTATGTTATCAAGGTTCATGAATGCACGAAGTCTGTTCTGAATAATATTTTCACATTATTCACCCAATATACTCGGCAAACTAATTGGTCCATAGTTTTCAGGGTGGCGAGTGCTTTTTCCTGGTTTATTGAAAAAAATTACTTTGGCTTTTCCCATACTTTCGGGAAGTAAGAAAGTTTCAGGCCTGAATTGAAGATGTTTGAAAGTTGTGAAGTGGCTGACAAAAGTAGGTTTTTAATAGTTAGGCCATCTATGCCGTCATGCCCGGGTGCCTTTCTAGCTGGGATATTTTTTATGATTTCTATTAATTCTCTCAGATCTGTTGCTCTGAGTTCAGGTTTGGGTAAGAGGGATGAAGTCGCCTCGTAAAAAGTATATTCTAATTCTAAGTCGTTAGTAAATTCGTTGATTTGATGAGGTTTTAAAGTTTTTTCCAAGTTGTTGCCGTTAGACGATGAAGGATGGCTTTCTCCAAGAGTTTTGAGAGGGTAGATAGAAGTGAAATAGCGCGATAGCTCGTCAGGTCCCTGGGGGATTCACCCGGCTTGTGAAAAGCCAGTACTTTTGCAGTTTTCCATTAAGAAGGAAAATGAGAAAGTGAAAACTAAACCTTAGCGTCCACTGTTGCTGCCATTTCCAGAATTCCTTTTCGTAGTACACTGTAACCGATGACTTGCAGTTGGACAATTGCTCCCTTCAGCTCTGTTTCTACAGCTCTGCTTCTACATCACATCCTAGGCCTGGAGCTGGTCCCCTAGTAAATTTGCCGTACTCGACGGAAGCCAAGCTTCATTACCAAGTTCTCTTGGGAATACTTTCTCAGCATAATAATTTTAATCTAAAATAATAATTGTACACTGTAACATCATTTCACCCTCATATTCATATAACTGGTACCCCTTTAACCCCACAAAGGTGTTCATTATAACGATTTTATTTCTCTGGAAACAGTTTGTAAGCTATCAAAAGCCTATTCAAAAAATTGAATCCAATCTTCAATGTTTCAGGAGAACTCTTGAGAATAATCAATATTGTAGTCGACATAGTTCTTCAGATATCGATATGAATTCACTCCAGTTCACATTAGATGTAGTTTGGAAATGTCACCTTCATGAGGGATGACAGTGAATATTTTGTTTGAACGAGTCCATGAGCGCTATCTAATGGCATACTATGTATTGCACCACACGCGACAAGCTCGTGGCAATCACTTCAGTTAGTGGCGGTCCCAGAACTCAATATTTGGTACTAATTTGTGGTTCATTTGAAAAATGATCCGAAACCGGATACTGATCCAATTCTGGCACTTTACCCTGATCAGTGTCATCAAAATTGATTTGATTCATATCAAATAAGGTCATTTGCAAATTGCGAGGTCGCTTTTTGGGATAGAAGCGAAGTGTGTTGCTTCCCAGTGTCAAGCAGATATGCCTGATGGCTGTGGACCATGGCTCGGGTTTTCCCTGCGCTGCCGCTTGGCGTACCAGGCTGCCACCTCATCGAGTGAATCCTGTAGGTAATGCACTGCGAGTTAGGGCAGCAGATGGAGTGGTGTGACGGAAGTCAGAGGTGAAGAGACTGAACAGAGCGGGGCCGACACAGCTTCTTGTGGCCCCCCTGCTCCGACAGGATCATGCCTTATTGTGGCTGACAAAGAAATAACAGGCGGAGAGATAGGAGGTAAGTTCAGTTGAATTCATTGGAATAATGATGGTTGATGCCAGACGCGGTGTCAAGTGATGTCATGATCTCAGCTGTGTGTACGGGGTGAACGACCTCCCTAGCAAGTTGACAACTGTCGCTCCTATCAGTCTCGACTTGGGACAACCACAAGAGACCGACTTGAACCTCTACCCACCTGACCCATCCTCTAAAGCAGTGACGGTACTAGTACTCTGAGCTGCGGCAAAGAGACCCTCTGGCCCACTGCTTATTCCTTCTCTCCAAAATACCAATCTTCTTCATTTGCATTCATTATTCGGAAAAGTACATCTGGTTCGGAAGGTAGGGATTTCCAAAAGAGTCGGGGCACATTTTTTTTTATTTTTTTATTTGGTTATAATTTGTGAAAAGAAGAAATGTAAGTTTTGTGCATTGAGCGATCCGATTTCTCCATCAAATTTGGTTTTCCTGTGATCGATGATCAGTTATTTCAACTTCTTGTTCAGTTCCCAAGCCTCTGGTATGTTTTTCTTGCCCGGCTCTTGATTTTAACCGACTGTATCAGGCCTGGTGGTAGATCGACTGTGGTGTTTGGTTTCGGGCTCTGTCGAGGAATTGCTTCGGCCAGTGCCTTCTCTATGCTGGAGTTGAGAATCCCTGTGATCTCAGATCTCCAGAGCTATCGTTGGGAGCAATTCGCAATTGATCTCGCTACAACGCGACCCCGAGTTACAATGACCCACTCGTCAACAACTGAAAACATCTCGACCGGTTTTCACGGCCAACCCCTCAACTCGATACATCATTGCATAGTGGCGTAGGTGCAGGGGTAGGTAAAAAGAGTAAGGGGCGGGCTACATGGGTAGGGAAAATACAATGGAAGGGGTAGATGTCAGGTTGAACTTCTCCGAGCAACTCATGTGTCTGAACCAGAGCCGATGCTCCGGGCCGAGCCTCTTGATGAGAGCCACTACCAGTCTACCACGCGCCCGAGTCCGAGCAACGGAGAGAGATCGGTCACAGGCATCAGAGAGTGTCTGAACCAGAGCCGATGCTCCGGGCCGAGCCTCTTGATGAGAGCCACTACCAGTCTACCACGCGCCCGAGTCCGAGCAACGGAGAGAGATCGGTCACAGGCATCAGAGAGTGTCCGAACCAGAGCCGATGCTCCGGGCCGAGCCTCTTGATGAGAGCCACTACCAGTCTACCACGCGCCCGAGTCCGAGCAACGGAGAGAGATCGGTCACAGGCATCAGAGAGTGTCTGAACCAGAGCCGATGCTCCGGGCCGAGCCTCTTGATGAGAGCCACTACCAGTCTACCACGCGCCCGAGTCCGAGCAACGGAGAGAGATCGGTCACAGGCATCAGAGAGTGTCCGAACCAGAGCCGATGCGCGACCTACTCCGGGCCGAGCCTCTTGATGAGAGCCACTACCAGTCTACCACGCGCCCGAGTCCGAGCAACGGAGAGAGATCGGTCACAGGCATCAGAGAGTGTCCGAACCAGAGCCGATGCTCCGGGCCGAGCCTCTTGATGAGAGCCACTACCAGTCTACCACGCGCCCGAGTCCGAGCAATGGAGAGAGATCGGTCACAGGCATCCATATAAACACTCTTGCCTCTGAACTTACAACAACTTGCTATGCACTCAGAAATATGACCAAACTGACTGATTTGAGAACTCTAGTAACCATATGCCATGCTTATTTTCATTCACTTCTGAGTTACGGTATTGAATTCTGGGGGAACGCCTCAGAGTATGAAAGAATATTCCTCATTCAGAAAACTGCGGTACGGATAGTTACCAAAAACAATTGGAGGACATGTAGTATACCTGATAGAAGTAAAACTAAACGAATCACATCAATTATAAATACTAATGACATGCCTAATGATGATCACGATAATTCAGGACCAGGTCAAGTCGATGATGAAATGGTAGTCATGCCCAGCTGTAGGGGAAAATTTCAAGAACTTGGAATCCACGTATATATACAAAGTTCTTATGTTCATGCAAACCAACAAAGCTGATTTCCCTTACGCTGATCATGCACATACTACTAGGAATAAAAATCTTATACATCTGAACAAATGTAGCCGTTCACTATACGGCAAAGGTTTCCAAATTTCAGGAAGTGAACTTTATAATATTCTACCAACAAGTATCAAGATTCTACCGATAAATCAATTCAAATCACTCCTCAAAGAGCACCTTACAATTAATAGTTTATATTCTGTGCAAGAGTTTGTTGATGCTGGATTTCGTATTAGTTATTGAATTTACGTAGATGCTTTTAAGTAATCATTTTCTTTTTTGTGCTATTCAAATGATTATGTAAAGTATCTAGCTATCTATATTTATGTAGTTCTTTGAGTGTATCATTATTTGTTTTACAACTTGTTTAATATACTGTAATCACTAATCTACTACTAATTTGTAAATGGTGGTACTGCCACACTCAAGCTTTCAATATTATCTATAAGCAGGGACTGATACCTTTATGTATAAAGGTCCCGGTTGCGGTTGCAGTTGTGAACTGAATTTTTAAAGGTCCCGGTTACGGTTAAGGTCTCGAAAAGAAATTAATAATGGTCTCGGTCCCGGTTATGGTTATGATGCATATTTTATAAAGGTCTCGGCTACGGTTATGAACTGAATTTCATAAAGGTCCCGGTTACGGTCCCGGTTATGAAGCAAATTTTATAAAGGTCCTGGTTTCGGTTAAGGTCTCGAAGTGAAATTATTTACGGTCAGTCCAGGTAATGGTGCAAATAAATAATGGAATATGAAATTAATTTCAAAATTCTTGATTGTAATTTGTGAATAATAATTTTAGTATTTGTTTTAAATCACTGCTTACCGTGAGTTTTGCTGCACATTCTCCCACTGTGCAAGGCGACTCGTCCGCAATACGGTCGTAGTTCAAGTATTTCCGAATCGGGCTACTCTTTTTTTACCCATTCCAAACTCTAAAGCTACTCGATATTTAATTTTAATGATAATAATTTATGATAATAATACTTGGTGATCACACACGAAATTTAATTAAATACAAATAGATATAAAAGTATAAACGTGAAAGTATAAAAGTGGAAGTATAAAATAAAAAATGTTAGCTTCAGCCCTAACCCCTATCACCTTCACACACGTTTTAAGTTTTAGCACAAGTCATTCACCAGAGACGCGCGTACACCGAATGCGTGTCGGGCGTGAGTGACAAAAAGATGCCAAGTAGATGTTTTTCTCACATTTTTCATTTTTGTTGAAACATATACACACGAGAGATGAAGGTCCCGATCGACTGTCTTTCCTATTCCGCATCATTAGCGAACGGAGGGTTCGTGGATACATCTCTCTTGTCATTACAATTATTATATTCTTCTTTTCTCAAGGAAGTGGTTTTGGACTTGGGAATTCCCACAAATTTTTCGTCGGCATGACTTTGACTCGCACTAATCCGACACTAAAATCTTGAGAGGTACTTTCTTATACTGTCTCTCGACTACCCCCTCCCCCTCCCCTTTCACCACTCATCGAAGGTTTGGCCTCAACAACCTTGAGATAAAAGAGTTTGTGTTTGAGGGGCTAAAAGTTGAAAAACAAGTTGTATATTTCCTTTTCTTCAGATTAAGTGTATGTGATGAGACAACCGTTTCAAGCCCTTTTTGAGACCCGAATAACTGATATAATAAAGGTTGCTGGTTGTGATTGTGGTTGTCATCACCTCAACATAAAGGTTATCGGTTGCGGTTGTGCCCCGAAAATAATAACGGTTGTGGTTATGGTTGTACCACACTAATAATAAAGGTTGTGGTTGCGGTTGTCCGAAAAATACGGGTTTTTAACGGTTTCGGTCTCAGTCCCTGTCTATAAGTTATATAGTAAAATATGTCATTTGTGTATCGATTTCCTCGAAAGAGGGTTAAAGGAATAAATACTACTACTACTACTACCGACGAGACACTGGCCGAGAGGGAAGTTACCATTGGCCAGAGGCGTCCGACCAATCAGAGCGCGACTTAATTACCATTGGTCGCGTGTCGACAACATTCTCTTCATTATATTGTGCAACCAACAATTGAAAGTGTAGAGCATTGTAATAATCCACCTCATCGCCGCGCCATGCGCAACTATCAATATAATATAGAACATTTCTTTAATTTTATTCTGAGACTAATTAAATCCTAGGACTCATATTATGCAGCATAACCGCGCCCCGATGTGACTCGGAGTTATTCTATTATATTTCCCCCCTCAAAGGATCCGGACACCTTGACGTGGTGTGGGGGCTTGTGTGGCCCAGTGATCTTCAGAGCTATTGTCGGGAGCAATTTATTTGCTCCCAGCAGGGTCACCCATGGCGATAAGGTCTGGAGTGAGGGTCCAGACGAAGTTCGGACCGTCGGTCGAGTGGGTGCCATTTGGTGACCGGAGTGTGTGGAGTGAGCGCTGAGCATTAATTATACCCTTCTAACTTCTTTCCTCATCTGTCACCTTCTTTTCTATGAACTTCTCTCACTTTCCTCTTTCTGCCAGCTTACTTCGTGTGCTCAAACCGCCCACAAATGTTGACGACACCAGCAATGATCAGGACTTGATTGGTATGCTATCGGCTATTATTGCACTTGGGCTCGTACATGGATTGCGTTGGCTGCAATAGCTGGGTAGGAGGTCTTGTATGACAATAACGATTCCAAATACTCAGTGAAAAGGTCAATTGCGTCTATGTGCGCCCAGACGTAAAATTGGCACTTTCCTGCACGCCACTTGCTGCTTAGGAAGTCATAACTTGCTCTTTGTCCTGCAGTGTTGTTGATCAGGTCTAGCAGCTGCAGGACCTAGACCTGGTTGTGTTTACAAGGCCCTATGCGGTAGAACCGACATGGGTTAGTTGAGTCCTTTGATCCGAGTAATTGTTGTAGGTTGTCCCCAAACCAGTCTATGGAGTCCTCCGATTGTCAATTCCCCCCAATAACCACAGAACAGAGTAAGAAACGACCGAGAAACTTGATGGACGATTTAATCCCCGTCAAAGATCTTGTCTCGAAAGCTACACAGCCACGTTATCTGATAATGTCTGTGAAAGGTGATAAATCTTTCGCAGATATGTCTATTTTCAAAATTGCCAAAGACCTTCTGAAACTCGCAGGAGAAGTCAAACAGATGAAGCGATTGAGAAATGGCACGCTGCTGATTGGGACTGCGAGTTGCAATCAATCAAAGCTGCTTCTTGGTACAACTGTTTTCGGTACTGCCTTTGTCAATGTCTCGCCACACAAGTCACTCAACTCTTGTAAAGGTGTCGTGTTCTGCCACGACCTCCTTAACGTTCCAGAGGATGAGATTAAGAACGAACTTGCTTCTCAGAATGTGACTGATGTTTTCAGAGTTGTAAGCCGTAAGAATAACACGATGCAAAAAACAGCTCTGCTTATCGTTACATTCTCTGCACCAACACCACCAACTAACATCTTGGTCGGTTATATGTCAATACCCGTTCGACCCCATGTCCCAAACCCACTTCGCTGCTTTAAATGTCACAAATTCAACCATTCAAGCGCGAATTGCAAAGATTGTGAGGTTCGCGGTAAATGTGGGTCAGAGGGACATAAACCGGAAGTTTGTACCAGCAAGGTCAAGTGCGTCAACTGCAGCGGTGAACATCCCGCGTGGTTTCGTGACTGTCCTCGATTCAAAAAAAAGAAAAGAAAATCGAAGAACTGAAGACAACTAAAAATGTGTCAATCGGTGAGGCCCGCCAGCTTTATGCTGAGCTGTACCCCGAGACGTCGTCCAAAACATTCAGTCAAGTCACGAGACAAGCTGCACCTGCTGAAGTCACCAGACTACAGGCCATTATTGACGATCAGCAGAAGATGATACTGAACCAGAATCAACAACTAACTCAGGCTTCTTCAAATTCCCAGTTCCTGGACATGAAAGAGATTCTCATCTCTCAGGCCCAGGAGATGACAGCTCTGAGAAAGCAATTGGCAGACCAAGCTCAGCAATTTCAGTCAACCATACTCAGCCAGAACAAACTTATCACCGAATTACAACAAAGTATCTTGAACATGATTGTCAGTAAGGATGCGCAAGCAGCTACATCAAGGTCCACACCAACTGGACCGTCAGTGTCGACCAGACCAACGGAAGTCACTGCAACGAAAGGTGTTGTTCCGTCGAGCAAACGCTCAAACTCCACGTTATCTGTGGACGCCTCCGAACAGAGCCCGGCTTTTCAAACGGTCTCCAAATCAAAGAAAGTCATAGTTTGGAACAGGAACGGAAAAAGAGACGAGGGAGGAAGTGGAAGTGGAGGTGGACGAGGTGATAAGTGACCAAAAACAGAGTACGTAACAGCAGTAACAGAGATATTGCAATGGAATTGCAATGGAATGTTTTGCCATTTGGAAGAGATCAAGCTCCTGATACACGATCTGACACCAAAGTGTATTTGTATTCAGGAGTCCAGACTGAAACTCACCGATAAACCCAAGTTGAGATCTTACGTCATCTTCCGCAAGGACAAGATCTTATGTGAGAGGGCTAGTGGAGGTGTTGTTATAGCGATCCATGACAGCTGCTACTCAGAGGAAATACCGCTTCGGACGCCTCTGCAGGCAGTGGCTGTCAGAGTGCATTTCCCTAGCCCTCGAACTATATGCAACCTCTACCTGCCACCCGCTGATAGAGTGCACATGCGAGACTTGGACCACCTAGTGCAACTGCCAGCCCCCCATCATAAACACGGGGGACTTCAATGCCCACAACGTCCTGTGGGGAAGTATGGCTAATGACGCTAGAGGTGGAGTGATTGAGAGCTTTCTGGACACCAATAATCTAACTCTCCTGAATGATGGATCTGCCACCCACCTCAGTGTGGCCAGCGGGTCCACCTCTATGATTGACCTGACGGTTTGCTCTCCATCAGTCTCTCTTGATTTTGATTGGAGAGTGTATCCTGATCTGTGCGGGAGCGATCACTTCACGATTGTCATTGAGACTAACACTCCTGCTAAAAACAACACCAGACACAGGAAATGGAAACTCCAGCGTGCAGATTGGTGCCACTTCAGAGAACTTGCCATCTTTGACAAAGGAAAAGTTTTTCCTGATGTGCAGTCCCAGGTCACCTACGTTACTAACATCATAATACGTGCCGCTGAGAGTTCCATACCATTGACATCCGGTAAGCAGGGTCGTACGCCTGTTCCCTGGTGGAACGATGCCTGTGCCAAAGCCATTAAAGACCGCAAGAGAGCGCTTAGGCTCTTCACTAGGTGCCCAACGCAGATCAATATGATATCCTTCAAACGGCTTCGTGCAGAGGCTAGGCTTGTTGTCAAGCAGGCACGGAAGGCCTCCTGGCAGCACTATGTCTCCTCCATAAACCACCGAACACCTGTGTCGAAAGTCTGGGAGAAGGTAAAAAAGATATCGGGGAAAAATGTTCACATCAGTATCAATGGTCTTCTGGTGAACGGCCGACTTGAAACCTCTTCTCATGACATTATGACAGCCTTGGGTAACCATTTCTCTTACGTGTCGACTTCTGAGAACTAGTCGGCGAACTTCCTGACAACAAAAGCTGCGGAAGAGAGGAAATCTCTTGACTTTAGAGCACCCGCAGACGAAGTTTATTACAACTCTTTCAACCTGTGGGAACTGACGTCTGCAATTAAGGAGTCTGGCGACACTGCTCCTGGCCTAGACGCAGTTCATAACACCATGCTCAAGAACCTCTTTTCCGTAGCTGTCGAGTATATGTAGAAACTCTTCAACAGAATCTGGTTGACTGAAGATTTTCCCAACTCCTGGTTAGAAGCCATCACTATAGCTATTCCTAAGCCTGGCAAGGATCGGAAGCTAGCATCCAGCTATCTACCGATATCGCTGACAAGTTGCCTTTGCAAGATATTTGAAAGAATGGTAAACAAGAGACTTGTATGGATCCTGGAAACTAGAAATCTTATAGCTGTCGAACAGTCCGGTTACCGCAGAAACCGTTCGACCTTAGATCATCTAGTTATTCTAGAGTCTCTCATCCAGGATGCCTTTATTTCTAGGCAGCACCTTCTTTCAGTATTCTTCGATCTGGAGAAGGCATATGATACCACATGGAGATACGGTATCCTCAGGACGTTACACGAATGGGGCGTTAGAGGTCATCTTCCCTCATTCGTTGTGAACTTCATGTCAAATCGTCGATTCAGAATCCGACTTGATAGTTATCTCTCCACACCATACGTCCAGGAAAACGGAGTACCACAAGGTTCTGTCCTTAGTTGTACACTTTTCCTGATAGCTATCAATGGTATTTCCACATGTATCAAGCGACCTGTGAATTGTTCTCTCTTTGTCGACGACCTCGCGATATTCTATAAGTCCGCCAAGTTGAGTACGGCAGAGCGCCAGCTCCAACTTACTATAGATCGCTTGGAACGCTGGGGAGACAGCACTGGGTTCAAGTTTTCGTCAACCAAGACAGTCTGCATTGATTTCAATCGCATTCGTGGTATCAGCCCTCAACCTTCACTTATGTTATCTGGTGCGACCATTACAGTTTCGGAGTCAGTCAAGTTCCTTGGGATGACTCTAGACCAAAAACTCAACTGGAAGTCGCACCTTCAGACCCTGAAAACAAAGTGCACACAGAGTTCGAACTTATTGAGAGTGTTGAGTCACACTACCTGGGGTTCTGATCGAACCGTCATGCTGAACTTGTACAGATCACTGATACGCTCGAAACTGGACTATGGCTGTATCGTCTACTCCTCCGCTAGAACATCGTATTTGAGTACCATAAATACAGTACACAATGCTGGTATCAGGCTTGCTTTGGGAGCTTTCCGGACAAGTCCTGTGATTAGCATGTACTGTGAGGCTGGCGAACCACCTCTGGAACTGAGAAGACAGTATCTTGCGTTCAATTACATATCTGCTCTCAGTGGAAAGCCTAAGCATCCTACGTACGGAAAGATCTTTCGACCTTCCTATGAAAGAATCTATAACACTCGTGATAAAGCTACACGACCACTAGCTATCCGAGCTAAAGAGCTGTTAGGGCGACCACTGAGCGAGCTCCCAGCTGTGTATGCGACTGGATACTGCAAGGTAGCTCCTTGGACCGTGCCTCGACCAGTCTGCCTCACCCAGCTGGCAAGGCACGAGCAAGCACACCCGACTCTGTCTACAGGCAATATTTTTATCTATTAGCCGCCTGTTTTTCTGACCATGTCTTCATATTTACTGACGGTTCAAAGACAGACGATGCGGTGGGTTGTGCCTTCACTATAGGTTCAACTAGTTTTAAATACAAACTCAACTCCTTGTGTAGCGTCTATAGTTCTGAACTGTTTGCGATCCTCCAGGCTCTGAAACATATCAAGCAACACAACCAAAAGAAGTTCTTGATTTGTACAGACTCGCTCAGTTCCATGCAAGCCCTGGATGTTTTCTCACCAACTGACCATCTTGTGCAGGACATCCAGACCCTCCTAGCTGAGCGATGCGAGGTTGTCTTCTGCTGGGTGCCAGGGCATGCAGGAATCCCAGGCAATGAGCGAGCTGACAAGGCGGCAAAGGAGGCTACTCTTCTTACAGCTACCTTTGATTCCCGCCTCCATATTAATGACCTGAAGAACCTTTTTTAACGAGAAATGAGGAGTGCGTGGCAAGTGTCGTGGAATG
This sequence comes from Brachyptera putata, assembly GCA_907164805.1. NCBI lineage: Eukaryota > Metazoa > Arthropoda > Insecta > Plecoptera > Taeniopterygidae > Brachyptera > Brachyptera putata. Next base: position 32,506,871 of record OU015465.1, on the reverse strand, counting down.
CTGTAAGAAACAACAAGTTGAAGGTCCTTAAAAAAACAGTTAGACCATGGCACTCGTCTCGTAGAAGAGGCCGCAGAGAGGAGGTTGTTGTTGCCTGCCTGCGCATTGGACATTCTCTTCTGACGCACGGATTCATCCTGAGGAGAGAAGAGCCGCCTGAGTGTGAGGAGTGCTTTGAGCCACTCACAGTTCACCACCTCTTGGTCGACTGTGACAAGTTCCGGGGTCTGCGCCGGAGTCTGCGTATGCCGGATGACTTGTCACGGATCCTTGGTGATGACTCAGATAGCGTATCCTGTGTCCTTGAGTTCATAAGGAAAGCAGGACTTTTGAACTTGATATAACTTGACTTGACGATGATCGTAGTTTTAGTTGCAACTCTTGTGTGAATGTTCCTGTTTGTATGCATGTAATTTATTAGTATGAATGTGTGTGTGTATGTGAGTACGAATGCAAACTTGACATTATCCCAACTGTACGACACATCTCTCTCGAGATTTATTCCTTTTAGTATTGAACAAACGACCAAAATGACGTTTTTTTTTTTATACAATCATTTTGTTCAGCTATCAAGTGTATCAGTGTGTGTATGACGATTTACATCATACACACAGTCGTTCAATGTTGTGTTCATGAAATGTGTTGTACGACTTTACATCATACACACGTTTGTTTCATTGTCCTGTGTTTGAGGAACGTGTGTTTGACCATTTACGTCATTCACGTATTTGTTAACCGTTCTGTGATATGTTTAGTCCTTAACTCACCTCTTATGCCGTTTCCAACATATTGTTGGTTTCATGATTCGGTTCATTACATCGTATTCATTACATCGGTCCATTACAGCGTACAGGCGCAAAATGACCTCGGTGTCGACGCGCTTCTAAACCCAACATTCATTAACATTCATTCATTCATTCATTATTCTATGGTAATTATGTAATATAGGTAACTCGCCTATTTGAAGGGACACATTTCTGATGTTGATATTTTCTAATGATTCCGTCACTATATTATCAAGAAATGGTGGCACATTTCCATTTGAATGGCGTTTTCATGGTTTTATCGTATTGTGCAAATACGAATTTAAGAACATTTTTTCGTTTTGACAGCCATATCACGTACATACACTAGCGCCATCACCGGTTGATTGTGGCATTCATTGACGGTGTTGCCATGTATTTATTTCCCTGTCCCAACCTCGTTCTTGACGCTCAACAACCATGTGGATAGGATCTGTCACTACCTCATTGCTGGATGCCACCCAGGCAGTATCTGATATTCTTGATTTTGTGGCCCTTTCTATGACGCCAGTTAGTGTTTGGTCCAGCTTTGAGATGGTTTGTTATTCATCTGTTCAAGGGGTATTGAGTTTTAGTAGGATCACCGATAATGTTGAGTGTTTGCGTGAATGGTTGCAAGATCATGCAGTTTTATGTGGCGGTGTCAACTGATTAGTTGGCAACACCGCAATCCAACATGGCGGACTACATACACATTTTTTGCTGTCGTCACACTTAGAGTGAGTAAAAAAATGATACCAAGTAAAAATGTCAAAATGTGCCCTCGTTTAAATGATTAATGCAACGAAATACACAATATTCAGGCATTTTCGTCAAAAAAATTCCAAAAATAGGCGAGTTCTCTATAATACATATTTACACATTCTATTCCAATTCTAAATAGCCGTACTCGGACTAATAATAACTTGGAATTATACCATTATAGAGTTATATATTGTAACCAGCTACAGGCAGGGGAGATGAAGTTCTTGAGGAGTGTGAAGGGAATTACAATCATGGATAAAGCTCGAAGTAGTCAGATAAGAAGTGAACTGAGGATAGAGAGATGAGGGTTCACACTGGGGAGAGAGAGGTTCAGGTGGTTCGGTCATATGAAGAGGATGGGAACCGAGTGAATACCAAGGCGGCTGCAGTGGGAACACGGAGGGTGGGGCGACCAAGAGAGAGGTGGATTGCCTGATCAAGGAGGAAGGTGGAGTGAGTTAGAGACAGAAAGACAGTGGGAGGACAGAACAAAGTGGAAGGAATTGGTGGAACAACTAGAAGTAGAAGAAGAAGAGGAGGAAGATGAGGAGGTCATGCCAGGCGTGGCCAGCCGGTTTCCAGCAATCCGCCGGCACTAGTGCTGGTGGGAGCACCCACCCCCTGACCAAATGTTACAGTTGGAACCAGGTCAGATCATTATTATATCATTTCGTGTTCAACGAAGTTAAACGGTGCCAAGACATGACCTGGACTAATCTAAATAATAATTATTTCATTCTCTTATGCAACGAACAGCTGTGGTACCTTGTGACATTGTGACTTACATTATTATTAATTATGAAATAACTTCAACTCCAACACTATGATATCACCCGGATCGAACAATACGATGACAAAGTGACATTATTGACATTATTATCATCAGTTAATTACCATTCAATTTTTATCCCAGACTCAACATCACTCGCATCAGACAATCATAGGATACAGTGATCAAGTGACCAAGTGCTACCTAACCTAACCCGAGTGCAAAGTGCTAGTATGTCCGCCTTGGGGATTGGTACACGGTGCGTGAGGTGACAAACGACTGCCCCCTCACCACCGCCCCTTGCCACGAGCAACCCGTTCAGCCCGTTAGCCGAGACCGCCGCCCACAACTCCTCTGACGAAGGGGTGGAGACAATTGAGGTAGATGTGGAGCCTGAAGGCAACATATTCAGAGGAAAAATACCACCCATCATAATATCCGGCATCAAGGATGATGCACCCCTAATCTCTCTGATCGATAAAACAGTACACCACAGCCACGGACTTCTTCCTGGTCTCCAGCTCAGATTCAGTTGAGCTCCAACTAAAAAACCGTCTCGACTATGTGAACTTCATCGGGATCCTGAAGGCCAATAACTTCAGGTTCCACACCCACGGTACGGCCGACACCAAGCTGGCCAAGTACGTGATCCGCGGCCTTCCGGTCACGTGCAACGTGGACATGATAAGAACTGACCACATCGCTCACGGCCACCACGTCGAGACGGTGGCACAAATTCACCGCCCGACTGCCGACAAAGAGTCAATACTCACATCACTCTTCACAGTGACTATTAAAAAAAATCGCCAACAACACCGACATGGCAAAAACCCGGTTTGTCTACCACCACCGCGTGTCAGTCGGGGCTTTCAGGGGCCAAAACGGGCCCCTGCAATGCTTTAAATGCCAATCTTTGGGCACAGCAATTCATTTTGTAATAACACCACGCGTTGCTTCAAGTTGCGCCGGCCATCATGAAAGCCAGGAATGTGAAGAACTCCCCACAGTCCCGGCCAAGTGCGTCAACTGTGGTGACGCTCACCCGGCAAGTTATCGCAACTCCAAGGTTTTCCTCCGAGCGAAATAAGGGAAGGGCCCAGCACGCCGCCAACAAACACGCACATAAGCCAGGGAGGAGACCCGCCCCACCTCCAAGTCGTCCGAGAAGAGACGCCGCCTCCAACCTGGCACCTTCACCAACTCAGAGACCGCAACGCTCAGCCGTCCCGCCGCCACAAGGCAAGGACATTTGGTCCACCATAACATTGATCAGTGATTATGAAGCATTATGAATGGGAATGATTATATAATAGTCAATAAGCAATCATTCTCAAACATTGTACAGTATGCATTGTGTCCATTATGTAAGAAACAGACATTAGCTGTAGAAGATTTTATGACATATGGATCTGTACAGAAGTTATCGCTGACATGTGCTTCTTGCCGTAATTTGAACGAATCGGTTTACACGTCAACACGTGTTGACAGTGATCTATCGTCGAGACCAAGTTTCGATGTCAATCGAAGGGCAACGAAGGCGATTAATCATGGGGGCAAAGGATACGCAGGTATGGAGCAGTTTTGTACAATCATGAATATGAATCCATTGAGCGACTTCTCTTATAATTCACACTTGCTAAAAATTCATCCGAACACGTCAACACATAGCTTTCTTGATGCCACATGTGAAAAGGTGAAGAGAGCCTACACGGAGCTTGATCCAAATTTGGATATTAATGGCACTTTCGATATCGGAGTAAGTTTTGATGGGAGCTGGCATAAACGTGGGTTCACATCCCACGTTAGATCCTATGTTAGATGTTAGATAATTGTAACGTGCCATATTCCTCAATAGATGTTTTAAATTCTTTTTGTCTGTTACAGATTTTTTTTTGTGTGTTTTATAATTGTCTTCATTAATGTACGTATGTTTTTTCTGTTCTAAAATGCAATATATTTGTTTCTATGTTAAATTCAATGTATTTTTTCACATGTTATTTGGCCTTAGTTAAATGATGTATTTTGTTTCTACTAAGTTATGATATCATAATCTGGCGCAATATGTAAACTACGTATCAGTAGCTTCTGGAAGGAATTCTTTTCGAGACACCAACAATAACGATCGAGGGTCCTAGACATTGAAATGCGACACTTGGGTCACTGGATCAGTCCACATTGTGAGTCAATGTCACCAGGGATGGTAGGTGGTCTAAGACGTCAGAGAAAACACTCGCTCTAAAGCTTGAAATGATACCTAAATCATACCCAAAGAACGGGAAGCCGAGCCTAGATAAACGAACTGCGTACAAGGAGTCACGGCGTGCTGTTGATCGAATCCAGACAAAGCAGATCACTGGGAATGGTGGAAGCGGGAAGACGTGTCTGGCGTATGTTCTAGTGACGGGTTGGAACCATCGTGTTGGTGAAGTAAACGGTTGAATTGTCGTTGTGAACTCGCCGAAGCCAAAGTCGGCGCCGCAACTACGAAGTATTCAGAGACGTCACGGCGTAACGTTGCTGGCAAGCTGCTGGAGTGGACCAGGTACTTCACAGCGTGCAGACCAGCATATACTCGTCGTCTCCACGAGATACACGGCAACCGTCAGCGCAACGCAACTGTCAGATTCACCGCGTGCGGACCAGAATATACTCGTCGTCTCCGCGAGATAAACGTCAACCGTCAGCGCGACGCAACTACCAGGTTCACCGCGATCCACGATAACGTCACAAATAACACGGTATCATCTGATTGTATTTTAGCTTAGGTAATAATTGTAATTCAATAGTGCACGATATATAATTTGGCATTTAATTTTGGTTCATTGTATTTTCTTTTGTTCTGTCGCATTTCTGTTTGGCCAACAGATCTGACGATCTTATATTTTATTATATACTTTTTATGCCAAATTTAAAGGTTATGAATATTTTTCATTTTTGATGCACTAATTTATTGATTCGAATTTCATTGTTTGTAAATTTTGGAATTTCAGTAAATGAAGTAAAATTGAGTTACAGCTTGTTTATTGGAAGGATTAAGCCTACTATTTCCTTAATAGCCCCATTAATTATTTTAGAATAAAAAGCCTGAACTTGAAAAATTATTTAATTAATATTTTAAAACTTTTTGGCGGTAACTTAAAAAGCTTGTTCAGATTATAAAAGATAAAGCTTGCAGGTTTCATCCTCTTGAAACTCTTCAATAGAATTTGGATAAGTGAAGATTTTCCTGAATCCTGGCTTGAAGCTATAACTGTACCCATTCCGAAACCTGACAAGGATCGGAAGGATGCTTCTAGTTATCGTCCGATATCGCTTACAAGCTGCCTTTGTAAGATACTTGAGAGGATGGTCAACACGAGACTTGTTTGGGTCCTGGAGACTAGGAATCTTATAGCAGTCGAACAGTCCGGATTCCGCCGAAATCGTTCGACCCTAGATAACCTCATCTCATTAGAATCTCTAATCCATGATGCCTTTATTTCCAAGCAACACCTTCTCTCAGTATTCTTCGATCTGGAGAAGGCTTATGACACGACGTGGAGGTACGGTATACTTAAGAAACTACACCAACGGGGTTTTAGGGGTCACCTTCCCACCTTCGTTATCAACTTCATGTCCCATCGAACCTTCAGAGTTTGCCTTGATAGCTTTATATCCACACCATATGTACAGGAAAACGGAGTGCCGCAGGGTTCTGTCCTTAGCTGTACTCTTTTCCTGGTGGCTATCAATGGTATCTCTGACTGTATCAAGCCTCCGGTGAACTGTTCGCTCTTCGTCGACGATCTCGCGATATTCTACAAGTCCACCAAGTTGAGCACTGCAGAGCGTCAGATCCAACTCACCATAGATCGCTTGGAGCACTGGGGAAATGAAACTGGTTTCAAGTTCTCTTCAACGAAGACCGTATGCATTGACTTCAATCGCATACGAGGAATAGTCCCCTATCCCTCGCTGATTCTATCGGGTGCGAACATTTCTGTTTCCGACACAGTCAAGTTTCTTGGGATGACCCTGGATCAGAAACTAAACTGGAAGGCGCACCTTCAGGCATTGAAAACAAATTGCATGAAGAGTATGAATATACTGAGAGTGTTGAGCCATACCAGCTGGGGTGCTGACCGTACTGTCTTGCTCAACCTATACAGATCTCTGATCCGCTCAAAGCTAGACTATGGCTGTATCGTGTACTCTTCCGCCAGGCCTTCTTATTTGAATCCTCTGTGCACTGTACACAATGCTGGTATCAGACTTTCCCTGGGAGCTTTCCGGACGAGTCCTGTTACTAGCATGTACTGTGAGGCTGGCGAACCCCCTCTAGACTTGAGGAGGAGATACGCTACATATCTGCTCTCAGTAGCAAGTCCAAACATCCGACATATGGAAAGGTATTCCGTCCTTGTTATGCGAGAGTGTATGACGCACGTGATCGAGCAACAAGGCCATTAGCCATTCGAGCGAAGGAGCTGTATGGGAAACCACTGAGCGAGCTTCCAGCTGTATACGCCTCAGGTTTCAGCAAAGTCGCCTCATGGACCGTTCCTCGACCAGTTTGTCTCACTCAGCTGGCAATGCATGCTAAGGCCAGCACACCTGACTCTGTCTATAGGCAATATTTTTATGCGTTAGCAGCCTCCTTTTCGGATCATGTTTTTATATTTACTGACGGATCAAAGACAGACGATGCGGTAGGTTGTGCCTTCACCATAGGTTCAACTAGTTTTAAATACAAACTCAACTCTCTGTGTAGGCTACCGTGTATAGCTCTGAACTGTTCGCGATTTTCCAAGCTTTTAAACACATCAAGCAACTCAATAAAAAAAGTTCTTGATTTGTACAGACTCGCTCAGTTCCCTGCAAGCCCTGGATGTTTTCTCACCAACTGACCATCTTGTGCAGGACATCCAGACCCTCCTTGCTGAGCTTGCAGCTCAGTGATGCGAGGTTGTCTTCTGCTGGGTGCCAGGGCATGCAGGAATCCCAGGTAATGAGCGAGCTGATAAAGCAGCGAAGGAGGCTACTCTTCTTGCGACTACCTTCGATTCCCGTCCGCATATAAATGACCTAAAGATCTATTTTAAACAAGAAATGAGAAGCGCGTGGCAAGTGTCGTGGGATGCTGTAACAAACAACAAGTTGAAGGTCATTAAAAGAACAGTTAGACCATGGCACTCGTCTTGTAGAAGGAGCCGCAGAGACGAGGTTGTTGTTGCCCGCCTGCGCATTGGACATACTCTTCTGACACACGGATTCATCCTGAGGAGAGAAGAGCCGCCTGAGTGTGAGGAGTGCCTTGAGCCACTCACAGTTCACCACCTCTTGGTCGACTGTGACAAGTTCCGTGGTCTGCGCCGGAGTCTGCGAATGCCGGATCCTTTGTCATGGATCTTTAGAAAACACTTTCTTGGTGCATGATATTAGGGTGTCGACTTCATCGTAAAGATTTCTTACTGTTTCTGCAACTCGGTGTATGGCATGTGCCAAGCACGTTCAATGGTGAAGATTGTGATAGATGTTCTGTAACACTTCCCTCGTTTTTACCATATATGGTGCTGCATCACTAATCAAAAGTAAAACCTTCTCATTCATGCCTCCACTAGGCCACAAAGACAAAAGCCCTTCATTGAAAAAACTCGACACTGTCTAGTGATTTGTCTTCTCTAAAACACGAGAGCAAAGAAGATGTGGTATACCAGGTCCCTCGTTACTCAACTTCCCTACTATTAGATTAGCGATATATCGCCCTTCAACGTCCGTTGTTTCATCTACACTTGTCCAGATGTCATGTGTGCCGATGTCAGCGCGGATCCCTTCTAACGCCATTTCGTACGATTTGGGAAGATATCCGTTTCTCAAAGTCGACGAGTCCGGAATAACTTTATTGGAATATTTCTCCAGAAATGTTTTCAGTGTCGGATTGTTGATTTTCTCCCATGGTATGTTCGCGGCAATCATGGCTTCGCACAGATCGAAATTAAATTGACTATGAGTTGGACCTGCTTTGCGTGGTTCAGTCAAAAAATGATTGCTTTCGACTGTTATCTTCGGGTTGTTTCTCCTTCCTCCGCAGTTGACTGATATGTAGAGCTGACCTAATGTGTTGATCGATTTGATACTTCTTCGAGCATGGCACCTTCAAAATGATACAAATGAATCAATACAGGAAAACTGAATGAAAGTGAAATACTCAATTATATACTATATAGGCCCTACATATTTTAATTTTAATGCGATGTTATAACTTCAAAAATAAATATAAAATTAAAGTCAATCACATAGATTTACTATACATCTTGGGATGCGTTGGGTACCGTAGTAGGCCTATTTACAATAAGGTGCAATAACTTATATTCTGCGATGCCCTTTTATTGTTTTATAATTGTATATAATAAAAGTTTTTTGTTTACCTTCTTATCGCAAGCTCCACATATAATAACAGCGCCGTCAGTCGTCAAATATTTCTGACCGCTTATCCACTGTTTCAATTTTACACTTGAAGATACTTTCTCAGCTGGCATTTCAAAATATTACCTCCTTACTCTCTCAAGAATCAATGCACAAAGAGTGGAGTCACTGAAATGAGCTGATGAGTTCATTGTTTGAGGGGATGAGATAATCACAGAATGCCAGGTAGTAAGTACATGCAGATGCACTCCAGGTAATACACCTGATTTGTACTTGGGAAGACCCACTCACTTCCCTTCCACATAAGACTCAACTTTTGCAATAACAAAACTCCTCTAGATAGACGGATAAGATAACATTCATTCATAGAAGGGGTTGAGAGGGTTGGGAACTAGGTTGTCACCTGCCAAGCCGCCTACCTGGTGTGATAATGCCCTCGCCGCTAACTCCGCTGACCACGAGACTACAATTTTGTAAATAAAATATAATAAAAAACGACTTCCTATCGGAAAGATTTTAGAAAAAAGGAAGGTCGGAAGGATCTAACAAATTAGGTTTTTTAGGGAATTTACTGGATAAAACACCGAGTCGAACTCAAATCAAATTTTACATTACCAATTCACTATAGGATGAAACAATTACAAACCAGATGTGAATTACGTCAAAAATTATCAAAATAAACTTCGGAAATTCAATTGCTCATTCAATCCGTCGATTGATTGACCAATTAATCAATAAAGTATATACCAATTATTAATATTAATACATCAAATTTAGTTTCTCTCTCTAAATTCCTGTGACTTAACTGTCAACAAATTCTACGTTATTTTAACAATGAACAAAAATCAAACAAACAATATAGGCCTTTAACAGAAATTAATTGTTGTTGGTACCGTGTGACAATCGTAGTTAGTGTCTTTGCCTCGCTTCTGTTCCTGTTCACTTCATTTCGTATTTCTTTTCTTTTGTTCATTTCATTACTGCGTGTCGAAGATGGTCTCGCGAATGGTAGCTTCCCCAACACGTCCGTGTTCCTTGACGAAACAGCGTGATCTGGCGTTGTCTTCTTTCTTCTTGTTTTCACTGTTACTGTCTTTATTTACCCGGGATCGCAGACCAGCTATACCAGACACTTCTATGTGACCCAAGGCCAACATTGTATGCAGAGCGAGTCTCGGCTCAGTGACGTTACTGGAGCCTCCCTGGCTGACGGCTGTTGCACATCATAAAAAATCTCGAAGCTACGGTCGTCAAGCATTGACCGGTCGGAGTTTCGATTAGGATTCTTCTAGAACTATTTCAACTGAGACGTAAATGGTTGGGCAATTAACATTGGTCATCACAATAACAAATTGTGACATAGGCCTACATACTTCGTATTTACAATTTACATCTTCGTATTAAACATTCTGGTCAAATAACATAGAGAAACCAATATTGAAATTTAACATGTTAAAAAAATATGAATGTATTAAAATCAAAATTTAACCTGAAAATAATACCAAAAAATACCGAGAATAGACAGCTAGATAAACCCACACGTCACAAGGTATTCCCAGGTAATTACCTATTGACCAGGTGTTATACTTGGAAAGTCCCCCCTCCCTGTTCTCAAAGCCCCTAACAAAGATTTGATAAACAAAAAAAGTCATAGCATGTCCGAAGATAAATAATTGAAATTGTCCAAAAATTATTTCAATGTTGAAGATTTGAAATTGTCGATAAGTTATTGATTTTTCTCCTGTTGAATTTTCACGGGATAGTTTGATATCATTTTCTACACACATAATTTGAAAAAACGAAGAGAATATTCAGAAGATTTGGCAAAAAGGCCAAAACATGCAAAAAAAACCCAAAATATGCAATTTCCAAGAAAAGTGCCCAAATATGCAAAACATGCAAAATAAAAGTGGTATTTTTAGAACCAGGGAGTGATGAAATGGATATATCCACGTTTTTGCCTGGTATTTGATGCATAAATCAGAACAAGCAATTGCATAACTATCCTATCTCTAGTGATGACTCAGATAACGTATCCTGTGTTCTTGAGTTCATAAGAAAAGCAGGACTTTTGAACTTGATATAACTTGACTTGACGATGATCGTAGTTTTAGTTGCAACTCTTGTGTGAATGTTCCTGTTTGTATGCATGTAATTAGACGAGCTTTAGCGAGGATTCAATTTGACATACTGAAAAAAATTGGTGTTCGTTTTTATGTTTTTTTTTTTTTTTTTTTTTTTTGTCGGTTCTCCACAGGTCAAACGGCTACATCCATCAACTTCAAACTTTTTTTCAATATGGTTCCTCATCTAACTTAGATCTGTATAGTTTTGTGGCATTATCGGGGAGTAACTTTTTTTCATGAATTTAAGACATTTCAAAATTTCCCATTAGAATAACATGGCGGAAAAAAAAAGAAAATATTTTTATTTTCCAAAGAAATGAAATTCCGCGTGAAGTTGAATTACATTTTCGTACACATTTCTAAAAAATTTCTGCTTGATCGGGTCAGCCATTTTGAAGAAAGAACATAAAATGTACTAAATTGGTACCACTCGAAGCAGTTTTTACCCATTTTCACCAATACTATTACTATCCGCTCGTCTTACAACGCATATATATGGCGTTTTCCTAATTTATTAGTATGAATGTGTGTGTGTATGTGAGTACAAATGCAAACTTGACATTATCCCAACTTTACGACACATCTCTCTCGAGATTTAATCCTTTTATTATTGAACAAACGACCAAAATGTCGTTTTTTATACAATCATTTTGTTCAGCTATCAAGTGTATCAGTGTGTGTATGACGATTTACATCATACACACAGTCGTTCAATGCTGCGTTCATGAAATGTGTGTATGACTTTTACATCATACACACGTTTGTTTCATTGTCCTGTGTTTGAGGAACGTGTGTTTGACCATTTACGTCATTTACGTATTTGTTAACCGTTCTGTGATACGTTTAGTCCCTAACTCACCTCTTGTGCCGTTTCCAACATATTGTTGGTTTCATGATTCGGTTCATGACATCGTATTCATTACATCGGTCCATTACGGCGTACAGGCGCAAAATGACCTCGGTGTCGACGCGCCTCTAAACCCAACATTCATTCATTCATTCAGCATTGTATTGCTCTGTCCTTGACCTTCACTCCTAATCCACACTTCATACCACAAATTACATTCAATTCTTTCGGCAATGGTACCGTACTTAGCACTATCTCATTCCCACTATTGGTTTTCAGTCCCAATCTTGGTCTTCCCCTCGTTACTTTCTTGAATTCGGTCGTCATCTCGAAAAGTTACTTTTAACACCTTGATACAGTGGTCAATAATAATCATACACCTTGGTCAATATATATCCAGATGGCCGTGACTTTCAAAATTAGGCCAAGTTGTTTCAGGATGACCGCGTAGAAAAAAAACACTAACCAAAAATTATATTCTCAGTAAATCCAAAAACTTACTATTCTTCAGAACTTTGGCTTCAATGAACAGATTTCACTGATTTATCATTCAAAATGATTCTCACATAAATCCCAATGGCAAGGTATGGTTGAATATCGTTGTAGATGCTTCTTTGTATCAATTTTCACAATTAATATCCAGCAACACAATTTCCACGACTGTTCGTTTACCTGGTTGCTAAGGGTATGATAAAATAATAATATTCAATTAAATTATAATAATATTTTCCCGACGCAATAATATGTTCTATATAAAAGGTATTCGAAACAGTTTATTACATGCGAGGAAACATAAATTCAGTGTAAAATTCGGGAGTAATACTGCATTGTTTGTTTCGCATTCAAACTGAGAGATATATTATGTAGACTTTTCTAAGATTCTTCCCATGCCATAATAATTCGATTTGAATAGTTTTTAAGCAAAATTGGGCAACCCATTACGAGTAAAATCACTTCTGAATTTGGACGAAGGCTTCAGTCTAACACAACTGGAAAAAATCTTGTTAACATACGTAAAACATCAACAGTTTCACTGCAATTGATGAGAATAATGATCATATGAACGATCATTTTTACACCATTCGGAAATGCCACATTCGAAATGATAAATAAAGTTTCTATTCACCAATCCTCAATTTTCAAGGCGTATTCTATATGTATTCATATTGTGATGGGATATTGCGTGAATGACGGATAGTTGTGTGTAATGTGGCTCAACAATTGTGTTTATTTGGTGGTTTTATTTTTTACACATCATTTTATACATTTGAGCCTGAACACTCTTTTCTTCGTTGCCTACATTGTGTACGTTTACAAACAAGTAAAGCCAGATTCCGCATAGAAGTTACCTTACAGTATGTTCATTCTGTTTCTATTTGTTTACATTAATTCGTATTGATTAATATATATATATAAACATATATATAAACATATATATAGAGAGAGATGAAAAATATAGACCTGAATAAGCTTCATGCGCTCATCTCAAATGAAGTATACACATAATGTATAAAATGTGTTCTAACGATTTCTCGCGCATTTCCTCTGACAATGTCTTGGACCCACAGAAAGATTAATACATATTTTTGCACGGTATCACAATAATTCGTGCAACTCCATCACGAATCTATATGTTGACACGACGAGCTCGGATCGTGCAAACCAAGAATTAAAAGCAGAGTACAAATACGGCAACAAACATTTCTACAATTTTCGATTCAACATTTGAAGGCATCATAAATACATATAGTATTATTATCATTATGAGATACATTTTTGTATTGTTATTGTTTTGAAACATACGTATTTTTCGTGACATTGATAGAGGTCCCCAGGTTCAGAACAATTATGCTGATTTTTGTGCCGTCTGTTTCAGTGAAAACTGTGGATGGTATTCAAGAATATATATCATTTTACTTCTTCTTAATCTCATTGTAAATGCATGATTTAATATCTGTCCACACTCTCTGTTTCAATACTGGGTATTTCAGATTACACTTTTCTACATCATTTTTCCCTGGTACTTTTTTTATGATGATGAATCGTTCAAAAAATGTCAGAACTGCGGTCTTCTCCTCTACACTCCACGGTTTTCTCTTCTTAATAATCTTCTTTCGCTTTCTAATCTGTGTTTCTTCTTTATCTGATTCATTTGTCGAGCTGTCGTCGGATTCATGTACATGTGTGCGCACTTCTGAAGTTTCGTCCTCTTCGTCAGATGCGTTGCTAATTTGGCCACTCATTGTGTCGAGTGTTTTCCCCTGCAACGTGTGACGTTTGCCTTGTTCCATGGCGAGAAGTATCTTGTTTACTTTCACTAATTGTGTGGTATCTTCGGGAAGACGATGAAACTCGCGGTGTACATTTATGTCATGTCCCATATACTTGGCAAGCATGTCCAGTTCATTATTTCCCAAGTTGACGATCTGTGACATTGTAGCTATATGTTTTCTGAGCTTTGTTGAGCGAAGATATTCAGGTTGGCTCGCATCACACTCTTCAGAATATTTCCGAATCACATCGCAACCTCGAAGGTATCCATCAGAGCAATTTGCGAATAAGAAAGTATTTTTCTGATCAATGCAACCTACACTTCTGTTTTTAATTAACAGTTCCACAGACTCTTTCATCAAAAGAGTGAAAATAACTGGTACCTCTCTACCACGTTTTCCTCTGACTTCTATTCTCGTCAGATTTTCAGCTAAAATGTTTTCGGTTGGAGATAGGGATTTCTCAATTTCCTCTTGCATAGGTGCGTTATTTCTATTGATGTAGGCGTTTGTTCCTCGCCTACTCTCCTTCTGTTGAATGTTATTGTCACCTCAGCCCCTCCATCTCTCAATTGTTGTTGATATTCGATGTTCTTCTCTTCCATATGCGTGTTAAACTTCGCAACTGGGAGCATAGTAGGCTGATTACATTTGTTTTTACTCAGTGTTCGGAATGCCTTCGAACTTATATCTGTCCTCCAATTGATTTCGAATATTTTTAAGAAATCTGTTACCTCTTTTCTCTGCAACGTCTTCTCTTCAATAATACATCGACCTTCTGAAACGGCAGCACATTTCTTCAAATTAATTCCAATTTTTAAACCCTTTCAATCCCAAATTAATTTTAGTGGGATTTTTTTCCAGATTTGGATTAGCCTCGATACATATACATAATGTAGACATTTTTTTTTCAAATTTTCCCAAACTCAAATTTGAGTTACGGGTTGTTGCCATTTGGCAACAATGGACTAATGAGGGTACACACATAGTATAGTACAATATTTTTTATTAATGCTCATCATGGTACAACATGAAGCAGTTCGTATCGCTCGTCAAGCACAACAAACATTCGGAGCACGTTACACGGGTGAACCTTTCTCACACGCTTCAAATCGACACCTTCGTTTCTTTGTGCCGGGCATAGGCCAGTGGTCCATTCTGTCAAATCGGACATCCGGGATGGGACCGACATTGAATTATCGCCCAGTTGCGGGATTGGGTGGCGTTCCTGAGCTAGGACGTCCACGCTTCCGTTCAGCCATTGTCAGTGCTGGTGCAATATCCTCGCTGAGCTAGCTTGATGTCTCCTGTATAGAAGCCAGCCATTCACAACAGCATCATTGAGACACCACGATACTATTCGCATGTAATAGCGGTTTAACATTATTGAGATTCGGTAAAGCTCTATGAGCATATCATCTAAATCCACCCCCCCCCCCCATATGTCCATTATATGCCTTCACAATGTTTGGCCGATCAACTTCAACACTCTTCTCATCCTTTTGACTCCACCGTTTGCATTTTCCAATGGGTTCAATGCAAGAAAATGTCGATATTACTTGGACCGCTGTGTTATCCATCCACGTCACAAGTGCCACCTCGGACGTATTATCCACACGAGCCATTCGCCACGATGTATTGTCTTCAAGATTACGTTCACTTAGTGTTTTGTCCCACAGAGAGCGTCTATATTCTAATAAGTCTAATTCTAATTGTTTATTAAGCCTATTATAATCACGCTTACTGTCTAAGGGGCGAAGGCGTTGCCAGCGTCGCCTCGCATTGTTTTTCATGGCAACTGCCTTGGCCAACCCTGGGGGTAGGTCGAACACGTTTGGCCGGTGTGCCGACGTCACTGGCACGGCGCACTTAACACTTTCATTGATGGCTGTAGTGAGTGACGTCACAGCCAGATCAATGTCGTCTGTTGTTGCTACGTTGATCTCGTCAGGCAGCAGCTGGTCGAGGTGGCTGCGGAAGAGATTCCAGTCCGCCTTACGGTAGTTGAGTCTGGGGGTGGCGGGGGTGGACAGTAGTTGCGTCCCCAGCGTGACTGTGACAGGGAGGTGGTCGGAGGAGAGCTCTGAGATCACGTCAAGGTGGATGGGACAGTTAATATTATTGATGATGACTATGTCCAGGACATCATTGGCATGGGCGGGGTGATTTGTCAAGAATGTCGGTTCGCTCGGCCCCGCGACGATGTAGTTGTTGCGGAGCGCATGCGCGTATAGTTTGTTGCCCCTCAGATTATTCCTTGCTGATTGCCAGGTGGTGTGTTTGGCGTTTAAGTCACCTGCTATTATGGTTGGGGCGTCTCCTAGTAGCATGGCTTCGAGGGGGGCGGGGTGGAAGCGGGAGGTGGGGGAGGCGTATGCAGCGATGAGGTTGATAGGGTGTGAAGTTGTGTTGATTTTTATTCCGGTTGTTTCTATGGAGGGGGGGGGGGATAATCAGTTCCTGATGGGTGATGTCTGATTTAATAAGGATGGCCGTCCCGCCGCCCTGGGTGTCCCCAGGACGGTCGGTTCGGTGGGTTTTAAAGCCTTGGATGGCGAATGGGTGGTTGGGTTTGAGGTGGGTTTCGCTGATAAGCATAACATTAATTTTGTTGGAAAAAATAAAGAATTGGAGTTCAGGGATTTTTCCCCTCACCCCATTTCTGTTCCAGTAGCAAAAGAGGGTGGGTTCAGGGGTGGCCTGCATTGGGATGCTGGGAGTTCACCAATTCTGTTGATAATTAAAGGAGGATTTTAATTGATGAGGAAATGCCCTGAGTGTTTATCGTCTCGGAGATGATAGCTATGGTGGTCCATATGTCACCTGAGCGGGGGGAGGGGGGCGGGACTTGTCCAGCTCGATCACTGTACTGGGCGCGACTGAATGTTGGGTTGGGGAGGGGGGGAAGTCTGCCGGCCCTGCTGCCTGGCTGTAGCTCACTGTGGGCGTGCGCTCGCGGTAGGTCCGCGTCTCCTGTTGTGGGCGGCGGGCGGCGGGGGTGGCGTCGCGGCGCTGGCTCTGGTTAGCAGCACGGGCATGCTGCGTCGACTGGGGTGGTGATGAAGCGCGGATGTATGCTTCGCAGAGCCGGTAGCTGGCGGGGTGGGCGCCGTCACAGTTGACGCACTTCGCTGGTTCTGTGGCCGGTTTCGTGCACGCCTGGCTTTCATGAAATCCGGCGCACTTGAAGCACCTTGTGACGTTAAAACAATGGGCATTGCTGTGCCCAAAGCGTTGGCACTTGAAACATTGCCTGGGGCCTTTCCCGCCTCTGTATACTTCGATTGTCACTTTGTGATAGTATACTTGTTTGATAGACGTCGGGGGCGACTGCCTCGCCGACGTCCGCTTAACAGTGAAAGAGTATAAGGGAATCGGGGTTTTTTCCGCCGTGTTTGCGGTCAATTGGGTCACCTTCTCTACCTCGACGCCCTGTCAACCAGGTCGGCGCCGATGACGTCTATGTCGCAGCGAAGGGGAAGCCCCCTTATGACAAATTTGGCAAGCTTCTCTTCCTCCGACGAGAAAGTGTGGAATGTAATTTGCTTCGCCTTCAGGGCGTTACTCACTTAGATGTAATTGTCCTTACTTTTCAATTGCAGTTTAAACGTCTCCCCCTTGGCCACGAGGAAGAAGTCGTCGGACTTGGTGTTGGTTTTCATGAGGTCGATCAGGGGTTTGTGTTCTTTTATCCCCGTTATGAATATGGGGGGAATTCGAAGTCGAGTGGTGGGGGCGGCGTCGGCGGCGGTTGTCTCCATGTCCTCCGAGCGTGAAAGGTGGGCGTCGGCGTCGGTCGCTTTCCGAGAGGATAGAGGCGCGAATGAATTTGAGATCGTTATCTGTGGGGGTGGGGGTGGTGTAGAGGGGCGGGGGCGTCGACGGAGCCGTTAGAAACGGTAAACCAGCCACCCTCGTTCTCCATGGTAGAATTGTTTATGTCGTCTATTATTAGAGACCTAACCTAGCCTAGGTACCACACTCATGCGGATTTAAACGTCACTCGCTGTTATTGTATTGTCATGCGTGTAATAATGATTATTGAAAAATACACTGTGCTATTGTTCACTCGCTGGGGCTCACTGGGGCATTTGTTTGAAACAAATTATTAACACAAATTATTGTTCACACGGGCATTTGGCATTTGTGTAAAACAAATTATTGTTCACTCGGGCATTTGTTTAAAACAAATTATTGTTCACTCATTCACAGAACATCACATATGAGATTAATTATAATTAGAGATAGGATAGTTATGCAAAATAAAACCCCAAAACATGCAAGAACAAATGGCAAAACATGCAAAAACAAATGCCAAAATATGCAAAACATGCAAAATATATAAAAATAAGGTAAACAGTGGATTAGCGGGTAAATAAACACAAATTTATATATTTTTATCATTATGTATTCGGTTTTATTAACTACGTCAATACATGTAACTGTTCACTTGAACCTGGATGCACAATGGCTAACTAAAATCATCTCAATATTCAGCGGCGTTAACCGATGTCGCCTATCTGATAGAATGTTTTTTTATGAGGAGAACGATCTTTCAACATCACACGACGTCACTGGGGCATATTTTACTGCTTATCCACTGCATACCGCTTATTCACTGTTTCAATTTTACACTTGAAGATGCTTTCTCGGCTGGCATTTTAAAATATTACCTCCTTGCTCTCTCAAGAATCAATGCACAATGAGTGGAGTCACTGAAATGAGCTGATGAGTTCATTGTTAGAAGGGGATGAGGGGATGAGATTATCACAGAATGCCAGGTAGTAAGTACATGCAGATGCACTCCAGGTAATACACCTGGTTTTATACTTGGAAAGACCCATCCACTTCCCTTCCACATAAGACTCAACTTTTGCAATAACAAAACTCCTCTAGATAGACGGATAATAATTAATAATAATAATAATAATAATAATTCATTTATTCACAGTATACATGTGGTATGTTATGTTTCGTCATTTACATTAAAAGAAAGCTTCATGTCATTTTACAAGATAAAATTCAGTCATACAATATGGTTCCATATCTACAAGGTAACGTTTTACATTACGTTTAAAACAATTTACATTTTCCATCATGCGTAGCTCTTTAGGTAATAAGTTAAAACATTTGACACCATTAAAATACAGTCCAGTTTCGAATAAAGCAGTTCGATGATGAACAACTACTGGAAGGTTTTTACCTCGAGTGTTATGTGAATGATTTACATCTTTGTCAAAAATACTTAAATGAGAATGAACGAAGGACACTAATTCTAGAATATAAATGGCTGTGACAGTTAAAATACCGAGCTTTTTGAATAACCCTCTACAGCTCTCCAATCTACTTAGATTCGTCATTAGTCGTACAGCGTACTTCTGGAGTTTGAGAATTCTGTTGACGTCTTTCTTTGCGGCACCACCCCAAAACACAATACCATAACGCATGACAGATTCGAAGTTTGCCAGGTACATCATTCTTAATTCATTTGAACCCAGGACCTTCTTCAGTGATCGTAGTTTGAATATGGCCTGTCTGAGCTTCGTACAGGTTACATTTATATGAGACGTCCATTTCAGGTGCTTGTCAATACTAAATCCTAGAAATTTAGTAAGATCGTTCACATCAAGACGAACATCCTCGTTGTATATCTCGGGTTCCCATTGTTTGCTACCCGAAAAGTCCATAACCACAGTTTTACTGTTATTCACAGTCATTTTATTATCCTGAAACCATGCATTTATATTGTGTACTGCAGCATTTACTCTAATCTGGATATCGTCTGGATCAGCACCAGTCACAAGTATGCTTGTGTCGTCAGCATATTGTGTTAAGTGTATATCTCCATCGGGGATGAATAGGTCGTTGATATATATCAGGAACAGCAGTGGCCCTAGGATGGATCCCTGAGGTACTCCAATGTCCAGAAGTTTCCTGGAAGAAACTCCATTGTTTCCGTCGAAGGATACATGAGTGCATTGTGCACGTTGCGATAGGTAGGACTTCATCCATTTGAGGGAAACACCACGAATGCCATAGTATTCGAGCTTGTCTAGTAGAATGTCATGCATCACTGTATCGAAGGCCTTGGACAGGTCGAAATAAACGCCAATTGAGTAGAGTTTATTGTCTTTAGCTGTTAATACCTTTTGAATTGTCTCGTGCGCGGCTGTTACGGTATTTCTGTCTTTCCTGAAACCATGTTGATGTTTAGACAATATATTGCATGACTCACAGAAATCTACAAGTCGGTTGAACATTAATTTTTCTAAGATTTTAGAGAATGCTGGCAGCAAGGCAATTGGTCTATAGTTAGACAGGTCATCTATTTTTCCCTTCTTAAAAATGGGTACTACCTTCGCAAATTTCATACTATCCGGTACAGTGCCTGTACTAAGGGAGCAATTAAAAATATGTGCCAAGATCTGCGCAATCATGCTGGCCACGTCTTTAATGACCTTGAAAGGAATGCCGTCAATGCCAGAAGATAGCTTATTATCAAAACCCTGGATCACTTGCATAACTTCTCGTTCTGTGACAGGTGAGAGGAACATGGTTTTTCTGTTTCTGCTGTAGTTTTCATGAAGTCTGGACGTTGCGTCTTCAACTGAAGACTGGTTATTTTCCACGAGTTTCTCAGCTATGCTGGTGAAGTGGGAGTTAAAAGCTTCAGCTATTCCATCATGCGATTCGTATTCGATACCTTCATAAAAAACGGACTCGATTTTGCAATTTTTTGATTTTGAGTTGCTAGTTGATTCACCAATTATATTCCATGTACATTTTGCTTTGTTACGCGAACGGGCAATCAAATCAGCATAATAAATATGTTTCGCTTGCTGTAGGTCTGTAGCAAATTTGAATTTAGCACTCTTGAAAGCCTGTTTGAACTTATCGTGACCGGTTTTTTTAAACCAACTATAGTTGAACTTTATCTCCTGCCTTAAATCGAGTAGGTTTTGGTTCAGCCAAATCCGCTTGGCTTTATTAATATTCTTCTTCAGTCGTAGAGGGTACGCATTGTTCATTAATATTTTGAAATCTCGGACAAATATTTCATACTTGGTGTTCACATCGTTAGCCAAATAGACAGATAGCCAATTGGCTGTATTTAGCGAGCACGCAAATGATTGAATATTCTTGACATTGTTGTAATCACGGTACCTGTTGACGAAGCCATGTTCAGTGATGTTCTTTGCTAAGCACAGTAGTTGACCGTCATGGTCCGAAAAACTTGTATTGATTGTATTGACTTGAAGTATATCCTCATCCCTAATGTCTGTAAATATATTATCGATACACGTTGCACTAGTCGTAGTCATTCGGGTGGCTGTTGTTATTAGATGCCGTATGTTGAACGATTCGCACACTCCTATAATACATTGTTGTGAATTTCCCTTCTTTAGTAGATCAATGTTAAAGTCACCACATAGGATAATATTTTTATTTTCTAATGATACTCGCTCAAGGACAGAATCGATAATGTCAATGAACTCATCGATATTTCCACCAGGCCTGTATACGACCACAATGACAATATTTAATTGTTTTATTTCTACTGCTGCTAACTCACATACCATTTCTACAGAAGACGAATTGATGTCTTGTCGAGCCGAGCATTTCAGGTTATTCTTTATGAAGATACAAACACCTCCATGGGCCCGATGACGTCTACAGAAGTGACTAGTGTTAACATAATTCGTGAGAAACACCGATTCGATTTCGTCTGGCTGGAGCCAATGCTCAGTGACACAGAATACATCAATGTCATAGATGTTCAGGACAGCTTCAATTACATTTACTTTGTTTCGTATGCATTGCACATTATGATGCAATAGCTTCAGGCCTAAATCTACCTCTAGACCGCGTTTCTCATTCCTCCTCGTTTCTGAAAAAACCTTCTAACCGAAATACCTGTTGGCCAAAAGGCAGGATCGTTCAGACTTTCTAACAAGTCATGGTTAGCACCAAGTTTGAATGCATTTGACTCACCCAGTGACACTAGTTTCTCACACGATATTTCTTCGTTAGGTAGTTTCGTTTTCACGTATTTCATGATGTCGCCTGTATCTATGTCCTTACGTATTCTTCCAATATAAAGCCATACTTTCATTGGTGCTGCGAATGAGGGGACATCTTGACCGGAAGCGGTGCCTAGTGTCACTTTTCTTGACCGATTACCATGGTTTGGCGGGAGTCTCCAGTTTCGATTCCCGTCTTCCTGGTTCACTAATTCACTGGACTCGGATTCTGAATTAACTTTATTGACGTTGTTCTTCTTACTTTTTGGTTTAACTATAGTATAACCATCGTCGGTCTCGGTAATCTTTTCTTCAATAACATCGTCATTGACAGACGTCAAAACATTGACAGAAGAGCTTGATTTGACATCTCCCGCGGATTCGAGTACACATGACGTCTCTGGGAGCGCATTCTCGCGGCCAACTGTCGAACTACTTGCTTCTCTACGTTGTTTACTGTCAGATTTGACGTTTAAAATAGGCCAACTTGGCAGGGCATTAGATTGTTTATTCACTTTCAAATGATGAATCTTTTCTCTAAGAAGCGTATTTATTTCTTCCAGGTTACTCACCCTCTTCTGTCTTTCTTCTGATAGTTTATCTTTTTCTAGTATCAGTTCTTTTAGAAGTTCCACTTCCTTTCTCAGCTGCACGCAATCACACCGCTTCTGGAGTGGGCGATTTTCAATCAGGAACAGTTCTTTATCAATAGCTGACTTGAGCTTGTCGAAGAGTTCTTCCTTTTTACCTGACTTATCCACTCCTAATTTGACACACTCCTTCTGAAGTTCAACAATTTTTAATTCTCCTAACTTATTTGATAACTCCAAGAGCTCCGCACGAGCTACCTCACTCTCCGCCATCTTGCTTGCTATATCTTGCTTGATAAGATAACATTCATTCATAGAAGGGGTTGAGAGGGTTGGGAACTAGGTATTCCCAGGTAATTACCTAGTGACCAGGTGTTATACTTGGAAAGTCCCCCCTCCCTGTTCTCAAAGCCCCTAACAAAGATTTGATAAACAAAAAAAGTCCGAAGATAAATAATTGAAATTGTCCAAAAACTATTTCAATGTTGAAGATTTGAAATTTTCGATAAGTTATCGATTTTTCTCCTGTTGAATTTTCACAGGATAGTTTGATATCATTTTCTACACACATAATTTGAAAAAAAGAAGAGAATATTCAGAAGATTTGGCAAAAAGGCCAAAACATGCAAAAACATTCCAAAAAAACCCAAAATATGCAATTTCCAAGAAAAGTGCCCAAATATGCAAAACATGCAAAATAAAAGTGGTATTTTTAGAACCAGGGAGTGATGAAATGGATATATCCACGTTTTTGCATGGGATTTAATGCATAAATCAAAACATGCAATTGCATAACTATCCTATCTCTAATTATAATAATTAACGTTCGGTGGGTTTTAAAGCCTTGGATGGCGAATGGGTGGTTGGGTTTGAGGTTGGTTTCGCTGAAAGGCATAACAATTATTTTGTTGGAAAAAATAAAGAATTGGAGTTCAGAAATTTTTCCCCTCACCCCATTTCTGTTCCAGTAGCAAAAGAGGGTGGGTTCAGGGGTGGCCTGCATTGGGATGCTGGGAGTTCACCAATTCTGTTGATAATTAAAGGAGGATTTTAATTGATGAGGAAATGCCCTGAGTGTTGGTTATCGTCTCGGAGATGATAGCTATGGTGGTCCATATGTCACCTGAGCGGGGGGATGGGGGCGGGACTCGGCCGGCGCTCTCACTGAACTGAGCGCGACTGAATGTTGGGTTGGGGAGGGGGGAACCCTTCGCCTGACGCTGCGTGGCTGTGTGACACGCCCTGCCGAGACGTCCTGTACGAGGGGTGGCTGGGCGGGGGCGGCGCTCGGTTGGGGGCGGCGTCGCGACGCTGTTGGCGTTGCGGAGCGGCTCTGGTCTGCTGCGATGACGCAGCTCGAATGTGGGCATCGCAATTTCGGTAGCTGGCAGGATGGTCCTCGTCGCAGTTGACGCACTTGGCGGGCGTCGTTTTAGGCTTCGTGCAGACCCGGCTCTCGTGGAAGCCGGCGCACTTGAAACAGCGTGCCACATTGGCACAGTGGGCGTTTCCGTGGCCAAAGCGTTGGCACCGGAAGCACTGGAGGGGGCCTCTGCCGCCCCTGTACACCTCCACCACGACCTTGTGGTGGTACACTATGGTGACGGACGTCGGTTTGGTCTGGCGGACCGAGTTCCGTTTTACCGTGAAGGCGAATAGGGGGATGGGCAACTTCTCGGCTGTGTTGGAGAGGAGCTGGCTCACTCTCTCGACTTCGACGTCCTGGGCGACAAGGTCGGCGCCGATCACGTCGATGTCGCACGTGACTGGCAGGCCTCGATTCACGAATTTAGACAACTTCTCTTCTTCCGTCGAGAAGGTGTGGTGAGTTATCTCCCTGGATTTAAATGTTTCCAGGACGCTTTTAAAGTTCTCCCTGGACTTGAATTGGAGTTTGACGTTCTCCCCCTTGGCGACAAGGAAGAACGTCTTATCCAGCGAGTTTGCCTGAATAAGTGCTATCAGGGGCTTATGGTCTTTGATGCCCGTGGTGAAGATGGGGGAACTTTTTCGCGGCCAGTTGGGGGCGGCGTCGTCTCCATGATGTCTAAATCGCCCTCGGGGCCAGGACTCGTCGAAGTCGTGGCTTGCACAAGAGGGTCGAACATGTTCGTGGTTTCCGTCACTGGCGGCGGCGTCCACCTACCATCAACCGATCCTGTTGACACGGCCACCCACGCACTGGTGCCCGTGTCGGCCATAATGTTTTTGAGCGAGGCACTTATAAATAATTAAAGTTAGAAAAAGTATAATATAATTAATCAGTGGCGGCTAATTTAGTCCTGTTCACTGGTTTATAAATACACATTCGTTTAGAACGAATTATTGTTCACAGTTTGCACACGTAACGTAGAATCGCCCTTGTGGCTCCCGTGGCGTGTTAGCGCTGATGTGGGCGAAGTTTACACTGTGTGGTCATTTGCTCACAGCAAATTAGAGTTTATATGAAATAATAAGTGACAAATATTGTTTATCGCCCTTGGTTCATGTTAGGGTCCCGAACACGTCACTCTCACCCTTTTGCTAGGCTATCACACGGGTATGATGATGTCACATTTTTATTAAAAGTACAAATAGGGGAATATACTGATAATTGCCTTTGCGGGAGTATCGCCCTTGTGGCCACCTACGCGGATCGCGAACACGGTAAACACTAGGCACAGTGATGAGTTTTGTCTACATTGTTTATTTTTAGTAGGACATAACTAGAAATACATAGAGGGCACGAACGCGTGTAACTGAAGTTGTAACGAGCACGTAAAACTGGTGAGGCACGAGCGTGAGTGTTATGCGACCGATCGCGACTCGGCATTTGTTCATTCTTGGCGTCGTTGATGTCGATTCCGATTTCGAGATACCACGCTTGTGAAGCGTATCACTCTCTTCCTTCTGTGGAATTGGTGAACAAGTCAAAGATGTTTTATATCTAGGGGAATTATCTAAAGGAAACGTTCTAATAATATACTAATCTAGAAGTAGAATAGAAATTTCGCTTCTTGTTGGGCCCGTGCTAATTCTATGTTGTATTGGAGTTTGTACTAATGCTCAATTATTCTAATCTAATCCAATTGTTCGATACTAATTCTAGAGTTAATCGATTTTTCATGTTATCACTATTCATTATTCTACATTAAAGTTATTCTACTTCCAATTCTAAGGTTTGTTATGTAGATAATGCACTCGTAAACTAAGAGTTTGAAACTAACTACTAATACTAGCCTGATCTATTTTCATTTTTATTTGCTTATATAGTCTTTTCATTCTTTTTTTTGTCAATTACATTCTTCCTTTTCTCTAATTATAAATCACTTGATATGCTGTCTACCTATTTCACTAAGGGTCTTTGATATTTGTCCCATGGGTTTCTAATATAATCTAATTGATTAACAGCTAAAGGGCTTTTTGACACTAAAAGGGATTCTGAAAATTTAATATTCAAATGATCTATGGAGCTATCGATTCTCAGCATGTTTAGGTCACGGTGAAGATCTTCTATTCTAGTTATTCTAGGAGCTCGCAGTATTATTCTTAAGCATTTATTCTGGAGAACTTGAATTTTTTGTTTAATTTTTTATTCGAGCTCCAATACCATGCGGGTGTTGCGTATGTTATGGTTGGTCTGATAACTGATTTGTAAAGAAGGAGTTCGGTTTGAATATTCATATATTTCCCCTTCAAAGGATCCGGACACCTTGACGTGGGGGCTTGCGTGGCCCCGTGATCCCCAGAGCTATCGTCGGGAGCAATTTATTTGCTCCCAGCAGGGTCACCCATGGCGATAAGGTCTGGGGTGAGGGTCCAGACCAAGTTCGGACCGTCGGTCGAGTGGGTTCCTTCTGGTGACCGGAGTATGTGGAGGGAGTACTGAGCATTGCGTTTTCTTCTCACTTCTCTCCTCATCTGTCATCTTCTTTCTTCTCATCTTCCTTTATTTTCCTTCTTCTTGCCGGCTTCCTCCATATGCTTGAATCGCCCACATCTGTTGACAAAAATGGCAAAGTACAAGGACATGAACCTAAGCTCAATGTGTCAACAATCGTGCCGAGGAGCTGAATGGCTACGGGTTAATGTAGTCGTAAACGATGAACTCTGGATACCTGGCGACCTCCAGTTTTACCTTAGCCCTACTCCCACAAGCGGGGCTCTGTGGGAGGTGACATATATTTCCCTAGCTACTCGTGGGACCACACATGAATACCATAAACTCAAACCACAACTTCCCCCCCCATCCCAATCGTACTAGTAAACGGCCTCGACCTTTATTGGAAGAGCCAATTGTCTTTGAAGACTTATCACCGAAGCTGGAACAACCTCGATTCCTTATTGTCCGCATCACCCAGGACAACAAGTCATTCAAAGATATGTCTCTCTTTGCACAGAAGAAGGGATTGTTAGCCTTAGCTGGAAATATTATAACCTCGAAATGTCTGCGTAACGGTACACTTCTGGTCGAAACAGCAACTTGCATGCAATCTACTCTCTTATCAAATAGTAAATTGTTCGGAACCTTCCCAATCGAAGTGTCCCCCCATAAAACTTTGAACAGTTGTCGAGGCATAATGTTATAGTTTTTATCGCCTTTACGACACTTCCGGTGACAGAGCTCACGGGGGAGTAGCCACAGCTGTCACGTAAGTCCACTGCCGCTCACAACACCACTACAGGCAGTGGCAGTTAGAGGTGCTCTCCCTCAGCCTGTTACCTTGTGTAACATCTACTTACCGGAATGGGCCCCTGTAACGGAAAGAAATATGTCATCCCTTGTCTCCCAACTTCCACACCCCTTTATGATACTAGGTGATTTTAATGCTCACAACATGTTGTGGGGAGACACAACGGTAGATAGTCGAGGTCGCTTGTCGGAGAAGTTTTTTAATGATTATGACTTGGTTATTCTTAACAAGGGAGAAAATACCAGGTTTAATTCTTTCAATGGCGGATTCTCAGCCATTGATCTTTGTGTCTGTTCTCCGTCCATTGCTACACTTTTCGATTTGTCTGTCCACTCTGACTTATGTGGCAGTGACCACTTCCCCTTACTCCTAAATCTTCAAACGGATATACAAGTACCACAGCGATGTGCTCAGTGGAATCTCCGTCGCGCTGACTGGACGCTCTTCCCGAGCCTTGTGGATTTGAGAGAGTCTAGTGGTGAAGCAGATGTTGAAATTCGCACACAGATTTTAACTGATAACATAATTGATGCCGCTCTTAAAAGTATTCCTCTGACAACTACCAACCCGCGTCATATTCCTGTTCCCTGGTGGAACATTGAATGTAAAGAGGCTATACGAAAGCGAAAGCAGGCTCTGAAGAATTTCATAAAATACCCAACCAATATTAATCTAATAGCATTTCGTAAAATCCGTGCGAAAGCCAGGTACACAATCAAATCTTCAAAGAAAGCATCATGGAACATGTATGTTTCCTCAATCAATTATAGTACGTCCTCTGCAAAGGTGTGGAATAGAGTTAAAAAGATTGAAGGAAAACATAAGACAACCTGTATTGCTTCACAGTTGTGCGGGCTAACCCTGCCGCCCTTCCTAAGCTAGTAGTCTCTGGAATCCTGAGTGACAAAGTGGGGTCTGTGCATAAACACTTGTGACTAAGCCAGACTAACCAGTCGGATGTAGCTACCTTTCTTCATCTCAAATAGGTGGCACACTCTAAAATAGAAGAAAGGTACATTGGTAATGGAAGAAAAATCATACGATTAACGTTCAAGCTCTAGTTTTGTGTGCCGTAGACACTGTAATTAAAATAGGTCTGGCATACTTGGAAGATATATGATGGGCCTAAATTCAAATAATTATTGCTCTTTAATTTCTGACCAGCCAGGCTATTACATTTTGATCAGCTTGGCAGAATTCATGCACAAAAACTCGTCTAGTTCTAGGTGTAAGATGTAGTTTAAAGCC
This sequence comes from Brachyptera putata, assembly GCA_907164805.1. Taxonomy (NCBI): domain Eukaryota; kingdom Metazoa; phylum Arthropoda; class Insecta; order Plecoptera; family Taeniopterygidae; genus Brachyptera; species Brachyptera putata. The sequence continues at coordinate 32,478,375 of OU015465.1, read as the reverse complement.
ATCTTAATGTAGTTGACTAACAGGATCTCTTCCGGTTTCAAAATGAGTTGCGTGTTGTAGTTTAGTTTGAACATATCAGTCGTGCGCGCTTCTTCGGGTCCTGCCACATACTTTTAACGTAACGACTGAGAGTCTGCTTGTTACGACCTTCGTATCAAACCTGCTGGGCTGAAATTAATCCTTGTTCATGCAGAATTGATTTTCAACCGGAGCATTACTGACAGGACATGAACCTTAGGTCCTCCAGTCTTCAACTTTCACACCCAGCATTATTCCAGTCCAGAGGGGCAAATAAGGAATGTACTGCTTCAAAGTGTATCAAAGTAGAACTGGGTTATGTGGGCTTCAGCGTCAGCGTCGTGGTGCCGTCGCGGCCCGGCGCCTTGCCGTTCAGCATATCTTGGAGATATCCCACTATCTTATCTGACGTGACCAATGTTGCGTGGCGCGCGGCGGTCTCAGACTGGTCGATCGGGGGTGTGTCACTGGAGCTGCATGCTTGGCGCGCATCCGTCTCGTATTGTCGGCCGAGCGGATGTATCCGCTATACTCGCAGGCACCACCGGTTGCCTACCTGCCGGGTGTCGACTGAGAAACCTGTCTACATACAGTTCAATGCCAACTGTATGTAGATTAGGCGCGTTTGGTGTGAATGATTTCTCGAGGACGTCGGCTAGCAGGTTCACTTTGCCGGCGGCGTCGGTCACTATACTGTGTGGGCCCTGCAGAGGGGTGTCAGGGGCTTTCTGTTTATTTAACACATGCGCCACAGAGAATTATCCTCAAAATTAAGTTCGCTTATTGTCTTATCCCACAGTGAGCGCCGGTGCTCCAACAGGTGAACGCACGTTTCGATTCCGGCGTGCGAAGGCGTTGCCACCGCCGCCGCGCATTGTTTTTGATGGCAACTGCCTTCGCGAGCCCTGGGGGCAAGTCGAACACGTTTGGGCGATGGGATGACGTCATAGGGACCGCGCACTTAACACTGTCGTTTATGGCCGTGGTGATGGTGAGTACGGCCTCATCGATGTGTTCTGCTGTCGTGATGGGCATGGCATCAGGCAGCAGTTGGTCGAGGTGGCGGTGGAACAGCGGCCAGTCCGCCTTCCTGTAGTTCGGCCGGGGGGCGGCGGGGGTGGAGACGAGCTGCGTGCCAAGGGTGATCGTCACTGGCAGGTGGTCGGACGACAGCTCTGGCAGAACGTCGAGATGGATTGCACAGGTGATGTTGTTTAACACTGCTATGTCCAGGACGTCGTTGTTATGTCGCGGGTTGTTGGTGATGTATGTCGCTTCGCACGGGCCCGCAACGATGTAATTGTTGCGTAGTGCGTGCGAATATAGTTTCAGTCCCTTTTGGTTGTTTTTAGCCGAGTTCCAGGTAATGTGCTTTGCGTTCATGTCGCCAGCAATGATGGTGGGCGCATCTCCCTGTAGTATGGCCTCAAGGGGGGCGGGGGCGTATGCCGCTATCAGCTTGATTTGGTTCAAGTTTGTCTGGAGTTTGATCCCTGTGGTCTCCAGGGAGGGGTGGACGGGAAGTAGAATTGGTTGATGGGCTATGTCGGATTTGACGAGAATGGCTGTGCCGCCGCCGGGGGTGGGATCCGGTCGGTCGGTCCTGTACATTTTGTAGCCTTGGATGTTGAAAGGGATGTTGGGCTTTAGGTTTGTTTCGCAAATAAGCATGATGCCTATGTTATTTGCGAATAGGAAATACTGGAGTTCTGGGATCCTGGAACGTACGCCGTTTGCGTTCCAGTAACAGATGAGAGAGGATTCAGGGGCCGGCATTGGGGTGTTGAGCGTTGACTAGCTCGGTCAGGAGTTGAAGGATGATTTTTATGGTTGGTGGGATGCCCTGGGTGTTGGAGATGGTTTCGGAGATTATGGCAATAGTTGTCCATATATCTCCCGATCTAGGTGTTGGGGGTGGCACACGGCCCCCGGCTCTAGGGAAGGGTGGGGTGGGAGGAGGGGAAAGTCTTCACCGGTAGTCGCCGCCTGGCTGTAGGAGACGGCGGGAGTTCACTCTCGAAATACTCGCTGTTGCGGCTGGCGTCGGCTGGAGGCGGCGGGGGTGCGTCGCGACGCTGTTGCGGCGCTGATCTAGGTTGTGCTGCCGATGCTGCTCGCACGTAGGCCTCGCATTTGCGATAGCTTGCAGGGTGGTCACCGTCGCAATTGACACATTTCGCGGGCGTCGATTTAGGTTTTGGGCATTCCCGGCTCTCATGGAAGCTGGCGCATTTAAAGCAACGAATGACGGCGCAATGGAGGTTTCCGTGCCCATAGCGTTGGCATCGGAAACATTGTAGGGGCCCTATCCCCCCCCCCCCCCCTTATAAACTTAAATCACCACCTTGTGGTGGTACACAAAGCGGATGGACGTCGGCGGCGTCGATTTTACAGTGTTTCGTTTGACAGTGAATGCGAGGGGGGGAATCGGCGTCCTCTCTGCCGAGTTCGAAGTTAGTTGTGAGACCCTCTCCACCTCGATGCCTTGGGCCACCATATCGGCGCCGATGACGTCGACGTCGCATGTAACGGGTAGGCCCCTAATGACTTATTTGGAGAGCTTCTCCTCCTCCATTGAAAAAGTGTGGTGGGTGATTTGTTTAGTTTTGAGTATATTGAGGATACTCGTAAAGTCTTCCCTTGTTTTTAATTGGAGTTTGACATTCTCCCCCTTGGCGACGAGGAAGAATGTTTATCAGCCGTGTTGGCTTTGAGAAGAGCTATCAGCGGGCGATGGTCACTGATCACTGTGATAAAAATAGGTGGAACTTTCCCCTTGCGGGCGGAGTCGACGTCTCCATTTCAACAGTCTTGTTCGTTCCGAGCTGTCTCTTCTAGTTGGGCGAACTGGTTTCGAAGCTCGGTCGTGTTCGGGGGCGGCGTCCCTGGGCGAGGGCGCTTGGTGCGCTGAGCCCGAGGACACGGTCACCCAGTCGCTGGCTGCCTTGTCTGCCATGTCTGTGTGAGAGTGAGCGGCTAATTAGTCCTGGTCTCACACGCTGTATCACAGTCGTTGAACACGTAATACGGCGAACACGTGATTGTCACCCTTGGGGAAACGCACACGGGTGACTGTGGAGGGATGCCCACACAGTTAGAAAAAAGTTCGTAAAATTCGGAAATCTACTGGTAAAAAAATTACCATGTGATTCCGTAATTTTATGGATAAATTGACATTGACATCTACTAAGATTTCCTTAAATTTTCCGTAAACACACTTCGGAAAGATCTATGCCTATTCTGTCATGTAGGCTCATCTTCGGGCATTTGTAATGTTCGTTTAGTTGGAACAGACCGCCGTTCGTTCTCACAACGATTCTCGAGAGTGGTAAACAACCCTGCATATCCATCCAAGTCCTTGTCCTGGAAATGTATTGGATACCTCTCACTAGTTTGTTCCGCTACCTCACTCCATAACGCCCTCCACGTTCTCCCATTGTTCACGTACTTGTCCAACATCACCTGGCCAACAATCTCGTTGACAGTTGACCTGCGCAGTTTCGGGGTCAGTTTGGTAGCTTGCTGTAACGACTGAAAGTGAGGCAGTCTTTGAAACCGCACAGAAAGAGTCTCGGCCGGGCTTGAAGAGGGTCGTGCTGCCTCAGGAGTCTGCAGTGGTGTGGTCAATCCCACAGCCATTTCACTGCTATTTCCAGTATATAAAAGAGTCAACATAACACATAGTCTCTATTTATGTGAATGTATCCATGTATCAGACGAATTGAGTAGAATGTGGGGAACATACAGGTATGTATAGGAATATTAATAGATCAGTTATTGGTAATATGGGCATACTGGTAACTTGTACGCGGGTAGCCTTAGGCCATGTTATCTGTCGTCGAGATCATCAATACGAGAGATGAAGGTTTGAACCACCCGTGCGCTAGTGGTGTGGAATGGGGGGACGGTCGCTCGGAACCTTCATCTCGTGGATCTGTGGTATTTCCTGTTACTCACTGAAACCTTCATGAGGTACAGTCATGAAGTACTGTATAGAGATCAGTTGGTACAGTCCATTCAAATTGAGCATCACTATTTTCATTTTTATAGGTAAATGATAACTATTGTGTTCTCATTTTATTTGTGTAATCATAATGTTTATCAAAATATGTGGTCTATAGCATGTTTTAATTAGCTTGTGTCAGGTTATCTACAGGCCTATATCAACAGTTTTCTCAAATGGAAAAAAGTAATTCGTAAGCCCTATTATTTTCGTCTTGATAGCAATTATCCTATATTATAAGGCAATTGCTTAGAACCCGATGAACCAAACTTGGGCCATTCTAACTTCAAAAACTTGGGTCAATTATCTGAACTAATTGTACGATACTCAATTCTTCTACTTTATAACTATTCCAATTCTGAGGGTCTGATGCAGATAATGCACTCGTCTAATACTAACCGAAACTCAGAGTTTGAAACTAGCTGCTAATACTAGCCTGATCTATTTTGCTTTGAGCTTGGCTCGCCTCATAAGAAACCGTTGTCATTATTAACACAGGGAAAGAGTCAAGTCGAAATCGCGCCTGCGCAGTTGGCGGGCTAGGAGGCAACACGCACGATGGTAGTACCCGGACGCAGGTTCCCGTCGGCTGTCGGTGTGATGATTGGTTCAATTGTATCAACAAGGCAGGGCTACATTGTTTACTACTTGTATTATTCATTGCTGAGATGAGTTGATAGATTCATTAGAATTAGAAATACTGGGTCCTGTGCGCGAGCATGGGACCTGTGTAGATGTGTGTTGCGTACATTGCACACGTTTCTCAAGGCGCAATACATATAATAACATGATATCGCTATAACAAATCACTTGCATTCACGAATCATCTTTCAGAGGTGAGATCAGCGCGACTTCTGTTCTGTCAACTGCTTGCTTGCTTGCGCCCTTCTCTCTCTCTCTGTCTCTCTGTCTCTCTCTCTCTCTCTTGCCTCTCTCCACAACCATACGTTCACATACTCAATTTTATGTTCTCATTCTCAATTGATAGTTCAATTTCTTGAGTTGCAGAATAAATTGTTAATTCCCCCCCACCCCCTCCACACACACACACACACACACACACACCTATTTATATAGCGCTAATAGCACTGAACTTCTGGACATCTTCATTACGGGACTATACATTGAATGAATGACATACTTCATTCCATATAGTCCACAACTCTGATAATCCAACCCAATAAAATCAACTGGCAAAAATAATTCTTCTTACTATACTCGGACAACGCGGCGACCAGTGCGTGCTTCCTAAATGCACAGGTTGAAAACACATACCGTTTCTTCGTTCGCCAAGGTTTTGCAACCTGTATTAATTGGTACCATTTACAATATAATATCATTGTAATACACTATACGTACATCACAGTTCGTGCATGTACTCAATGTGGACCCAGTATGATGTTTACATCATAGTTACGTTTTCCACACCACTTGCATTTCATTCGCCATTATCTCGATCTTAATTTGCACTGACATCTGGATATACAGACGAGCATACTTCTCTTCTGCACCCGGCCATTTCAGTCATATTAGGCATTTCGTGTATTGAATTACGTCTGCAATAAATGTAGATAATAATTTCATTATTATTCTCGTTATATCCTGACTCCCGTGATACTTCTGCGCTTACGTGTTACATTGTATCAACCAATTCCTATCACACGTGCCCGTAGGCAGACCAAAATCAGGAGAAACAAGTGACCTCAAAACCACAGTTTTCAAGTACAGATTCTGCTATACCGTCGCCGAAAATCAAACGTCCGGCAGTACAGGAACAAGATTATTCCTTTCCTGCAACCGTAGGCTCACCATTACCCTGCACAGCGCAGTGTGTGCACGACGACGACATGCCAAACTCGCGCGCAAAATCCGACGTTTGGTTCTTTATCATCTGCTCATACGTACCCCCATATAACCTAGCTGTTGATGGGGTCGTTGAGCAATATATAAAAAAAATACATATATGTATATATATATATATATATATATATTCAGTCCTTGTGCTAGTATAAACAAGTGAGCCAACCGTGTTTAGTGTTAACCAAACGTCGGATTCTGCGCGCGAGTTTGGCGCACACACTGCGCTGTGGGTAATGGTGAGCCTACGGTTGCAGGAAAGGAATAATCTTGTTCCTGTACTGCCGGACGTTTGCATTTTCGGCGACGGTATAGCAGAATCTGTACTTGAAAACTGTGGTTTTGAGGTCACTTGTTTTAATTCTTTGTTGTTTTTATAGTCGTTTTATTCTTTTTTTGTCATTTTCATTTGTTTTCCCTAATTACTAGTTGCTTAGGGCCGGTATTACGAATCGATAGTTAGTGGATTAAGCAATAGTTAGCGGATTAACTTGTTATCACCATTGGTTACATATGATATTTTCGTACCTTGAACACATAGTTAGTGGATAAGTACTTGACTAAGATTCGTGAAACTAAGGGTTCACTAAGGGTCTCTGATATTTGTCCCATGGGTTTCTAATATAATCTAATTGACTAACAGCTAAAGGGCTTTTTGACACTAAAAGGGATTCTGAAAATTTAATATTTGAATGTTCTATAAAGCTATCGATTCTCAGCATGTTAAGGTCACGGTGAAGATCTTCTATTCCAGGAGCTCGCAGTATTATTCTTAAGCATTTATTCTGGAGAACTTGAATTTTTTGTTCAATTTTATTTGAGCTCCAATACCATGCGGGTGTTGCGTATGTTATGGTTGGTCTTATGACTGATTTATAAAGAAGGAGTTCGGTTTGAATATTCATATATGTACTATTCAATAGGAGGTACAGGTTCACTATTTTGCTATTTGTTTGAATGGTTATATTTCTACATGCTTTAAAGTTGAGGCGCGAGTCCAGGGTGACTCCTAGATAAACGTTGCTGGTTCCCATTGTATATTTTCTGTGCCAAGCTTTATTCGAGGTGGATTGATATAGGACTTGCGGTGATAGAGTCGCCTTTGTCTTCTCAGCATTTATTTGTATTCTCCATTTATTATAATAATTATTGAGTTCATCTTGAGTTTCTTGGAGATAATTTCCTACACTGTTTCCTTGCGAAGACTGAGACATAATCGCTACATCATCGACGGCGATGGCTATTTGAGTATGCGTCAAGTCTGTCGGAAGGTCGGAAGTAAATACATCATAGAGGTCAGGACCGAGGAGGCTTCCTTGTGGCACTCCAGCTTCTATTGGGTGATCCCTAGGTATAGCGTTTTGCAAAGATACATAGAAGGTACGGTCGAGTAGGTATGATTTAATAATTTGAATGATGTAAAGCGGGAATTTGAGGCTAAATAGTTGTATTAGGAGCCCATTGTGCCCCACTCTCTCAAAGGCCTTTGCTACATCTAGGTATACTATTCCTGTAATTGTATTGGTATTATAGCCATGATTTATGTGGTTTATCACCCTAACAAGTTGCTGTGTAGACGGGAGCCAAACTGTTCGTTAGGGAGTATGTTATCAAGGTTCATGAATGCACGAAGTCTGTTCTGAATAATATTTTCACATAATTCACCCAATATACTTGGCAAACTAATTGGTCCATAGTTTTCAGGGTGGCGAGGGCTTTTTCCTGGTTTATTGAAAAAAATTACTTTGGCTTTTCCCATACTTTCGGGAAGTAAGAAAGTTTCAGGCCTGAATTGAAGATGTTTGAAAGTTGTGAAGTGGCTGACAAAAGTAGGTTTCTAATAGTTAGGCCATCTATGCCGTCATGCCCGGGTGCCTTTCTAGCTGGGATATTTTTTATGATTTGTATTAATTCTCTCAGATCTGTTGCTCTGAGTTCAGGTTTGGGTAAGAGGGATGATGTCGCCTCGTAAAAAGTATATTCTAATTCTAAGTCGTTAGTAAATTCGTGGATTTGATGAGGTTTTAAAGTTTTTTCCAAGTTTTGCCAAAAGTGCTGCTTTATTGCTACAGCTAAAGACTGAGACCCTTGTATAGGTGGAGAGTGCTCGGCCTGTTTTTGCAGGGTTCTCAACATTCGCCATATTTGTTTATTCCTAGTTTCTAGATTTGTTACAGTTTTTTCCCATATTTTTCTCTGTGCTTTCTTAAGGCTCTAGTTAGATAATTTTTTTGTGTATTATAGCCGTCTCTTAATTCTGTCGTTCTGTATTTCTGAGGTTGTCTTCTTGCTCTGTTTTTTCCGTCAATAGCTTTTACTAAAGTGGGGGTGAGGTCAAAAAGAGTATTAAGTTTTATTGCTAATTTTGGTATGTTCTTGTTCATGGAGTCTTGAATTTTAGTGGTAAAAAGTTCGGCTTGTAATTCTAGTTCTTCCTCCGTGTTAATAATATTCAGCTCCATTTCTGAGTCCTTTCTGACTTCTCCCCAGTTTGCTTTCGAAAAGTTGAACGTTTTGGAGTCTTCAATTCTGCATAGGCGCTTGTTACCAATATCTATAATGCTTCGTTATGTTGTTGTGCATGACTATGTCCAGGAAGTCCGGTCGGTGGTTCACGTTGTAGCTGTAGTACGTGGGTGAGTTGGGACCAATGATGCAGTATGTGTTTTTTCTCAAGGAGTGGCTTCTTAGCAGACTACCGTTGGTGTTTGTGACTCTCGAGTTCCAGTCTGTGTGCTTGCTGTTCAAGTCACCAGCTAGGATTGTTGGAATTGGATCATTGAAGATTAGATCGATGTCGCCTGTGTCTAGTTTAATAGTTGGCCTTTTGTATGCTTATATAAGTCTTAGTTTTATTTATATTGGGTTTAACGACGCACTGTTATGATAAAATGAGATCTAATGGCGGCGGATGGATGATTAGTGAGATGATTTGGGATGATGAGATGAAGGTTCTTGGGTAATGAGAAGGATAGTGGGAAGGAATATTGGGTTCAACGACGCACTGTTATGATAACTGAGATCTAATGGCGTCGGATGGATGATTAATGAGATGATGGGATGATGAGATGAAGGTTCTTGGGTAATGAGAAGGATAGTGTTATGATAACTGAGATCTAATGGCGTCGGATGGATGATTAATGAGATGATGGGATGATGAGATGAAGGTTCTTGGGTAATGAGAAGGATAGTGGGAAGGAATATGGGTTAACGAGCACTGTTTATAACGGGTCTATGGCCGGGTTAGTGAGATGATGGAGAGATGAAGGTTCTGGGTAAGGGAAGGATGTGGAAGGATATTGGGTTTAACGACGACGTATGATAAATGAGATCTAATGCTCGAGATGGATGATTGAGTGACGATGGTATGGGATGTCGACGATGAAATGGTTATCTGGGGTAATGGGGAAGAGGATAGTGGGGATAGGGAAGATATGGGTTTAACGACACGTTATATACAGATCTATGCGTCGGATTTCACCGTTAGCGGCGTCCTCGTTTACTACTTGTTTATCATGCTGAGATGAGTGAAGATTCATTAGAATTAGAAAACTGGGTCCTGTGCGCGAGCATGGACTGTGTAGATGTGTGTTGCGTACATTGCACACGTTTCTCAAGGCGCAATACATATAATAACTGATATCGCTATAACAAATCACTTGCATTCACGAATCATCTTTCAGAGGTGAGATCAGCGCGACTTCTGTTCTGTCAACTGCTTGCTTGCTTGCGCCCTTCTCTCTCTCTCTGTCTCTCTGTCTCTCTCTCTCTCTCTTGCCTCTCTCCACAACCATACGTTCACATACTCAATTTTATGTTCTCATTCTCAATTGATAGTTCAATTTCTTGAGTTGCAGAATAAATTGTTAATTCCCCCCCACCCCCTCCACACACACACACACACACACACACACCTATTTATATAGCGCTAATAGCACTGAACTTCTGGACATCTTCATTACGGGACTATACATTGAATGAATGACATACTTCATTCCATATAGTCCACAACTCTGATAATCCAACCCAATAAAATCAACTGGCAAAAATAATTCTTCTTACTATACTCGGACAACGCGGCGACCAGTGCGTGCTTCCTAAATGCACAGGTTGAAAACACATACCGTTTCTTCGTTCGCCAAGGTTTTGCAACCTGTATTAATTGGTACCATTTACAATATAATATCATTGTAATACACTATACGTACATCACAGTTCGTGCATGTACTCAATGTGGACCCAGTATGATGTTTACATCATAGTTACGTTTTCCACACCACTTGCATTTCATTCGCCATTATCTCGATCTTAATTTGCACTGACATCTGGATATACAGACGAGCATACTTCTCTTCTGCACCCGGCCATTTCAGTCATATTAGGCATTTCGTGTATTGAATTACGTCTGCAATAAATGTAGATAATAATTTCATTATTATTCTCGTTATATCCTGACTCCCGTGATACTTCTGCGCTTACGTGTTACATTGTATCAACCAATTCCTATCACACGTGCCCGTAGGCAGACCAAAATCAGGAGAAACAAGTGACCTCAAAACCACAGTTTTCAAGTACAGATTCTGCTATACCGTCGCCGAAAATGCAAACGTCCGGCAGTACAGGAACAAGATTATTCCTTTCCTGCAACCGTAGGCTCACCATTACCCTGCACAGCGCAGTGTGTGCACGACGACGACATGCCAAACTCGCGCGCAAAATCCGACGTTTGGTTCTTTATCATCTGCTCATACGTACCCCCATATAACCTAGCTGTTGATGGGGTCGTTGAGCAATATATAAAAAAATACATATATGTATATATATATATATATATATATATTCAGTCCTTGTGCTAGTATAAACAAGTGAGCCAACCGTGTTTAGTGTTAACCAAACGTCGGATTCTGCGCGCGAGTTTGGCGCACACACTGCGCTGTGGGTAATGGTGAGCCTACGGTTGCAGGAAAGGAATAATCTTGTTCCTGTACTGCCGGACGTTTGCATTTTCGGCGACGGTATAGCAGAATCTGTACTTGAAAACTGTGGTTTTGAGGTCACTTGTTTTAATTCTTTGTTGTTTTTATAGTCGTTTTATTCTTTTTTTGTCATTTTCATTTGTTTTCCCTAATTACTAGTTGCTTAGGGCCGGTATTACGAATCGATAGTTAGTGGATTAAGCAATAGTTAGCGGATTAACTTGTTATCACCATTGGTTACATATGATATTTTCGTACCTTGAACACATAGTTAGTGGATAAGTACTTGACTAAGATTCGTGAAACTAAGGGTTCACTAAGGGTCTCTGATATTTGTCCCATGGGTTTCTAATATAATCTAATTGACTAACAGCTAAAGGGCTTTTTGACACTAAAAGGGATTCTGAAAATTTAATATTTGAATGTTCTATAAAGCTATCGATTCTCAGCATGTTAAGGTCACGGTGAAGATCTTCTATTCCAGGAGCTCGCAGTATTATTCTTAAGCATTTATTCTGGAGAACTTGAATTTTTTGTTCAATTTTATTTGAGCTCCAATACCATGCGGGTGTTGCGTATGTTATGGTTGGTCTTATGACTGATTTATAAAGAAGGAGTTCGGTTTGAATATTCATATATGTACTATTCAATAGGAGGTACAGGTTCACTATTTTGCTATTTGTTTGAATGGTTATATTTTCTACATGCTTTTAAAGTTGAGGCGCGAGTCCAGGGTGACTCCTAGATAAACGTTGCTGGTTCCCATTGTATATTTTCTGTGCCAAGCTTTATTCGAGGTGGATTGATATAGGACTTGCGGTGATAGAGTCGCCTTTGTCTTCTCAGCATTTATTTGTATTCTCCATTTATTATAATAATTATTGAGTTCATCTTAAGTTTCTTGGAGATAATTTCCTACACTGTTTCCTTGCAAAGACTGAGACATAATCGCTACATCATCGACGTAGATGGCTATTTGAGTATGCGTCAAGTCTGTCGGAAGGTCGGAAGTAAATACATCATAGAGGTCAGGACCGAGGAGGCTTCCTTGTGGCACTCCAGCTTCTATTGGGTGATCCCTAGATACAGCGTTTTGCAAAGATACATAGAAGGTACGGTCGAGTAGGTATGATTTAATAATTTGAATGATGTAAAGCGGGAATTTAAGGCTAAATAGTTGTATTAGGAGCCCATTGTGCCCCACTCTCTCAAAGGCCTTTGCTACATCTAGGTATACTATTCCTGTAATTGTATTGGTATTATAGCCGTGATTTATGTGGTTTATCACCCTAACAAGTTGCTGTGTTTCACACGGGAGCCAAACTGTTCGTTAGGGAGTATGTTATCAAGGTTCATGAATGCACGAAGTCTGTTCTGAATAATATTTTCACATAATTCACCCAATATACTTGGCAAACTAATTGGTCCATAGTTTTCAGGGTGGCGAGGGCTTTTTCCTGGTTTATTGAAAAAAATTACTTTGGCTTTTTTCCATACTTTCGGGAAGTAAGAAAGTTTCAGGCCTGAATTGAAGATGTTTGAAAGTTGTGAAGTGGCTGACAAAAGTAGGTTTTTAATAGTTAGGCCATCTATGCCGTCATGCCCGGGTGCCTTTCTAGCTGGGATATTTTTTATGATTTGTATTAATTCTCTCAGATCTGTTGCTCTGAGTTCAGGTTTGGGTAAGAGGGATGATGTCGCCTCGTAAAAAGTATATTCTAATTCTAAGTCGTTAGTAAATTCGTGGATTTGATGAGGTTTTAAAGTTTTTTCCAAGTTGTTGCCAAAAGTGCTGCTTTATTGCTACAAGCTAAAGACTGAGACCCTTGTATAGGTGGAGAGTGCTCGGCCTGTTTTTGCAGGGTTCTCAACATTCGCCATATTTGTTTATTCCTAGTTTCTAGATTTGTTACAGTTTTTTCCCATATTTTTTCTCTGTGCTTTCTTAAGGCTCTAGTTAGATAATTTTTTTGTGTATTATAGCCGTCTCTTAATTCTGTCGTTCTGTATTTCTGAGGTTGTCTTCTTGCTCTGTTTTTTCCGTCAATAGCTTTTACTAAAGTGGGGGTGAGGTCAAAAAGAGTATTAAGTTTTATTGCTAATTTTGGTATGTTCTTGTTCATGGAGTCTTGAATTTTAGTGGTAAAAAGTTCGGCTTGTAATTCTAGTTCTTCCTCCGTGTTAATAATATTCAGCTCCATTTCTGAGTCCTTTCTGACTTCTCCCCAGTTTGCTTTCGAAAAGTTGAACGTTTTGGAGTCTTCAATTCTGCATAGGCGCTTGTTACCAATATCTATAATGCTTCGTTATGTTGTTGTGCATGACTATGTCCAGGACGTCCGGTCGGTAGTTCACGTTGTGGCTGTAGTACGTGGGTGAGCTGGGACCGATGGTGCTGTACGTGTTTTTCCTCAAGCAGTGGCTTCTTAGCAGTCTACTGTTGGTGTTTGTGACTCTCGAGTTCCAGTCTGTGTGCTTGCTGTTCGAGTCACCAGCTAGGATTGTTGGAATTGGATCATTGAAGATTAGATCGATGTCGCCTGTGTCTAGTTTAATAGTTGGCCTTTTGTATGCTTATATAAGTCTTAGTTTTATTTATATTGGGTTTAACGACGCACTGTTATGATAACTGAGATCTAATGGCGTCGGATGGATGATTAGTGAGATGATGGGATGATGAGATGAAGGTTCTTGGGTAATGAGAAGGATAGTGGGAAGGAATATTGGGTTTAACGACGCACTGTTATGATAACTGAGATCTAATGGCGTCGGATGGATGATTAGTGAGATGATGGGATGATGAGATGAAGGTTCTTGGGTAATGAGAAGGATAGTGGGAAGGAATATTGGGTTTAACGACGCACTGTTATGATAACTGAGATCTAATGGCGTCGGATGGATGATTAGTGAGATGATGGGATGATGAGATGAAGGTTCTTGGGTAATGGGAAGGGAGCGGCCATGGCAGACTTAATGTAGGAAGGTCCGCCAGAAGGGTGTTGATCGACTCCCTTGATCCAAAGATCCTGAGGTAGGAGGTGGGGCCCATGCGCGTCGCTATGCGCTCGACCCCACTGATGTGGAGTCGCGGGTCGCTCGAGATGGCCTCATGGAATTCAAGTTCTGTTATGTCGCGTCATACGTCTCTGACATCGCAGGAGCAGTCGACTATCGGAGTTTGGGCGGTGAACTTGATGGGGCGGAGAGGGATGACAGCGTAAGTAGCGTTCCGGCCAAAGGTGGGAGGCTGGGACCTCCGCCATGAAAGATGCTGAGGCTCTGCGAAGTGAATGCGGGTTGTTGTTGAACGAAAGTTGTATCGGGTTTCTGCAATGGTTATGCCCAGATTGAAATTTGTGATGAGGCGGTGAAAAAGGATGGGGTTATCGGTTTGATCTGTGTGGTTCGCGATGTACAGGTGCGTGCTGTCGTCGGGTCTCCGTCCGTTTGTGGCCACAGGCGGTGATCCTGTGTCGCAGGAGCCAGGTCTGTTGTTCCTAGCTGGGTGTCGAGCGTTGATCCGGGACTCTGTGGTGGTTCGGGTTTTTCCATATGAGGGGGCGGCTGTTTGGTGAGCGCTCTCGTTACCGGACGAAACGGGAGTCGAGTTCACATCTCGCATCTCGCGGGGGCGGATTGAGGTGACGGTTCCTCGTCTGGGTGGTGCCATCGTGTGGTGGTTACGGTTGTAATAAGCCGGAGAGGTTTACATGAGTCTTGATTCTATTCTACGTCATTTATTCAGGGGTTATTGGGTCGTGGTGGGTTGGGTGACAGCAGATCAACACGCAGTCTCTCGCTCGACCCGTCCTGGCTTCGCTGGGGATCTTCTTCTGATTTGGCTATCAGCATATTTCTGATAGCCATGGTATTCACATTTCCTATGCCGGTCTTTCGACCATTGAAAGGAATAACAGGGGAGAAATTTACATGGGGTGTTTCCGGGAATGCAACGATATTTCGTGCGGACGTACTTCTATTTATGTACAGGGATTAAATACTTCTTTATATTAAGAAAATACTTTTAAAGATCAAATCTAGGAAAATTATATCTAGGAAATTTAGGAATAATGTATATTTGTAGATAACTATACTTATTTGCGTACGTATTGAATGGATAGAATTAGGATATATTATTATCTACAGAGGAGAGGTAACATATGTACTGGGGTTGCGGGGGTAAAGTCAGTGCGCACTAGTGTGTCGTCTGTTGGAACAGACTCGTTTGGCGTGGTAACACTGACTTTGAGCTCGTGATAATTATAGATCAGGAATATGTTAGGCCTATGATAATATGAATATGTACAGAAGAATTTGTACATCATTTTATAAGTGGGAACAATAATATGCTCAGAGAGGATTGCATATTATCAGCTGTTGAAGATCGTGTTTGTGTAGTACGGTCTTTAACACGCTGCGGAATGTGTTATGGTAGGATGCAATGGTTGCGTGTTGTAGCACGTGATCGCCGCATGGTGCCTTGTAAACAGAGAGCTTGAGAACAACAACACCCCGAGGCGGATCACGTGCTAGCCGAGAATGCGAGTGAAAGTGAGAGAGAGAGGGGAGGTGGCTGGCTCAGCTGTGAAGAATACAGCATGAGGCGAGACTGGTTTGGTGCGACTGGCGTGCGAGTTGGCCTTGTCGAGAGAGCGAGAGAGCGAGCGGGAGAAAGAGAGAGCGCGCGCAGTGCGTTGACCCGAGCTCGCTTCTCTCCCATGCTGTTGCGAAGAGAGCAGCCAGTGAGAGAGAGAGCGAGTGACAAAGAGAGTGAGCGGGAGAGAAAGAGAGAAGTGGGGTTTTAAAGGTCATCTTCCTGTTTTTATATCCAATTTTATGTGTAATCGTCGTTTCTATGTTCGTATTCAAAATGTGTTGTCCAATAATTTTATTCAAGAGAATGGGGTGCCACAAGGATCAGTATTAAGTTGTACATTATTTGCGATCGCAATCAATAGCATCGTAGAGTGCATTAGAACTCCGGTCTGTTCTTCGCTGTTCGTCGATGATCTCGCAATATTATGCAAGTCGGCGAGACTCGCAATATTCTGCAAGTCGGCGAGACTCGCAACAGCATCTAGACAAGTACAGATAACACTAAACAAATTACAGAAATGGGCAGACCACACAGGGTTCAAATTTTCAATAAGCAAAACCACATGTCTTCATTTCGAATTTTCGAAGAAATATTTTTCAAATGTGACATATTGAACTGCTTTGTCGATTTTTGGATGACCAAAGCCAAAAACTATCCAGTTCCAAGTTGGATAAATCAACGCCTGTATGTTGATCATTCAAACCGTGTCACGGAAAATCACACACAGAAAAAACTCCGTAAGAGCATGGGGGGGGGGAACTCTTCACTATCGCTCATCGAATTCTGATGTGTGTCACCAAATACAGACGTAGGCCTAAAAATACATAAAATAAGGGGCACTTTCTCCAACATCAGCAAATATTTCGCTGTTTGAATTTTCTAAATCACCCTTCAGCTGAATGAGCGCATAGTTCTATAGCTCACCAATGACACCTCCTCGACCTCGCCCCCCTCCTCGTCCTGGTCATCTACTGTTGTCCTCGACGTTTCGACCACGCCCTCGACCTGGTGGCCTTCCTCTTGGTCGTCGACCTACGGGATTCGGAAGCTGTTCCATGCCGTTGTTAATGGGATTCGGGAAGATGGGTTGCGGAAGTACAACAGCAACTGGAACTGGAGCAATTGGCAGATGGAAGGGGAGAGGAGGGTGCATATTATGAGCCATTGGAGCGGGAGGGTTGTTGGCTTCGTCATCATCAACGAAGACGGGAATGATGTTTGCACCCATGTGGTACAAGTTTTCCACTGTATAAGTGGCAGACTCGATGAACCGCCTGACGGTTACTCGACCCGTCTCAAGTTTTTCGTAGAGACGAATTATTCTCAAGTCCTGGTTGACGTAGTTTCTCCTCCGATCTCTTCGTACCGGATTGGCTCTTCCCAATCGTGCGTACTCCGTCCTATATGTACGGTCTTCATTGCGCAGCCCGTCTAAAATTGAAAGTGTACAATAAAATACATTTTTAACATCTGTACGTGGACGTAATAACAGTATTAAATCTACTATCAATATCTCTTATCAGTTCTCATTTCTCAACTTTCATACATAATTTCATACTCAACTTTCATGCAGAATGCGATTTGTAAAAATGGATACAAACTTGTTCCAAGTAGAGAGAATGTCAATTTATTCGACGGCTGTCCGCAAAGCGGGATACCAAGATGGTGCAGCGTGATAGAATCAATACATAGAAGTACAATGGTTTCACAAAAGTGATACAAAATTGATTACAAAAAAATCCTGAAATATTATGAAACTAATTTAATTAAGGGTATATAACAAAAGTATGAAAATGTGTTAAAGAAAGAAGGTATTATTAAGATTATTGAAAAGATTGAAATTATTTGAAAGAATATAAATGGAGCTGTAAAAGACGTATTGGAATTATCAAAACTGAGTGTACAATATTTCTTATTACTACCAGCCTTGGAATGTTATAAGTATTGTATTGCAGTAAGTATTGTTGTAAGTACATCTCATGCATGTACATGTGATTTAATTTGTTCATGCATCCACAGGATTCGACCTCACAAGCACACAACTACCTCAGGAGTCTTGGAAATATAAGAACATTACAAGACATTTGGCAACGTATAACCAATCGGATTATAGCTACGATAGCTTCAATCCACGTTGTAACATGTATAGGTTTACCAAAACTATGTGAAAATCACAAAAAAACAAGTCATGCTACTTCAGTGTCCTCAAAGAATCAATACACTGAGAAAAATTGTATCATCATGCATATTAACAAACGTTTTGTATGAACTATGATAAATCTCAAATACACAAATATTGTTTTTTTATATTTTTTCTATATTTTTAATCATTTCTTTCATCATTCAATATTGAGTGTCTGCTATTACACTCGTCTACATAGCTAACTGAAATTGTTCTTCATTGAGTACTCCATTAATAAATGCCACTGCGAATAATACGCGGCCAGATAAAACATTCTCAGTCCAACTTACATTCGCGTAATGGAACCAACAACCATGGACATGAGCGTCGGGACGTAGGTGGACCACAATAGCCTCTTATTTCACTCGTTCACCGCCAGTCAGTGGCAGTGGCAACAACCAAGGCATTCTAAATTATTCTATTATTTTATTAAAATAATATATTAGGTTTTGCAGCAACTATCAAGAGTCATTTTGACATTTATTCCTTGAGAATGTCTGATTTGAGTCTCAGGGAAAAATAAATACCCGA
Source organism: Brachyptera putata (assembly GCA_907164805.1). Taxonomy (NCBI): domain Eukaryota; kingdom Metazoa; phylum Arthropoda; class Insecta; order Plecoptera; family Taeniopterygidae; genus Brachyptera; species Brachyptera putata. Next base: position 32,460,211 of record OU015465.1, on the reverse strand, counting down.
AACACATAACGGTAAGTCACTTGACTACAGTAGTAACATCGTCTGATTGGTCAGAATTTGGCTTGTCATCACGGCTTTCTTCTGGCCGGAGAGGAGCCGCCAGAATGCGACGAATGCCAAACAAATTTAACGGTCAAGCACATCCTAACTGAGTGTGATAAATACAGAAACCTCAGAGAAACATATAATCTTAAAGACACCTTAGCTGACATTCTAGGCAATGACTCGACTGATCTTGACTCTCTTTTAGACTTCATAGCTCAAGCTGATCTCTTCTCAGCCATTTAGACTGCATTCAAGTATTATTAGTCTGTAGTTAGTGTTAAATAGTTCGTAGTTAGATTCTAGTGTTTTACCTCAACTTTTCTACCGGTACCGGCCTTTTACACCGGTGCCTTCCTTCAATTCAGCTGTTCTTATTTTAGTAGATTAGTTTTGTTATCTAAATATGTTCGTTATTTAGTATCTAAGTTGTTTCATATATCTGTTATTTAGTATCTAAGTTGTTTTATGCACTTGATATTCAGGTATTGTATAGCTTGTAATTCGACTTTAGTATGTTATCTGATCTTTTTAAATGGAACCGGCTTTTTACACCGGTGCCTGATCTCATCTTATTGTAATTTAGTATTAGGGTCTTATGAAATTAAATTACAGGCGCAAAATGACCTCGCTGTCGACGCGCCTTAAAACTCAAACATTCATTCATTTGGCTTGTCATAATGGTTATAAGGAATATTGTATTGTATTGTATTTATTTTTATTCCTGTGAATTTGTACATAATACATATGTAGGAAACGTCAGCTTATTAACTAGGAATACATGTCACTAACATGGTTTTATGATCAATCATTAAATAACTAATATTTATATATGTACATACATGTGTCAGAGATAAGTTATGATCATTATGAATATAGATAGGGTGTACCCTATATGGATCCCATACCGAACTTGCATACTCTAACAGAGGACGCACTATAACGTGACATATGCCTTTTCCTTGACCTCCGTACCTGTCCCCCTAAGCTGCCTCATTACAAAGTTTAATGCATTAATTAATACCCTTCTTTGCTGTTCGCTCGATTTGACTCCCCCACCCAAAGCGTCTGTCAAATACTACTCCTAAATGTTTATAGTTTTCCACTAATTCAAGTGTCTTCCCCCTACGGCATACACTACATCTAGCCTTTCCCTCCTCCTACCAAAGGTAACTACCTTGCATTTCCCTGCATCTAGCCCCATCTTGTTCAACTGTACCCAGTAATTTAGTGCTGCGAGATCCGCCCGAATGGCTTTTAAAATGCTATTCGGCATATAAGACACATAGGTCTATAATTAATGATGATCTAGTAGGCCTAACAATAAAGGTAGCATATTATAGGTAACACGATGTAGTGATACCTATGACTACCAATAACGTAACGGGATAAGCAACATGACGTAAGTTATATACTCACAACATTGGACGTCTTCTCACCATGATGGAAGCAAAAAATGTGACGCGCTGAAGTGTACATTTTTGAGATTCGCAATTTCAAATCAAAACGTACGCATTCAACTCGTATTTCAATGTAAAGTACATAGTTGAGTATTTGCATTGTTTCTGTTCTTTCTCGTAGATGTCAAGTAATTATCCAGTTATCAATTGGTAAATGTGGCAGTATGGCTCTTGACTAGGGGTCCAATGCTTTTACACACGTATTTAAAATTTAGATTGGCTAATTCAAATGAAATGTATTCCAATGTTGCTTAATACAGTTGGGAAGAGCTGGATTCACAGAGTGCATTACACGTATTACTTTTATGAATCAATATATAATACTACCAGTAAATTGAGTAAAATTGAGTATGACGGCATCCCTTTGATTCCCGCATGGTGCGAAAGGAAATGATCAAGTTGCTTATCCCGTTACGTTATTGGTAGTCATAGGTGATACCAACTAACTTTAACATAATACAAAGAAGGTGTGTCAACTCCATGGCAATAACATGGGAGCCATTTTTGTTTCTTGTTGTCAACTTAGAGGCAAAGGTTGTTTTGGGCCATTCTGCCTGTGGCTACAGCACAGCCTTCTTTATTCAGATCATTCTTTTCTTATATAGGAAGAGACGTCTTCTCTAATGAAGAAGGCTGTGGGCTACAGCTCTAGTGACATTGATGAACTAACCAAAATCAATGACTGGGTCCTAGTTGATGTTGTTACCCTGTTAATACAATCTTTGGTTGTCAAACTGACATAATGCCAAATTGGTAGGATTGAGGTCGAATAATGTACAAAATGTATTATTTTTGTCAAACAGCTGATTGAATGAACTTGGAGTAAGTAGTGTGCATTTTATTTAACCTGTGGTGTGTTATACGTGATCATATACGCCCTAGGCCTACATGATGAATGAAGACTTTCTAAGCTCTATCTACCCTGATTTAGTTCAGGCCTGTGTGAGGTAGGCTCATTTAGGCCTAGGGCTAGCCAGTCATCTAGGTCAAATCTTTGCTTTATGCCTAGAGCAAGTCCCTATCTAGACCTAGGCATTGAGATTGTATAGTTTACAATTCATTTCAGGATTTTTTTCAGCTTCATGTAGTCAGATTTTCGTGCATAAGAAATGTCATCGATGATGTAATCATTTGATTGCAATAATATGTGCATGTTACCTATTGAGCCATACATGTATAGTTAAATATGAAAAGCGATAAAATGTGACCATTCTGATGACGGATATATAGTCAACTTGAAAAACGTGAGTTGACACACCTTCTTCAAATTATGATAAAGTCAGTCGGTATCACTACATCGTCTAGGTAATATAGCAATATAGGTAAACATAGCTTGATTGCTCACCTTTGAATGAATTCGAGCGTAGACGCAAGAGCAGGGGGATACTGGATTGCCAATACATAGTACTGGGCAAATGAAAGTAAGATGGCCTCGTACGCTGAGAGATCACCATCCATGCAGTTGTTCTCCACGACCGAATGACAGCGAACGCCCGGCTTCAGAATATCATCTCCTTTCACCAAAACGTGTGGTGTTGAGGGTAGACCAGCCGTAGCCTCGACCTCCACCTGGCTGATTGTGTCCTGGAACAGGTTGATTTAAATATTAGTCCAAGCCCACAATCTCATTGAAAAAACTTCTGATCAAACACCCGGAGTTATCAAATCAATTTCAATCCTACTCCAATTAACTACAGCAGCAGCACTGTGTTTCAAATGTATAGGGCCTAGTTGTATTGCTACTGTCCTCATTTATTAATTTTAGATTCTAATTTTTATTTTGTATCTTTCTTTAAGATTAATGAATTATTTTTTAAAATATACTGATATGTATATGTATATATTGCACTTGTGGGGCCTCCGCCCTATTGTCAGTAAAGAAACGAGAAATGAATGAAAAGGAAAGTACCAAGAAGGGATTAGCACTATGCCACAACAATATTTATCAAGCTAGTGCTCTCTGCCCAAAGTTATGAAGAATTATAAACCAATCTCAAATTTTGTCAGTTGAAATGTGTCACATTTGGGAAAAAAACTTTCTCTTTAATGATGTTGATTTTGGGGCATGAATGAGCACGTGATGAAGAAACTGATGTAATGAAATGATGCTGAGTGACAGGATGTTAATAATAGCCCATGCCTTATGCGGGACTCGAATCCATGCCCAACTGTCACTTCAGTTTCGGAACCGATGCCTAATTTGACTAAGCTTCGTAGGACGTCCATTTTAATTATTTTGCACCATTTTGGCATTATTAATGTGACCATTAGTGATTCATGAATGAATAGTTTTCGTGAATTTGCCAATAATTGTACCGGTAAGTACAATAATTGTAATTGTACATTTTCATTGTATTTGTTAATTTACAATAATTGTAACAAATAATTTGGAGGGTCTAACTTACATAATATCAGCCCAATTTTTAAGCTCAGTAAGTTCTAGAATTAATCATATCATTATCATATTTGATTGAAAATGTTAAATTCTAAAACGAGCTTCTGGTAGCCAGTCAAGGCATCGCTTCGGAAACTGACGTCAGGGTGGACGTGGGTTAGTGTGTCTAATGAGGCATGTGTCTTCATAAATATCATTGATCCATCATCCGCTCATGGGTACATGCAAATAATCTGTCTGTTCGAGGGTTTGCTTATTTAACAGAAATCAACCATTTTTGAAAACATTCTCAATCAATAGGGGGAACTGAGAACCACAAGAAAATACTATTATTAGGTAGAAAAATCCAAACAAATATATCAAAATCTAGATCATTATTTTTTTGTGTTCTTAATAAAGCATTACCTTCTGGTGAACGATGAAAATGTTCGGATTTTCCTTCCAGTTGGCTGAGAGAAGACAAAAAACGGCAACGAATATCTCCTTAGGGTCATCAAGTTCACGTCGTTCTAGTTCGATGAGATTTGTTCGAAGAGTTGTCGTGTTGGCAGGCTCTCTGTCTTTCTTCTTCACACCAACTTTAGCTCGAAGGTATTTGACAACAATTGGTATGAAGTCCGCTATGTGTATCTGAGCTCTTTCGAAAAGTTTGAAGCACATCAACTCTTCAAAATGGTCGCACAGGTACTCTTTCTAAAACAGAAGATCTAAAATATATGGTTTCACAATTCAATTATCGGCATGTAGTTCATTTTCTTAATTCTATTAGTTCGAAAGAAATATGAAGAAAGATGAAATGAAAAAATGTTGGGAATTTGGAATATGGCTGTTCTCCTACAGGGATAATATCAAAAATACATGTAGGTACTTGAAATACATACTTTTGAAAAAATTTGAATTTTGAATTTCGAAAATGCAACTGTCTGTAGGCCCTATTTAAGCACTGGTAAAATGAGGTCCTTTTTTGTCAATTACAAAAAAATTAATGATCAAACTATGGAAACTTTGTGATATATGTCGGTGCTGACATTTTCAATAAATTGAGATTAAACCAAACAAAAATCCATATTGCATCGGTTCATATTAATTATCATAACAAAACCAATTGAATACACTATACCTAATCTGAATGAATTTATGTAATTCTTTGTTATTCAAAAGCTTTCTAGCTCATTTAAAAAAAAAAAGATTGAAAATGTAAAGGACTACCAAAATAATTGTGTTTTCAGAGAACAGTACATCTTTACCATTGTATTTCAAATACATTATTTATATTGCACCCCCCTCAAAGAATCCGAACACCTTGACGTGGTGTGGGGGCTTGCGTGGCCCTGTGATCCCCAGAGCTATCGTCGGGAGCAATTTATTTGCTCCCAGCAGGGTCACCCATGGCGATAAGGTCTGGGGTGAGGGTCCAGACCAAGTTCGGACCGTCGGTCGAGTGGGTTCCATCTGGTGGCCGGAGTATGTGGGGGGAGTGTTGAGCATTGCGTTTTTCTTCTCACTTCTCTCCTCATCTATCGTCTCCTTTCTCTTGCCTTCTCTTATTTTTCTTCTTTTTGCCGACTTCCTTCATATGCTCCAAACGCCCACAACTGTTGACAACCATTGCAATACACAAGGACATGAACCTAAGCCCAAGGTGTAAACTATCGTGCCGAGGGGCTGTATGGCTACAGGTGAAGTAGTCTCGAACGATGTACTCTAGATACTTGGCGACCTCTAGTTTTAATTTAGCCTTACTTTCACATGCGGGGCTCTGTGCGAGTGGACCTTTAATTCCCTAGCTTCTTGTGAGACCAAACATGAATACAACCGATTTAAACCCCAATCTCCTCCCCCCCCTGAAAATTTAAACAGAAAACGGCCACGTCCATCTTTGGATGAGACCGTCTCTAACGAAGTGGTGCCTTCTCTTTTTGAGAAGGACATCACAGTCAAAGATCTGGTGTTCGAGAAATCGACGCCAATGTTCATCGTCATGAAAAGAAACGAAGCAACTCTCACATTCAATGATATAAATATTTTCAAACTAAACAAATATATCAATAAGTACATTGGTACAACTGAAAATATCAAGAGGTTGCGAGATGGGAATCTGCTCATCGAATCGTCATCGAAAGAACAATCCCTCAAGATTATGTCCCTGCAACTCCTGGGAACATTCCCTGTGATTTGCGAGCCACATCTATCTTTAAATACTTCGAAGGGTGTCATATACAGCCCTGACATAATGGGTATGAAAGCAGAAGAAATTCTTGCTGAACTTCAACCACAACATGTTACTGAAGTCAAGAAAATTCTTATTCATAAGGATGGATCTCCTAAAGATTCTCCTCTTCACATACTTACCTTTAACTCCGTCGTACTTCCTCAGCAGATATATGTGGGCTTTATACGTATCCCAGTGAAGATGCATGTACCGAATCCCATGCGATGTCAGCTCTGCCAGCGGTTTGGTCATGTGGGTGATAGCTGTAAAAACCAACAGACATGTGCTCGATGTGGTGACTCGGATCCAGATCACGCCTTCAAGGCGTGTGTGGCAGCCGAGAACTGCGCGAACTGCAAGGGAGGTCACACAGCCTGGTCCCGGCAATGCCCGATCTGGAAAAGAGAGAAAACTATAATGAAAATCAAAACAGAAGATAAAAGTACAATTTATGAAGCCAGGAGGAAATTCAACAGCCTTAGCCCGCCTACAACGCATGGTTATGTCTCCTATGCACAAGCAGTAGTGACTCCTACCCCACCTACACCAGCTAAGTCTCAACCTGAAACAGAAATCACTATGCTCATGCGAATGATGACTAAGATACTAGCAGGTCAAGATTCAACCAAGCTGCAACTCGAACAGCAAACCAGGCTTATAGAGGAACAAACCAGGCTTATAGAAAAGCAAACGCAACAACTGGCAGCTCAATCTGCACAGATTGAAGAACTACAGAAAAAGAATGATGAGCTAGAAAATAGGAATATTAAAATGGAAAGCGAATTAAAATCAATCAAAGGAATTGACATGAGACCAGTTCAACCGAATCTCCCGAAGTCATCCGAGGGAGGTAATCAAGGAGTAAGACTAGAACGTAACTCTTCTAGCTCTCATGACACCCGACGGCCCAAGACCGTCAAGACACAAAGTCTGACGGTTACGGCGATGGAATGCGAGGCGGAGGGTTCAGCGAATACTGAACCGCCCAACACCGACCGTGCGGCCGGGAGATCTTGACCGCAATGGCGTGTTTGCAGTGGAACGTGAACGGTTATGATATACGTAAAGAGGAGATTAAACTGTTAGCGGCAAGGTACAACCCTATCTGTCTTTTTATCCAGGAAACGCATTTTAAACCAACGGACTCACCATTTTTAAAGAACTACACATTTTATCGATTAGACGACCTGACCGGCACCAGAGCGCATGGAGGAGTTGCGACAGCTGTTTCCAACAGCTTCCACTCTAGCGCAGTGCCTCTCACTACAACTCTGCAGGCCGTGGCAGTGCGATTGCATATGCCACAGCCGGTCACATTCTGCAACATATACCTGCCAGAATGGGCGAATAAGACTAAGAATACTCTCCAGCACCTCGTATCACAACTACCACTTCCCTACGATGGTTGATGGTAATGGCAAAGGTAATCTTTTCGAACAATTTTTCAATGATAATGATCTAGTCCTTCTTAATAATGGTGAGAAAACACGTTTTGATGCTAATAATGGGGAATTTTCTGTGATAGACTTGTGTGTGTGCACCCCCAACCTTGCACCAGTTTTTAACCTCTCTGTTCACGATGATCTCTGTGGAAGCGACCACTTCCCACTTATTTTAAACATTCTTAACAATCAACTTCAACGAAAGCGCAGCATTAACTGGGTGTTGCGTAAAGCTGATTGGAAGCTCTTTTCTGGCCTTGCAGATTTACGTGAGGTTCACAACCACACGGATGTCGAATCGCAAGTGAAGGTAATTACAGACAACATTATTAGTGCTGCCGAGAAGTGTGTTCCTCAGACTTCAGGGAACCCTTTTCGAATCCCCGTTCCCTGGTGGAACGAGGACTGCAAACAAGCAATCCGCCAGAGGAAACGAGCTTTGAGGTGTTTCACCGTCCGTCCAAGCAATGCTAACTTGGACGAATATAGAAAGCTAAGAGCTAGAGCACGCCGCACGATCAAGGAAGCGAAAAAAGTGTCCTGGGTCAATTATGTATCCTCTATAACTTGTTACACCCCCGCAACAAAAGTATGGAACCGTATCAAGAAAATTTACGGCAAACATTCCACGCAAACTATATCTGTACTGTTGGTTAATGGAGATCTAATATCAGACCCGGAGGAGATTGCTGATGCTATTGGCCAGCACTTCTCCGACGTATCAAGCTCCTCCCATTACCCAGCAGCATTCCAAAGACTAAAGCGCTCTGAGGAAAGGCAGCATATTGATTTTCACTCCTTGAATTCTAAAAATTACAACTCACCACTCAGTCGCTGGGAGCTGGATCATGCTATTGAATTGTCTAAGAATACATCCCCAGGGAAAGACAGGATATCAAATGCATTCCTGAAGCATCTATTTAGTGATAGCCTAGATACCCTGCTGTTGATGTTCAACTCCATATGCCCCCTCAAAGGATCCGGACACCTTGACGTGGTGTGGGGGCTTGTGTGGCCCCGTGATCCCCAGAGCTATCGTCGGGAGCAATTTACTTGCTCCCAGCAGGGTCACCCATGGCGATAAGGTCTGGGGTGAGGGTCCAGACTAAGTCCGGACCGTCGGTCGAGTGGGTGCCCATCTCGGTGACCAGAGTGGTCATAGGGAGTTCTCGTGCAATCATTCATCATTATCACCCACTTCCATAATCTTTCCTCTCTCTTTTTCTATCTTTCCTTGACTTACCTTCATTCTTATCTTCGTGCCGACTCCTCGTGACCACTCACACCCACGACTACATTGACGATCTCGCTGTGAACAAGGACATGAACCCAAGCCCAAAGTGTAATTCATCGTGCTGAGGGGCTGGATGGCTACGGGATATAGTAGTCGCGAACGATAAACTCTGGACACATGGCGAACTCCAGTTTTACTCGAGCCTTACTCCCACAAGCGGGGCTCTGTGGGAGCGGACATTTACTTCCCTAGCTACTCGTGGGACCAAACATGAAACACAACTCAAATAAACAAACCCCCCCTTCCCCAAACAACCCCCCATCCCCAAAAAACCGCCCTCCCCTCAACACCCCCCCTCCCCAAGTTAATAATGATTCAATTCCATCTCTATTTGATAAGATCATCGACCCTAATGCCACGCCAATGACAACTCCACCTACATTTCTTCTGCTCACTAGAACAGAAGAAAACAAAACTTTCAGTGACGTTTCACCTTTTAAGATCCAACGCTTTGTCGACCAATACATCGGAAAAACAAAAAGCTTGAAACGATTGAGAGACGGTTCCCTGCTACTGGAATCCGCCTCAGCTGAACAAGCAACAAAACTTTTGTCCTTGCGAATACTTGGTACATTCCCCATATGCGTGAAACCACACCGAACTTTAAACTCTTCTAAAGGCGTGGTTTACTGTAGGGATCTACTGGATCTGTCTGAAGAAGAACTGCTACTGGAATTTAAAACTCAGAACGTAATAGAAATCAAAAGAATCAACCAACGAAGGAATGGGATACTCACTCCATCACCTCTACTATTTTTAACTTTCAACACCACTGTTCTCCCAGAATTCATTTATGCCGGTTTCATTCGCATTCCTGTAAAATTACATATTCCTAACCCATATCGATGCCTTAAATGCCAACACCTTGGCCATACTCACTTCAGATGTGATCGGAAGCAGACGTGCGATCGGTGTGGAGCTTCTGATAAACACATAGATAAGCCATGTGATGAGGAAGCATTCTGCGTCAACTGTAAAGGAAACCACCCGTCCTGGTCACGCGAATGTCCATCCTGGCAGAGAGAGAAGAAAATTATAGAAATACAAACTAGAGAAAGGATCTCGCCTCAGGATGCTCGATCCAAATACTTACAATTATATCCACGTAGTACAACCAATCAACCAACCTATGCCAAAGTAGTAACCAATGCCGAACCAACCACAGTTCGAGCAACAACAGACCAATCGGAATTAAAAAGTATGATGAAAATGATGGAGCTGTTGTTATCAGGTCAAACTGAAATGCAATCTAAACTTGAAGAACAAACCAATAAAATCGATGAACAGACGAAGCAAATAAAGGAACTACGTAAAGAAAATGAAGAATTGAAGCTGAAAAACAAACTTATGGAATCTGAGCTGAAACTACTTAAGAACAAAGAAGCCAAATCTCCTGCCAATAGCAGTTCTGAGGCAGCTGTTTTACCGACAAGCGCCGCACGAGCGACGTCGAAACTGAGCCGCTCGGCGTCCAACGTCAGTACGGAGGACCTGAGATCGGCAAAAGTCAAGAAAGCGATACCCCAAACTGGCTCCAGCACAGACATGGAGGTTGACACCAACCCGGATAACAACCCGGGTGGTGCAAAAAAGGGTAGAATCAAGATCTAGTCTAATAATCTGTGATATAGTCTTGTGTTATTTTTAACTTTTATCTCTTCTTAACCATTCCAAAAAGTTTCGATTTATTTTAGTTGTCTTTTAAATTTTAAAATGGCCTCTATCCAATGGAATTGTAATGGTTTTAATGCACATCGAGAAGAGATTCGACTTTTAACTTCAAATTTTAACCCTGCAGTTCTCTGTTTACAAGAGACGCGTTTTAAAATAACCGATACTCCGAATTTGAGGAATTTTACATTTTATCGTAAGGACAATGATACGAGGGATAGAGCTTGTGGAGGCGTTGCAATCGCTGTCCGCAATGACATATACGCTGAGGAGGTCCCTGTCCGTACCCCACTGCAGGCGGTGGTGGTTGAGACACACCTACCTCAATGCACAACTCTGTGTAATATTTACCTACCTCCGTCGGAAGTCGTCACAGAACGTGTCCTAGTCGATCTTTTAACGCAACTTACTCGTCCTTTTATTGTCTATGGTGATTTTAATGCTAAGAGTATTTTATGGGGTGGCGATCAGGTCGACAGTAGAGGCAGGATTTTAGAAAAGTTATGTGTGGATTTTAATCTTGTTATTTTAAACAATGGTGACCCGACACATTTTAGTTCCGGCCCAGGCTCTTTCTCAGCTATCGACCTCACTTTTTGCAGTCCTTCAGTTGCTCTGAACTATGAGTGGAGTGTTCACTCTGACTTGTGCAGTAGTGACCACTATCCTATTATTCTACGTCCTACTGCACCCAACAATATACAGCTCAGACATAGGAAATGGATACTTCCTCGAGCTGATTGGGCACTCTTCCAGACACTTGCTGTATTTCGAGAACAAAATTTCCCTGATATTGATAGTCGAGCTCAGTATGTTACCGACATACTATTCCATGCTGCACAAGAATCAATACCTATGACTACTGGGAAAACTCGACGTACCCCTGTCCCATGGTGGAACAGGGAGTGCAAAGAGGCAATTCAAAATAGACGCCGCTCACTAGCTATATTCCATAAATATCCCACTCGAGAAAATCTGTGCTCTTTCCGTCAAGTCCGTGCGAAGGCACGTTATATAATCAAGCAAGCTAGGAGACTATCATGGCAACATTATGTATCATCTATTAACCATCATACTCCAGCATCCAAGGTGTGGGATAAATTGAAAAAGATTTCAGGTAAATTCGTAAATACGGGGATACCTGCTGGAATTCTTGTCAACGATATTCTCATAACAGAGCCAATTGTAATTGCTAATGCTCTGGGAGCCCACTTTGAAAAAGTGTCTAGCTCTGAACATTATTCGGACAAGTTTCTAACAATTAAAAATAGGGAAGAGTTGAACACGCTTGATTTTAACTCCAGTAATGACGAAATGTATAATAAGCCTTTCAGTATGTGGGAGTTGAAGTCTGTGATTTCAGAATCGAGAGACGGCGCTCCAGGTCCCGACAATATACATAACAAAATGCTCAAGAACTTACCAGATGTATCCGTTCAGTACATTTTAAACCTTTTTAATCGTATATGGCGTGAAGAGCAAATTCCTAGCACGTGGCTCGAATCGATAATAGTAGCAATACCCAAACCTGGAAAAGACAAGAAATATGCCATTAATTACAGACCACTATCCCTTACAAGCTGCCTCTGTAAGATCATGGAAAGGATGCTTAATAAACGATTGGTATGGGTTATAGAAAAATCAAACTTATTAGCAGTAGGACAATCTGGTTTCCGTAAGAACAGATCAACTCTCGACCACCTTATTAATCTGGAGTCTATGATCCAAGACACGTTCCTTTCCAAGCAACAACTCCTTGCTGTGTTTTTTGACTTGGAAAAGGCGTATGATACGACCTGGAGGTATGGGATTCTACGAACACTGAACAAATGGGGTTTTAAAGGGCATTTACCAACATTCATCAAAAATTTCCTCTCGAATAGACGATTCCGTGTTCGACTTGGATCTACTGAGTCAACACTTTTCAAACTCGAGAATGGAGTTCCTCAAGGCTCCGTTTTGAGTTGTACTCTATTTTTAATTGCAATTAATGGAATCACCTCATGCATACGACGACCTGTGAGCTATTCACTCTTCGTTGATGATCTAGCCATATTTTGTAAATCCCCCAGACTCAGTATCGCAGAAAGGCAAATTCAGATGACGATGAATCGACTTACCAGTTGGGCAGACGAAACGGGCTTCAAGTTCTCGCCAGCAAAAACAACATTCATCAATTTTAATCGCCTAAGAGGAATGCAACAATCTCCAACTCCCGAGTTAGCGGGGACACCATTAGTCTGTAGTGATACAGTCAAGTTTCTCGGCCTCATCCTTGACAACAAGCTCAATTGGAAACCTCACCTTCAGAAATTGAAGATAACGTGTACAAAATCATTGAATATTCTAAGAATCCTCTCTGGTACGAGCTGGGGTGCTGACAGAGTGGTCATGCTCAGATTATATAGAGCTCTTATACGTTCACGTCTTGACTACGGATCCATTGTCTATGCCTCGGCAAGGAAATCATATCTAAAGTGTACGGAGACAATTCATAACGCGGGTTTGAGGCTGGCTATCGGGGCGTTTCGTACGAGTCCTGTGGTGAGCCTCTACTGTGAGGCAGGAGAACCACCTATCGAAATGCGTCGCAATTACCTTATATGCAGCTATATATGCAAGTTACGCAGTACGCCCAACCACCCAGTATATAAGATGATATTCCATTCACCTCTTAGTCCAATATACGAGACAAGGGACAGAGCAACAAGGCCTCTTGGCATAAGAATACAGGAACTGCTTGTAAACCTAGGCACACATATACCCGACATATCAGAAATAGACTTTCCAAAAACAGCTCCTTGGATTACACCCGAAACAGTCTGTCTGAGGCAACTGACTCAGCTATCCAAGGCTACCACCCCACCAGTTGTATACCAGCAGAATTTCAATCTTATTCGTAACCATTTTAAACACCACATATTTATATACACAGATGGCTCCAAACAGGACGATTCTATCGGCTGTGCTTTTACTCTGGGAAATACTAGCCTAGGTTTTAAACTAAGTCCACACGCTAGTGTATTTACATCTGAGCTATACGCAATCTTGGAAGCCCTAAAGTTTATCCTAAATGTAGATCATAATAAATTTATAATTTGCTCCGACTCGCTCAGTTCGATAGAATCTTTAAGAGGCTATTTCCCAATGGATAAATTGACGCAGTGCATACAACAAATACTTACCAAGCTGGATGCCAGAGGGACCGAAGTGATGTTCTGTTGGGTACCGGGCCACGCTGGCATCGCTGGTAATGAAAGAGCGGACAAAGCTGCAAAAGAAGCCACTAATAAAGATCATATCGACCACACGCAAATACCATCATCTGATGCGAGGAACATGTTTGAACGAATACTCATCAGACAGTGGGAGTCATCATGGGAAGCAATAACAAATAATAAACTGAGAGAGATTAAAGACAATTGTCGTGTATGTACCTCTTCGTCTCGTCGATCTCGTAGAGAAGAGGTCGTCATTGCTAGAATTAGAATAGGACATTGTCTCCTTACCCACGGGTTCCTTCTCAGGCGTGAGGATCCTCCGCTCTGTGATGTCTGTGATGCGCCGCTATCTGTGAAGCACATATTATTTGAATGTGAGAAATACAATAATATCCGAAGTCGCCTACAAATGCCACCCGTTTTATCACAAATCCTTGAGGACTCACAGATAGCGATGGATAGACTTATTCAGTTTCTCAGAGAGTCTGGTCTATATGATCTCATCTAGTCAATTTCTAGTCTGCAAGTTCCTTATTATTGTTATTACTTTACTATTATTAGAGACTGATCTCGGTCATTGTTCCTAATATGTTGTTTGTTATTGTTAATAGATTTATATTCGTGTCAACAGCAGGTTCCAGCCTTTTACACCGGAGCCTGTGTTTCAATATGTTGTGTTCGTTCATTGTTATTAGGTATATAGTCGTTTTTACTGCTACTAGATTTATAGTCGTTTTTTTTTACTGTTATTATATTTATAGTCGCTTTTAGTGTTATTAGATTCATAGTCGTTTTTAGTGTTATTAGATTTATAGTCGTTTTTACAATTATTAGATATATAGTCGTTTTTACTGTTATTAGACCTATAGTCGTTTTTACCGTTACTAGATTTATAGTCGCTTTTACTGTTATTAGACCTATAGTCGTTTTTACCGTTACTAGATTTATAGTCGCTTTTACTGTTATTAGATTCATAGTCGTTTTTACCGTTACTAGATTTATAGTCGCTTTTACTGTTATTAGATTTATAGTCGTTTCTTTTTTACTGTTACCAGATTTATATTCATAGTCGCTTTTACTGTTATTAGATTCATAGTCGTTTTTATGATATTAGATTTAAAGTCGTTTTTACTGTTGATAGATTCATAGTCGTTTTTACTGTTATTGGATTTATATTCGTTTTCACTATTATTAGATTTATAGTCGTTTTTACCGTTACTAGATGTATAGTCGTTTTTACTGTTATTGGATCTATAGTCGTTTTTACTGTTACTAGATTCATAGTCGTTTTTACTGTTATTAGATTTATAGTCGTTTTTACTGTTATTAGATTTATAGTCGTTTTTACTGTTATTAGATTTATAGTCGATTTTACTGTTATTAGATTTATAGTCGTTTTTACTGTTATTAGATTTATAGTCGATTTTACTGTTATTAGATTTATAGTCGTTTTTACTGTTATTAGATTTATAGTCGATTTTACTGTTATTAGATTTATAGTCGTTTTTACTGTTATTAGATTTATAGTCGATTTTACTGTTATTAGATTTATAGTCGACTTTACTGTTATTAGATCTATAGTCGTTTTTACTGTTATTAGATTTATAGTCGATTTTACTGTTATTAGATTTATAGTCGTTTTTACTGTTATTAGATTTATAGTCGTTCTTACTGTTATTAGATTTATAGTCGTTTTTACTGTTATTAGATTCATAGTCGATTTTACTGTTATTAGATTTATAGTCGTTTTTACTGTTATTAGATTTATAGTCGTTTTTACTGTTATTAGATTTATAGTCGATTTTACTGTTATTAGATTTATAGTCGTTTTTTACTGTTATTAGATTCATAGTCGTTCTTACTGTTCCTAGGTCTATAGTTTCTTTTACTTTTACTAGATTTATAGTCGTTTTTTACTGTTATTAGGTTTATAGTTGTTATTACTGTCATTAGGTTCATAGTCGTTTTCACTTTTATCGGATACATAATCAAATTCACCGTTATTAGATTTATATTCATGTCAACAGCAGGTTCCGGCCTTTTACACCGGAGCCTGTGTTTCAATATATTGCTTTATTTTCGTTGTTATAGATATTTTCTCACGACCGGCGCAAAATAACCACGTCGTTGACGCGCCGTAAAACCCTAATATTCATTCATTCATTCAACTCCATATGGATGTCAGATACATTTCCTGACACATGGAGAGAAGCCATTCAAGTCCCTATTCTCAAACCGGGCAAAGACAAGAAGATTGCAGCAAGCTATCGTCCTATTTCTCTGACCAGCTGCCTGTGCAAGGTGATGGAAAGGATAGTCAACAACCGCCTCGTCTGGTGGTTGGAGAGACGGAGCCTCCTTTGCACAGAGCAGTCTGGCTTCAGGAGAAATAGGAACACTCTGGATCACCTGATTAGGATGGAGAATGTCATCCAGGATGCATTCCTCACCAAGCAACATGCCATAGCAGTATTTTTCGACTTGGACAAAGCGTACGACACCACGTGGCGTCATAACATTTTAAAAACTCTGCACTCTTGGGGGATGAGAGGTCATCTCCCCAAGTTCATTTTAAATTTCATGACTAGCCGTCGTTTTCGTGTTCGAGTTGACAATATTTTATCTAATACTTTTAATCAAGAAAATGGTGTTCCGCAAGGTTCAGTTTTAAGTGTAACTTTATTTGCAATAGCGATAAATAGCATTACGGAATGTGTGAAACCACCAGTATTATCATATTTGTTCGTCGACGACCTGGCTATTTGCTGCAGATCAGCTAACCTAGCATCAGCGTCTCGTCAAATCCAAATGACGATAAATAGACTGGAGAAATGGGCTGCCCGCACAGGTTTTACATTTTCAGTCACAAAGACTACCTGTATGCATTTCTCCCGTCATCGAGGACTACAACCACAACCAGATTTGTTTTTAAATGGCCAACAACTTCCGTTTGCGATGTCTTTTAAATTTCTGGGTCTTTTCTTCGACAGTAAACTGAATTGGAAGGCGCATATTGACTACATTAAAAAGAAGAGCATGCAATCACTGAATCTAATGAGATACCTTTCTGGGACAAAGTGGGGTGCAGACCGAACAGTCATGCTTCGCATCTATAGAGCACTAGTGAGGTCCAAGCTGGACTATGGCTCTATCGTTTATAACTCTGCTCGCGAATCATACCTAAAGCCTCTGAACACTGCCCACAATGCAGGCCTCCGACTGGCTATCGGAGCTCTCCGAACCAGTCGGGTGGAGAGCCTGTATTGTGAGGCTAGTGAACCACCCATGCCTATCCGACGACAGCATCTCCTATGTTCTTATGCAGCTAAGCTTCTCTGCATGAAGAAACACCCAGCATATCAACCTGTATTCGACCCCAGATTTCAACCACTTTACGATGCCAAGCCTTCTGCTACACTTCCAGTTGGTATTCGCCTAGCACACATTCTAGAAGATTTGAGGTTCAGGTTGCCAAGAGTATGCCCGGTAGAGGTTAGCTCCTCGGCTCCTTGGCTCGTACCACGACCAACTTGTGTATTTAGCCTCGCACGGAATAAAAAATCTGAAACAAGTGATATTGTCTATAAGCAGGGGTACGGAGAAATATGCTGCAAATACCCGGGTTTTATCCATTATTTTACCGATGGCTCCAAGCTTAACAACAGTGTGGGATGTGCTTTTATTTCAAAACCGAATGCTGAATACAGTTTTAAATTAAGCCCCACGTGCAGTGTGTATACAGCTGAGCTGTACGCGCTGTATAGAACTCTGCAACACATTGAAGATCGGGAAGAGAAATCTTTTTTAATATTCACAGACTCACTTAGCTCCATGCAAGCAATAGAACAGCTTTACCCATCACATTACCTCGTCCAGACAATACACTCACTTCTGACCACCCTTGCCATGCAGGACGTCAGAGTGGTGTTTTGCTGGATCCCGGGACACGTTGGCATCAGAGGTAATGAGCTTGCAGACACGGCCGCTAAAGCTGCAACAGAAAAAGAAGCATTAGACGATGACAGAGTTCCATCAAGTGATATAAAGGCATATTTTAAACACACCTTCAAGAGTAAATTTCAATACATGTGGGATCAGGAGCAAAACAATAAGCTGAAAGAAATAAAACATACCGTGGAGCCGTGGGACTCGTCGATCCGACCCTCTCGACGAGAAGAAGTTGTCCTCACTCGCTTGCGGATAGGACACACTTTAGACTTTACTCACCCACGCGTATCTGTTTACTCCTGAAAAGATTATTCCAGAATATGAAGAGTGTGACGAAGTCCTCACCATTAAACATATCCTATTGTCCTGTCGAAATTATCAGCAGCTGAGAAATCGCTTCTCGTTGGGAGACACCATGTCAAAAGTGCTGGATGATAATCCGAATGTTATAGATAGGCTCTTCAAGTTTCTGAACGCAGCCAAATTGACGGACAAAATTTAGTTTATATTGGAGTGTCAATAGGATATAGTATGTTTTATATATTTTAGTGAATTGGCAGGCTCCGGCCTTTTACACCGGCGCCTGTGTTTAATACATCTTTTATCAAGTATTCCTGTTGTTTAGTACGTAGTTGTTATTTAATTTTAGTAGTTGATTAGCGCATAGTTGTTATTTATTTGTAGTACAACTGTGATAAGTTATCTATAGACAGATATCTAGTGATTAACCGGTATGAATGGATGTGTGCAAGTAATTTATTGATGTGTGATTGTTTAGTATATAGGATTTTAAACAAGCAACGTGCCGTTTTTTATAAAAGCACGTTGTTTGAACTATTTTAACGAATATCTCTGCATAAACGCACTTAGTGCGTTATATAATCGGCGCAAAATGACCAAGATGTTGACGCGCCGTTAAACACCAACAATTAATTAATTAATTATATTGCACTTTAAAAACATGTTTGAAAGTATTTCACTCGAGTTTAAGTGGCGTTCCGGTCTGCCTAAACTTGTCGGTTATCTTCATTGTTACTACATTATGTAATATGACCTCACGTTAAAGCCTGATATGATCTAAATTGAAGAATTGAAGAATAAAGTAGCTAACTCACCTCCAGAAGGAACGGCCAGTGCCGACGTATATCATTAACACTGGCTTTCTCTGCAATCAATCTACGTTGCAGAATGTATGTGTCCTGCGTGTGTGCCTTTACTTGAGCTTCATTTCTCTCTGCGTAAACTTTACCATATTCCATAAGAAGCCACTCTTTTTTGTTGTGTAGTGTGACCTCGTTGTCACCATTACGTGGTGTATGCGGCAAAAAATTCATACATCCATACCTGTCCTTTTTGGTACATGCTTTCTTTTTGGGTAATAGGTCTCCATCAACGTCTTCTTCAGGGAAGAGATTGGTGGCTTTCTTTCGATTCAGTAATCGCATCCTGGATACTAGTCTTCAACCCAAGTCTGAATACCATTTGCCAACGATGTGTCCATCACAAAATTTTTCAAGAAAACTGTCTGGGTATGTCTTCACTATCTTCTCTGCTATGCCCTCCATGAAGGATTTTCCAGGATATCTATTCAATATCCATACTTCATCACATATCAATCTCACCATGTCAGCTTGCTGACTTTTTGTTGGTATTTTGTGTTTACTTATCGAACCTCTCAATGTGGAAGCAAACTTTTCATATGGAATGGAAAAGTTGGCCAGTCCGATGTTAAAATTTGGCGTGGGCGTGGGAGTTAGAGGGAACATTCTCGCGATTCAGTTCGCTCACTCGACGGAGTTGGAGTTGACGGGGTAGAATTTTCAACGAGCAATAGTTCCGTATCCATGGATCTCTCTTTAACATGACAGATTGCCAATGCCAGTCTTCTATATTGGACGGTTTTCAAAATCCCGGGCATATCCTTTTCCAAGTCGATAGTTTCTAGATCGCCGATGCTGGCAACACCATGCTCGTCCATGGCTGCCATCACCCTTACTAAATCGAACTGTCCTGGTATCGAATCATTCAAGAATCTCTCCAGAACTCCAATTTCGTCCATCTAGAATTACAGAAATATTCTTCATTATTAAGTCAGTCATCTTAACATGTACCAGTATCCACGAAGTTACAGGGAGGTGAAGGGGCCCCGTCACTTCACACGTGAGTAATACTGAGAATAGGTGAGAATAGTCCGCCAAATCAATTTTTAAAATAAGAAGACCCAAGTTTCCCTAAGTTGAGCCCTTCAACGAATATAATATTTCTTCTATTTTCTCTTGTTCAAGTAGAACTAGAGTATTTTAATATATACGAGGCAATAGGCAGAATAATATGGAAGCTAATAAATATAAGCCTTGTACCTTTAACTAGTAAGATGTTTTAAAACAATTGCGGGGAATCCAAGGTTCTCGTAAATGGAGTATGACTGGTAATCCTGTAAGTCGGAGATCGGATTGCAAATATATTCTTCCGTCATGTGTACTTGATAGATTTGGAGATCTTCCAAAAGAACACATTTCCCCCCCCTCAAAGGATCCGGACACCTTGACGTGGTGTGGGGGCTTGCGTGGCCCAGTGATCCCCAGAGCTATCGTCGGGAGCAATTTATTTGCTCCCAGCAGGGTCACCCATGGCGATAAGGTCTGGGGTGAGGGTCCATACTAAGTTCGGACCGTCGGTCGAGTGGGTGCCCATCTCGGTGACCAGAGTGGTCATAGGGAGTTCTCGTGCAATCATCTCACCATAATCATCTCTTCCATAATCTTTCCTCTCTCTTTTTCTCTCTTCCCTTAACTTGCTCTTCATTCTTATTTTCGTGCCGACTCCCGTTGATCACTCACATCGACGACTATATTGACGATCTCGCTGTGAACAAGGATATGAACCCAAGCCCAAAGTGTAATTAATCGTGCTGAGGGGCTGAATGGCTACGGGTAAATGTAGTCTTTAACGATAAACTCTGGACAAATGGCGACCTTCAGTTTTACTATAGCCTTACTCCCACAAGCGGGGCTCTGTGGGAGCGGACATATACTTCCCTAGCTTCTCGTGGGACTAAAATGAGTAACCTTTCAAACAAACAAAAAAAACTCCCCAAAACAACCCCCCACCCCCTAACAACCCCCCACCCCTAAACAGCCCCCCTATAAACAGAATTCCCTCCCTCTTCAACAACATCATCGACCCTACAACCATCAACAACAACACTAAAACTGTGCCTACTTTCTTTCTGATGAACAGATCCGGCACAACTGATACATTTAATAACATCTCTCCTTTCAAGATTAATAGATTCATTGAACAGTACATTGGAAAAGTCGAGAACATTAAGCGCCTCCGCGACGGTTCTCTTCTCCTAGAAGCAGCTTCGAAGGAACAATCCCAAATTATCTCTTCATTGACAGTCCTGGGTACTTACCCTGTAACATCTAAACCCCACGCTTCGTTGAACTTCTCAAAGGGTATTATATATTCGAGAGATTTATTGAATACAGACGAGAAAGAGTTATTAGAAGAATTCTCCTCGCAAAATAGCATTGAAGTAAGACGAATCTCCACCCGTAAAAAACGGAGATTTTCTGCCATCTCCACTTCTTATCTTGACTTTTCAATCTGTTGTTCTTCCCGAGTGTGTGTACGCTGGCTTCATTCGCTTGCCGGTGAGGGCCCATGTGCCAAACCCTATGCGATGCCAGAAATGTCAGCACCTCGGTCACACGCATCATAACTGCGAGAAGAGTTTAGCCTGTGCGAACTGTGGTGGCACCGATAAACATCAGGGCAAACCGTGCGACCAACCTTCATCTTGTGTCAGCTGCAGAGGAAGTCATCCCTCCTGGTCAAGAGCTTGCCCTGCTTGGCAGCGCGAGAAAAAGATCCTGGAAATACAGACCAAAGATAAAGTGTCGATTCCAGATGCAAGGCGCAAATTTAATTAATTATATCCTGCCAGCACTCACCCTCAAATCTCGTATGCGCAAGCAACGGCCACAGTTGCATCATCTAACGACAACTCTGAAATAAGTGAGGTGAAATTAATGATGGAGGCACTACTGATTGGACAAGCGGAGATGAAAAGCAAAATTGAAGAACAAAGTAAGAGAATTGAAGACCAGACATTCGAAATCAAATCACTCCGAAAAGAAAATGATACCCTTAAAAAGAAAAACAAGGAAATGGAAAATGACTTGCAAGTAATTAAAAATAATGATAATACAACCAAACCTTCATGCGCGCCATCACCAAGCTCCCCTGTCCAAGCACCCGTTGAGGCTGCAAGGACCAGTACGAAGCTGTCACGCTCTTCTTCAAACGTGAATGCGGAGAAGCAGCGTGCTGCTAAAATTCGTAGAGCATCTAAGGACAGAGCCCCTGACGAATCAATGGACCTGGATCAGGAGGTCCAAAGAAAACGTACCTGATAGTGATACATTCCTACTGTGATAATACATACATGTGATAATTTATAATCTCAGTATATCATATCCTTTATTCTATCTCTTTTATTGTTTATTCTCTTCTATAATCTTTTTAGTACCTAAACTCCACTTGTGATGAAATGGCTTTTATACAGTGGAACTGTAATGGTTTTAAGCATCACAAAGAAGAGATTGAACTTTCAACATCCCATTCTAACCCTCTATGTTTCCTCTTTCAAGAGACTCATTTTAAACCATCGGACTCGCCTTTTATGAGAAATTTCACCTTCTATCGTTGTGATGACGTTACCGGAAACCGAGCTCATGGCGGGGTGGCAACAGCTGTCTCGGATACGTTACACTCTGCTTTACTTCCTTTGACTACCCCGTTTCAGGCTGTCGCGGTACGGCTTCATATACCACAACCTGTTACAGTATGTAATATATACCTACCGGAATGGGCACCTGTTAAGAGGAGGAATATTGTCTCTTTAATATCTCGACTCCCCCGACCATTTATACTATTAGGAGATTTTAATGCCCACAACCTTCTCTGGGGAGACTCGATGGCAGATGCCAACGGAAGAGGCCGTCTTTTAGAAGAGATTTGTTTAAATCATGATTTCATTATTTTAAACAACGGCGAGAAAACACGCTTCAACGCTTATAACGGTGAATTCTCCGCCATTGACCTCTGTATATGTACTCCATCCGTCTCACCTCTAGTAACATTCTCCGTCCACAATGACCTCTGTGGCAGCGATCACCACCCTATCATCTTGAAAACCGCTAATAGTCTTCACAGCCCCAGCATAAGTAGCAGATGGCGGCTGTGCCACGCCGACTGCCCCCTCTTTACTCGATCTGCAGATTTAAAAGACTCGGTCGACTGTATAGACGTAGATTCCAAAGTCCAATCGATCACGAACACTATAATTTCTGCTACTGAGAAGAGTCGGTCGGACGGTGTCTCCGGAAAAAAATTGTAAAGTATGGAAATTCCCCATAAGAATAGGCCAGGGGAGAAATACTTGGATTTTTTTTCTTCAAAAGCTCTCAAATTTATACTGAAGGTGGGGAGAACTATCATACACATTTTAAGCGACTTATGGAACAACCGGATGTGAAATAAGGAAGAAAACGCATTTTCAATGTACTTTTTTACACATCAATAAAAGCAATTAAGAAAGCAATTAAGGAACTATCAAATGTGAGCAACAAGTGTCACCAATAAATCAAAACTTTTAAAATCTGTGATGGATATGAAGAAGGCACTGGTATAATTGTTTGGAAACCAAGGTCCATATACCAACAGGCAGCCGCGGTTTTTCAACTTTTGAAGTGATCCATGGCCTGTATATTATGTACATTGAGCTGACAAAATGTTCTTAATTCTACATTTCCATACTTCTAAGCTCATCTCACAACGCATATAAGGCGTTTTCCTAGTTAATAACAATACTGATTTAAGGAACTATATGACTAATTGGCACTGGTTAGTTCTGCAATGTATCAATTATCACACGATACATGCATCACAATTATACTCGCATGAATTATCACAAATTACAATTTTTGATTGACATATATTGATATACTTGATCCTCACCACTGGATAGTACGCCTAGATTATTTTAGTTGAGGGACGCGGACTTGAGCCTGGCTACCTATGCTGGCAGTGCTGAATTTACCAAATACGTGTACCGTTCTCTGGAAAGTGGCTGAATATACATTTTTCTATATTGGTAGACATGTTACTTAGACCGTAACTTCTCTTATATGACGAGATTTAGGGGGAAAAATTATATATATATATATATATATATATATATATATATATATATATATATATATATATATATATATATATATATATATATATATATATATATATATATATATATATATATATATATATATATATATTTATCATTTCAAATTTTATCCAAAATTTAATACACTTCGGTATTATGAATATTAGAAATTTAAAAAAAAATCATTCATTCATCACCACAATGGCGCAAGTACTCTGCAAAATTCCTATACAGAAACTATTTGACAAATGTAGATGCCAGTGAAATAGACGTTTTAAG
Organism: Brachyptera putata; assembly: GCA_907164805.1. NCBI lineage: Eukaryota > Metazoa > Arthropoda > Insecta > Plecoptera > Taeniopterygidae > Brachyptera > Brachyptera putata. The sequence continues at coordinate 32,436,015 of OU015465.1, read as the reverse complement.
CACACTCCAAAGAGAAGAAAATTATTCAAAATATGAAAATGTACATAACTGTCCAAATCTCAAGTCTGTGTCCTCTTGAGGCTATATTCATCCATCTAAAAATGAGAAAATCTACTTCTGACAAATAACTCTATTTTGAATGACATAATACAGAACCATTGAAGTGAATTGATATTGAACTGATGAAATTATAAGTTAAAATATTTTTTTACCGTATTTTTCGTGTAGGCCTACAGACAAAATTATTAAAAATGCTTGTGGCATGCATGAATTCCACAAACATGACTGTAAGAACTGGGAACTTGCTCAAGTTGATGTTCAAATGTCATGTGCATTCTAATCAATCTCATGTCCATGTTATCAGATGGTTTTAATTTTAATAAGTCTTTTCGTTAGTTCAATATTAACGTTTTGGCTGCAAATTGACTCGCATTAACATGCGAAACAAAGCTTCGTTGACTCTCAAGCTGCGTTGGACGCCAGTGCTTCTTATTAGCCTTGTTTTTAATAGTGACTGTCGGAAATAAGTACGGCAATATCAATAAGGCCAAGTTATCATTTGAACCTGGAAACAGATGAGTTGATATTAGAGCAGAATACAAATTAGCATTAAATGGATATCACGTGAGGTTATCGTGGCCGGGGTTTACGATAGTGAAATTGCTGCAAAAAGATCAACGTCACCAAAGTTATGGCAAAAAGGTCGCGCCGAAGTGGTCAATATGTACCCGAGACCGAGTGAACAAATGATTGCCGAAATAATACGATCGCGGAGCAGAAAATTCGTTCAGAAAGGTCTCGCAGACCACCAATTAGGAAGCCCTGGTCTGATGCAATACAGTACACCAATTTAAGAGATTATGGAGGGTTGATAACTTGGGCCTATTTAAAATAAAGGGAACTTCATCATTTTTTTTGTCATACTCAATCAAACCTGTGACCTATGAATAGTTCACTACTAAACTATAATCATGAGGATATAATTGAAGTCTTACTTCTGGCATGTGTTACTAGCAGTTTCTTGACCGCTGCATTTCCCCTGTTACGCGCCAGTAGGATAATCGGCGGCGTCGGCGATTTTGGGCCATGCTGTTACGAATTTAAGTTCGTGGCTTGGGTAGATATGGCTGAAGTCCGATTCAAGCTAGAAACAAAATATGTATACAAGTCAACTTCCACACTATCACTGCATTTGTTGCACATTCTACATTTCAATAATGAAGATGACTAGTTTCATTGATACCCTGGGCTTTTTTTCCAAAGCTATATATGGGTTACATGACTATAAAACAATTCACCATACATTATGAAATATTGGACTGTTGAGGCATTATTGAATTTACATGAATACAATCAATTTGCATCTTAAAAAAAACCCGTAGGCCTAATATGCGTAGAAGCATTGTCAATCTGAATTACTGAATTTCATCAAAAAAATCCGCTTTGAACTAGTGGCTACCTTGATGTTGAAATTTGTGAATAACATCTCAATCAATGATTAAAATATTGTGAATCATAATACAAGTATAGCTTACAGCAGTAGGAGTGGTGGTAGACACCGTAGGCCCAGCCAAGCTGCGTTGTAGAATCGGAGTTGAGGTATTGGTAATCAGAGGCTCTGAAAAAGGGCAATAAAAATACATTGAAAATATAGAGAGATTAACAACTTTATTTTGTCAGCTGTTCACTTGACAGTGATTGACCACTGGGATCCAGCTTAATAGTCAATATAAAATACAATTAAATTACAGAAATTACTTATATAAAAAGATTAACTTATATCTATGTATAAAAATCGACGATAAAAAAGGAACGTTATTGGAAAAAATACGAATAATAATTAATAAGTTTGTAAATAAAATGGTGGGAAAAAATGTTTTGAAAAAATACAAAAAATACAAGGATTGTATTGGACAATATGATCAGATGTTCGATATGAGCACCGAAGATTTAATCTACTCTAAATAATATCTCTTGCATATAATTGTTGTTTTACGAGATGATGGAGAATTGACAATGAATTAATGGTATGGTCTCAGAAGGCTTTCTAAAAAGCTTATTAATTTAGGCTTACCAAAAAGTTACATTGATTTAATTGACCTATACTACAGCATGAGGGTGGACTAATAAATCTGTAACTTACCAGAAACAGAAGGTAAAGAACCAAAACTGGAGTTGGTAACGGTATTGGTATCCAGGTTCAAAAGGTATCTTCGGATAACCCACTGCCCGTAGCAGGGAAGAATGTATCAAACTGCAACATAGATTATTAGGCCTACAATAGATATTGATCAGGTTTACAAATGGACTATAGAAACAAAATTTTGTAGATCAGTATTAATTAAATTAACGATTACCGGTACTGACTAATTACGGTAGGGCCTACGCCTATATATTATTATATCACTACATTTCAATCAATGATATTTGATACTGTAAGGCTGAGAGTCGGATTATTCATTGAACAGATTGAGGGTGGTATTATGATGTTCAACTATCTAGATTCAACTCCCAGATAGGAAATATAACAAAATGTAACATGGACATTAACTAGGAAAACGCCTTATATGCGTTGTGAGATGAGCTTAGAAGTATGGAAATGTAGAATTAAGAATATTTGGTCGGCTCAATGTACATATACAGGCCATGGATCACTTCAAAGGTTTGAAAACCGCGGCTGTCTGTTGGTATATGGACCTTGGTTTCCAAACAATTAAACCAGTGCCTTCTTCATATCCATCACAGATTTTAAACGTTTTAATTTTTTGGTGACACTTGTTGCTCACATTTAATAGTTTCTTAATTGCTTTCTTAATTGCTTTTATTGATGTGTAAAAAAGTACATTAAAAATGCGTTTTCTTCGTTATTTCACATCCGATTGTTCCATAAGTCGCTTAAAATGTGTATGATAGTTCTTCCCACATTCAGTATGAATTTGAGAGCTTTTGAAAAAACAAAATTTCCAAGTATTTCTCCCCTGGCCTATTCTTATGGGGAATTTCCATACTTTACAATTTTTTTCCTGAAAAACCGTCCGACCGATTTTTCTGAAAAACAATCCCAACCTATTCTGGTATAATACCAATTTGTGAAAAAAGTTTCGAGTCGATTGAAACTTTTTCCTGACCTGTATGGCGCGTACAAAATTACAAAAAAAAACAAAAAACAAAAAACATAGAAACCAAGCCCAAAATTTTTCGGTATATGGAATGAAAATCTTCGCTACGCTCATCTAACAATGAGATCATAGAAAAAGTGTATTTGAGGAATGAATATTCAACTGGACTTTGTAATATGGTATGAGTTCTGATTTGCTGATGAATTGCTGATTTCAATGTTTTAGGTATCGGTGTTTTAGGTAGCCTTTCCGCCCCTGAATGTGGCTAAAACCTCGGTTTCGGGTCGGTATACCGGTCGACACCAACCTGACCTACCTAACTATAACCACGACAGCCTCCCCCAATAATAATGCTTACGACAAATATAACTTCACATATTTTTTAGGTTTTCAGAAAATAGAGAAGGATAGTAGAACATTATCAAAAACATCATTTCATGAAAACAAAAAAGTATTGATAAACCGGGATTCGAACTGGCGACCTTCGTAACGAAAAGCGAGCGTGTTACGGCAGAGCCAACGCAACATTGAGAATGATATGATTTATTAGCCGACATAAGCAAGAGTCCGGGATTGGTCGATTGGACCATTGGCTATAGAAAACAACCGGTAGCTGAAAAAATACTCGCTACCGGCATAGACCGGTAAGTGTTGTGCCGAAAGATTCATGCATAGCTTCGAGAACAAGGTAAGCTGTTGGTTTTGACTTTAAAGTTACATCCTAACAATAACATTGCAGTAAGGCTGATACACATGGAAGGCCTATTTGAATTAATATACAGTAGTTATGAACTTAATAGTGTTTTTTGAATTATAATAAGCCTACATTTGTCACAATGTGCTAATATTAGTTTTATTTTTCCATCAAAACATGGTACGGTACCAATAAAAGATGTTAACGTGGGTTACGTGAATTAAATCAAATTATAGAATTTGGGTGCTATGATGAGAGCACAAGCATTGGCTTTATGATGCACTAGGCGTACTATGAAGTCAACAGCATAGGTCTACAAACCATCATGCAACTCTAGGCCAAGACTGACTATAGGGCCTACCCCTAGGAATTAAGTAGGCCTAGGTCTATAGAGGTTTAGGGTTGTGTCAACTGTTAACTTACAGTTTCTTGGATAGCTTTTCCCAAGTTTGTTAACTCTCTATGTTTTTTCAAAAATTTGGCCTGCGGACCAAAATTTGGAATTAGTTGACGTATGATGTCTGGTGTCAGTGTTTCAAATGCCTCTCTATCAATTTCCTTCTTCTGCAAAAGAAGTCACAAGGTTAGCCTAGGCCTAGGCATTGAGTTTGATGAAACTCAATGGCCTAGGTCTCAGTTTTAAGACTTGGTCATAGAGCTTTTATCAACTGTTTATCATAATTAGAACTGTTGTTATATAGGTGTAGTCTGATGACCTTGAAACCTCTCCGTATAGGATTGGAAACCCCGCTCCAGCAACAGCCCCTGCACGTAGCTATACCACGCACACCTCAGTCCTCACGAGTCACAACTGCAGCTCACACGTGTTGAATGTTTGCACACAGCGCATGCGTGTAATGCCTTCTATCCAGACGCCAGGCAACGAGTCGAACGTTAGTGTAGAAAATAGCACGCTATCAGGTTATATTACCCAAACATTAGAGTACGAGATTAACAACTGTCAAAGAAAACAGTCAACAACGCATGACTGCTTCGATGACCGTCTCCTGTTTCAGCGAACCTTACCGACTTCCTGTTTCATGGTTTACAGATGAATGTAAGTCGGCTATCAAACATCGCAAAAAAGCCCTCGCTACTTTCGTGCGATTCCCAACCCAGCTGAACCTCGAAGAATTCCGAAAAGTACGATCACGAGCTCGCCGAATCATTAAAGAGTCAAAACGGTTGTCATGGAGCCGCTATGTTTCTTCCATCAATATCAGAACACCATCCTCGCGGGTGTGGGATAAGATTAGGAAGTTCAGCGGCAAAACATCGTATAAGTCCACTTCAGCACTCGTGAGCAATGGCCAACTACATACTTCTCTTCCTGAAATAGCAGATGTTCTTGCCGAGCAATTCTCGAAGGTGTCCAGCTCCAGTAATCATTCCGATACTTTTCTTAGAACGAAAGAAATTGAAGAGAGAAAATGCCTCAACTTTTCGTCGAATAATAGAGAACTGTATAACGTACCATTTACCATCTGGGAATTTGAATCAACTATTCGAGAAGCCAAAGATACATCTCCAGGTATCGACAACATCCATTATCAGATGCTTAAAAATCTCACTTTGGATGCACGATTGTTTATATTATCTATGTTTAATCGTATCTGGACCACTGATGATTTTCCTACGTCCTGGAGGAAGTCAGTCATCATTCCTATCCTTAAGCCTGGTAAAGATGAGACAGAAGCATCTAGCTATAGACCCATAGCCCTTATCAGTTGCCTTTGTAAGATTCAAGAACGGATGATTAACAAGAGACTCATGTGGTATCTAGAAACACAAAACCTCCTATGTATAGAACAGTCAGGTTTTCGTCGAAATCGTTCAGTGATTGACAATCTTATTCGGCTAGAAGGAATAATACAAGACAGCTTTTTAAGAAGAGAACACATGATAGCAGTATTTTTTGACCTCGAAAAAGCGTACGACACTACTTGGAGGTATGGTATCTTGCGTTCTCTTTTTCAATGGGGTTTTCGTGGGCACATGCCTAATTTTATCTCCAATTTTATGTCGCATCGTACATTTCGCGTCCGAGTAGAAAATATTTTATCATCATCTTTTAATCAGCAAAACGGAGTGCCACAAGGCTCTGTTTTAAGCGTTACACTATTTGCCATAGCCATCAACTCAATAACCACATGTGTGCGTGCACCTGTTTGTGCCTCTTTATATGTCGACGATTTGGCCATCTTTTATAAATCTGCGAACCTTGCCTCAGCTGAACGACAACTCCAGCTAACGATCAATCGCTTGGAGAGCTGGACTGACAAGAATGGTTTTTAATTTTCACCTGCAAAAACGTCGTGTATGCATTTTAGTCGTCACCGCACATTTCACCCACACCCTTCATTGTTTTTAGCTAATAACGTTTTACCTTTTACAGAGACTGTCCGTTTTCTGGGAATGACCCTTGACGAAAAACTAAATTGGATCCCTCACTTGAAACTTTTGAAAGCCAAGTGCTTAAAAGCAATGAATATTCTGAAAATGATAAGCGGCACCTCTTGGGGAGCATACCGTACATCTATGCTTCGACTGTATCGCTCCCTCATACGTTCCAAGCTTGACTTCGGATGTGTAGTGTACAACTCGGCCAGAAGATCGTATATTGAAATGCTTGACCCGGTCCATAATGCAGCACTCAGGTTATGTACTGGAGCTTTTCGCACGAGCCCCATACCTAGCTTACTGTGTGATGCTGGAGAACCACCACTTACTTACCGAAGAGATTATCTATTGCTCTGTCTAGTAGCCAAGATGAAAGGTTTGCCGAATCACCCAACCAACCACATCATCCTCAACCTTCAGCCATCGTATTCACTTCAGTATTCCTCGCGTCCTTCCACAACCCGTCCAACTGCAATCAGAGTCTCTGAACTCCTTGCTCGCCTAGACTACAGTCTTCCAGACGTAGTGGCAGTGAGAAGCAGTGCTGTGGCACCTTGGACGGTCCATCGACCTGTTATCATCACCTCGTTGGCGGAGAACGCGAAAGCCACGACAGCTCCACAAGTATACCAACAACTCTTCAATGAGCTCATTCATAAAAATAGTGGTTTCAATCTTGTGTATACTAATGGATCCAAGCTGAACGGTGCAGTGGGATGTGCGTTCGTCGTGGGAAATCAACATTTTATGTATAAACTTGAACCGACTTGCAGTGTCTACACCGCTGAGCTGCATGCAATTGTTCAAGCTTTGAATTTTATTCTTAGTGATCCCGGTTTTAATTATATAATCTGTAGCGATTCCCTGAGTGCCCTCCAAGCAGCGATGTAGTGTTACCCCACTCATCCCATGATTCAAGACATGCAAATGTTAATTACCAGGATCCACAAACAGGGAAGGAGAATACTGCTTTGTTGGATCCCTGGCCATGCTGACATCCATGGTAATGAGAGAGCAGACTTCTTTGCCAAACAAGCGACCTCTCGAACCGATGTCAACTCACTTTCAGTGCCACACAACGACCTGAAAGCATCGATGAGAGAAATTATATATAATCAGTGGCAAAACGCATGGACGTCCACAGTTGATAATAAGCTTAGGGAAATCAAAACATCTGTCACATCATGGAAATCGTCTATCCGGCAGTCGCGTCGTGAGGAGGTTGTCATTTCACGCCTCCGTATTGGTCATTGTCGGCTCACCCACAGTTTCCTTCTGTCAGGCGAAGAACCTCCAGAGTGTGAAGACTGCGACACGCAGCTCACAATAAAACATATATTAACCACCTGTGATAAATACAGTGATATTAGATTAAGACTGAACATGAGCGACGACTCGAAGACTCTTTTAGCTGACGACTCCAATCAGATAGATAAGATTTTAGACTTTTTAGTTCAAACAGAACTTTTATCTTCTATTTAGAATTTTACTTGATACATCATAGGTTATCGGCCATATACGCCGAAGCCGTGTTTTAACTAGCATCATACATCCTAGATATAGCTGTTATTTCTTAAACATTCGATATTCCAATTATAGTTCACTGATCTTGGCCCTTTACACCGGATCGTTCTCTTTTGATCTCGATTATGATTAGATTAGTATTATAAGAATCAGTATTATTAGGATTAGTATAATAGTAATCAGTATTATTAGTATTAGTATCAATAATTGTGACCAGTATTATCAGGATTAGTGTTATGATTAGTATTAGTTTAGTATTAGTTTTGTGTAGATATTGTATCCGGCCTTTTACACCGGAACTTGACTTTCTATAGTTTGTATTCATCTTCACTTTCAACCAAATATTCATCGGACAAATATCTTTGTGAAAGACGCACTTTACATAACAATACCACGCATTATGTAACACTTTCGGCGCAAATAACCTCGCTGTTGAAGCGCCGTAAAACAAGACAAATTCAAATTCGAATATTCAAACCAAGCACACGCACTATACTCGGACCGAGTGAATGATGAATTTTGATTTTTTTGCATTTGTAGAACGATAAACTATTTAATAAAATAATATTGTCACGGTCTTGGATTTCAGCTTGGATTGGGTGTAGCTTAAAAGACCGTTGGGACCGGGGTTCGGGACCAGCCTTCTCTAACATACATTACACAGTTCAACATTGAGTTTACCATATACTATTTAATGTGTACAAAAACACTTTACACTTGAATACAGGATGTTGGCAGTCTATGAAGGGTGGAACCTTGGATGTTTAGAACCCTCCCCACGGTGAAGTTAAATAAATCCCTCCCTTAATCATCATCCCCTCCTACCGTGAGCGTTGTTGTGGTGAGAGACAGAAGCGGTCGGCTCGACGAAACGATGTTGTCTTTCGTCGTGGATGTTTCCGTACGGGCCGCCACCTTGCGATCCACGTCTTGACCCCTCCTCTCTTTAGATCTCCGATCTTCGTCTTCCCGTGGTCGAATATCTACTCTCCCTCCGTCCCTCAGGCCTTGTCGCTAATTAGTTAACAATACGCATAATGCGTACTTGGCTATGTCCTCGTTTAGCTGACTCTGCACTCGGACTTTGGAAAAACACGATGTCTTCTAGTCATCGTGACAATATATCTTACACTAGTTTGCCACACATTAAATACTAGTAACATGCCATCAGGGAAATATAATTTGTAGGTATCCAGTGTTTGTTACGGCAAAAATTTGGTGAATACTGAAAGTACAAGCATTGAAAGTACTAATACTACATCTTCATACTTGAGAACAACCTATAATATTTCGAATATCAATGTGATTGGTCTTTTGATAGGCGCTAGAGGAGGCACAAGTTTTTTTGTAGAATTTTGTAGGAAGTTTAATCTATAAACAGTGATTTTATAAATTTGATAGGAATTTTAGCCTCAAAAGGATCCATTGCCATTTTGAAAAATCATTCATACTCACATTCATTTTTCAACGATGAATTCATTCATTATTCGCCATTTTTATAGTATTTTCATCTCATTTTCATATAACTGTTCATACTAATACTTTTTCTTATTACTGTTTATTACTATCTCATTATTTTTCACCATGCCTAATTTTTTTCATTATACATTCACGTGAGATTTATTATTATCGTGTGTTTTTTCTACTTCATTAATTTGTTATTCGATTATTATTATTTGTCGAATGAAAATCTTGAAATTCAGCCGGAGATATTTTCAAAATCTATTGCATTCAATTCATTATTGTATTTGGAGTATTTTAGGAAATTTATGAATATATTACACCAAATGTTGATGTTGTGTGGACATGTACAGTACATAGACATGTACAAACATGTAATTTTTTGTAATCATCTGTCAATCATTATTTCATCCGGTAATCATTGTATACTATCAATAAACTTTTCAATGAAGCAAGGGTAGAGATAGCGCATAGTATCCACGACCATCTTTACCGAGGATTGTATTGTTCTTCTCTCCAGCCTATGGCAAGATAGTTACCACATTATAGGCTACGACCGCTTCCTTACCTAATAAACCATCAAGCAGTATTACAATCCAATACCATTAAAAAGACCATTAACATCCGTGAAAAAGGTATGATCATAGGGAGAGTGTTGATATTTGAAAATGACTCTCAACGTTTATTCCTCATGTGTGAATTGTGAAAGAGAAAACAACGATTGATTCGTAATTCAATCTCAACAATGAAGTTTAAAAGACAATTGGTATGGCTTCATTTTAGAGAAGTGTGTATGCTGACAAGAAGTAATTCTAAATGCGTGAAAGGTTTGATAAAAAAATGTGTGACGATCTGAAATGTTTTGCAAATATAAAATCAGCAATAGCTGTTCATATTCCATCTCAGCAATTTCGTTTGCTATGCAGTTTTTTCAATGGAACAAATAATATAATTAAAAATATTTTTCTATTCAATTCTTCGAATGTGTACACTCTCACTAGTCAAAAAACACATGTATAGCGTTTTCCCAATAGTTATTTTGTGAACTAAACATCAACTGATTCATTTCGAAGTCATTTCGGGACGGAAGTAACACGCAAAACGACGTGTGTACGTTTTTGACGGTTAGGCATTCGAAATTCGCGCGCGGCGCTTGGTTGGCGCGCCTCCCGAAAAAAATAGCACCTTAAATATCGTTTTTCTCGAAAACTATCCGAGCACTAATTCCAGAACTATGCAATGTTATAGCACTAATTATAAGGTAAGTTTTGGCCAAGTTTCATGATCCTTGCTCACTAGGGGGGGGGGGGAAGCGTGAACTTGACTCCCCCACTTTCAAACGCCCATATCTCGGAAACTAACAGAGCACTAATTCTAATACTTTGCAAAAGTGTAGAACTAATTGAGCACTAAATCCTGACCAAGTTTCAGAATTTGTGCTCGAGTGGGGGGGGGAGCGTGAACTTGACCCCCCCCCCCACTTTCAAACGCTAATATCTCGGGAACTTACAGAGCACTAATTCTAGTACTTGGCAGATCGATAGCACTAATTGAGCACTAAATCCTGGTCAAGTTTCAGAATTAGTGCTCGAGTGGGGGGGGGGGAGCGTGAACTTGACCCCCACAAACAAATGCCACTATCTCGGGAACTATCGGAGCACTAATTCTAATACTTGACAAATCGATAGCACTAATTGAGCACTAAATCCTGACCAAGTTTCATAATTAGTGCTCGAGTGGGGGGGACAGGTTCACGGACCTACCTATTAGCTACACGGCTCTTTAGCGTGAAGCGAGCGCAAAGCTAGCGATTGTTCTGTTTTAATATTTACGTTGGTTACCCTGTTTGCGACATATCGACGATATATCGCAATATTTGCGCGCTTATTCCTTACAACAGATCAGCTGTCATCTGTTGATTATGACCTGTCACAAAACATCAGAATGACAGGTATGAAGCGAAATCGACGAGCAAATTACACTGTGGACGCTGTGAAGATGCATTACATTGTTAAATGTAGGAAGACGTATGCCGCCTCGAACAAAACAAAGGTATGTGAGATCAGTGGTCCCAAAGCTAGGCCTAGGCGATGATCTGTAGCTCCTATGTGCCCTACACCATTGAGTTTGTAGTGTTAGGTCAGGAATGCTAGAATCCTATACTAGGACATTATGACTAGGCCTAGGGCATTGAATTTGTAAGCTAGATGACTAGGTGCGACTCAATGTCTAGACCTAACTAGTTTGTCTATTGATTGATGTGTGTTGAAGTAAGATGATCAATTACAGGAAGATTAATTGGTATTCGGTCACAATATATCGAGTGTCCTAGTAGGCTAGGCCTACTGTCCAAAATTTGAAAGAAACTGTCCTGGCTCGGTCTGGAATGAATGATCCGAGTTTGAATTAAGGCAAGGTCTGTGTGCAGCTAGTATATCGTAACCCGTGGCATTGAGTTTGTCCACAAGCGCAATGCCCGTGGCAGGCGGCGTTGTTGATGCAAGTAACCTAAATTGGCGGAAGATTACCCCAACCTAACCGGACACGACCCATCTAACCTAACCGGACAAGACCCATCCAACCTAACGTAATTTTTTAGGACCTCAAACTAACATATCTGCTGTTTTTACAATACTTGTGGACTCGGGTTAGTACCTCGGGTACAAAAGCTTCATGCAGGTAATATCGTAGTGTAATCTCCAACAATTCCATTTAAAAGACCCAATCAATATAGGCCCACAGTTTACTCTTGGTGCGGTGTGCTCAACTATTTAAACTTTTAGTTTTTAGGCTGCTGAATGGGATATGGTTGCTGCCAAGTTGACGCGGCAACATTAATCCAGCGAAGCACCGCGTTGCCACCGTTGACGGGATCGTCGGACCCGGTCACCCTGGATATTAACAACGGCACGTCCGGAGCGTCCATTGCCATGTTGTGCAGAGTGGCACATGCCACAATCACATTCTGCACAGTTGGAAAACGTCATTTCCAAAGTCCGTACAACCTCTCTACTGTCCATCGGGTGCGGATCTGCAACTCGTCGAACAGCTGGTGTTCTGGCAGGATGGGGTTGCGGACAGGAATGATTCGGTGTGGCTGTACGCCCTAGCCGGAATCGCCCAAGATGATTCCGTTTAGAAACCCTCTGGCTTCCCGACAGGCTAATCGCGACTGAATACAAATATTTTGATCATGCTTTGTACCAGCCCAGTGCGCTACAATGTCTTGTATACGCATCGTGTGGCCGCAAATCGTCCGGACATTCAAGCAATTAACCAACCTTTCCTATTCCGTAAATCTTCCGCATAATCATTGCCTTCAAGGAAAGGTTAGGAAAAGGTAATTGTACGCGGCTTGTTGAGAAGTGCGGATGTGTGTGCTACGACTCGCCTGAACTAGGTTAGCTAGAATAGGAGTAGATTGTGAATAGTAATGGATGGAAACAGATAGTGGAGTAGCATAGGCCTATACGTACGATAGCATAAGGGATCTTCTGAGTAGAGTGTAGGCCTACATATACCATTAGATTAAGACAGGATAAGACTCGGGGTCAGCTGTCTTAATTTTTTACCCCAGGTTTAGAAACCTTAATTTTATTTTGGCCTAGAAACAGTTCCTAATTTAATCCTCTCAATGTTATTTATCTATTCTATTTAATTATCAATTTTATAATTATAATAATCATTACTAGTATGTATTATCATCTTATATTCAGCGTTATCTAATATTCATCTTATTTTTATTTGACGAAACCAATATTACTGTTACCTGGTGAATCTACGGTAAATAAAGTATTGGCCTACAATCCAATCCCATCACTCGAGTCCAAAAATTCGGAGTTAACGCGGGGTTGGTCTCCGAACTGAACTGTGTTCCGTGTACGGTATGTTTTGTATTTGTTTTACTTGAGAATATAAGGGTTTCAAGTTTATTTTATTGTTAAAATATACCCATCCCTAGCTATAACAGTGCAGTCAATAATAGCACCACACACCCGCGTGGACCGAGATGTCCGATGAAATCCCTGCTGGACCTCGTACCTTCCTGCAGCAGTTACCGGGAAGCAGACAAACTAGGGACTTGGCTTGGCTGTTGCAGCCGAGACGTTGCGTACAACTACAGACGCAGTGCTCACGGAGACGCCAGCAAAATCTACGGCACGGATGAGCATGTTGCCCACCGCGTAGAATCGCAGCGCCAGTAACAACTGGTTCATCGGAGATGTGGAATGACTCCTACAATTCAAATATCTCATATTCCACTCATATTTCTACAAAAGGTATTATTGTGAGTATCATCTACCTAGGCCTATATAAATAAAAGAATTGTGGTATCTAAATAGGTGCCGCTATATGAATTTGTGTCTTACAGTACTTTACCACCTCTCATCATCCTCATCCTCCATCACTTCACAGATAGCATTTGAGAAACTTTTGTGTGTCTATACACACAATACATAATATTCAGCTGCCAACGTATGGCTACTTTAATTGCAAAGCTCAATATCTATAATCAGTCACAGTGCATGTTTTCTATTTCAAACTTTGAAATTATATTTTGCTCTACATGTACTAATAATAACCTAGGCGGCTAGGCCCCATGTATTTTGCTGTACCAGATTGTGTCTGGCGTGTTAAAGAGCTACCTATGAATTCATAGAACGACGGGAGCGTTCGACTGTCATTCACATGTATCCTGTTGGTTCGATTCACAGGGCCCGACCATTCTGATTCAGATGATTCGTGTTTCTTTCGATCGATAAGGCAAGTGCTGGAATGAGACCGTGCGTTTGACGCGGAATGAGCCAATGTTGTTGTGGCACAAGTGGACAATAATTTACTAACCTTACCTTTGCTAGGCCTAGATTGACAGGCAATATTTTCACACGAAAGTAGGACGTAGGTCAACCTAGGTAGGTTACAGGCTAGGAATGGGCCTAGATAAGCTGGATTAGCCGTAATGAGAATTGCGTTGCGCATGTAGGCTAGTGACAGTTGTGGCCGGAATGGTAGAAACTAACCTCTCAACCAGATGAATCATGAAAATGATCAGCTCTTTGTTCTCTAGCAGCGACTACGCTAGGGCCATCCTAGCATGAAGAATTCGTCTTCCGAGTCTGAATTCGTTGGCTCACAGGCCACCATTTTATTGTACGGATTCATACAATTCTTGTTGTGACAGTTGTGGTACATTTCGGCCAAATATATTAGCATATAGGCATTGCATTTGTACACAAACTCAATGAAATAAGACCTGGGCCCTACTAGGCCTACTTCGTAACAAAATAATTGCATCACTTTAATCATTGAGATTATCAGCTTGTTGGCTCGAAAACTGAGACTCTGCGTTCTGTAGCAGCCAATATTTGTGTGAGGTGACTGAAAACGCTGGAATTTAGGCGGCCATTTTTTCCTTATACGGGTCTTTAGGGAGATAATAGCTGCTCGAAGAGCCCACTAACTTAAGAGCCTATTATAATGATAATAATAATGATAATAATAATAAATAAAAAACGGACTTTATTTTTGAGGTATAGCATGGATACAATAATATGGTACATACGCTATCTATCTACATATATTTTTCAAGATGGCGGATAGTGTGGTTCATCGTACAGAGCTCTCCGAATTATTAAATAAACTAAGTGATTTAAAACTGATAGAACTACAAAAAGAGTGTATTAAATTAGGTGTGGATAAAACTGGGAAGAAAGAAGAAGTGATAGACAAACTCAAGTGCGCAATAGATAGGGAACTACAAACCATAAGCACTCGTCCACACCAGAAGAGGTGTGACTGCGAGTCGCTCAGGGAAGAAGTCGAACTTTTAAAAGAAATTATCGCAGTGAAAGATAAGCTACTGGATGAAAGGAAGAACAGAGTACGAGATCAGGAAGAGATGAATAATCTGCTTAGAGAAAAGATCTCCACATCGTACGAGAATGTACAATCCTCTCAAAGATCAAAGACGGGTTGGCCTATAATTGGGAACAAGCCTAGGCCTAATGCCTGCGACCTTGACCGACCGAGCCATTGTGAACGAAACTCCGTACAACAAACGCACGCGAGAGCGGTAGAGGGCGACAGCAGTAGTGAAGTGGTGGACCTTGAAGGGAATGAAATGCTTTTTAGTGAAAAGGAAAATATGAACTATCAGTACAATGCCTACAAACAGAAACAGAGTGAAAAATATATGGAACAAAAAAAAAGCGTGTTACTACAAGAGTAGTAGATACCTAAATGAGGACAAAGACGATGAAGAAGTGGAGTTGATAACAAAGGAAGCAAAAGATGAAAAATTCCGACGAATATTGACTCAGAAACAGAAAAAGATGACAGTGACAGCATCATTCAAGAGAGGAGAAGTGCTAGTGATAGGAGACTCAATGATCTCAAATGCGGGAGAAGTGTGTCGCAACAATGGATGTGAACTGGTTTCATTCCCGGGAATAAGAGTTAAGGAACTAAAACAAAAACTAGTGACATCAAGCATCAGTGTGGATCCAAGTGTCATAGTGGTACATGTTGGTACAAACAACTTGAAAGGAAAAAGGGATAAACACCTAATGGTAGAGATGGGTGATCTATTAGAGGAAGGTATGGAGCGGTTCCCAAACTCAAGTGGGTGGTAAATGGAATAATCTACAGAGATGACGTGCCAGGTAGCACGATTGATTAACTAAATGAAAGTGTGAAATGGTTGTGCAACGAACAGGATGTTACATATATAGACCCCAATGAATTCATTGATGAAATGGATGCAGCCAGTGATGGGCTACACCTAAATTTTAAAGGTGGTAGAGTTCTAGGACAGCTCATAGTCGATACAGCAAAAACAGAAGTGAAACTTATTAAATCAAAAAACTAGATCATCACGAGGGGATAGAAATAATGAGCAACAATGTTGATAATAATTATAATGTAAACGATAGTTTAGTCTATAGAAGCGGTATTAGTGAAGACGAACTATATGATAATTCAGATAATATGCATTTAAAAGATGGTATATTATATAGTTGTAATGAAAACTATACTTTGGTTATTAATAGCGGTAATAGTGTAGAGGATCTATCTGCGAATTCAGATAATATGCAGTTAAGATGGCATATTATATAGTTGTGATGAAAATGATATGTTAGTTAGTAGTAGCGGTAATAGTGTAGAGGATCTATCTGTGAATACAGATAATATGCATTTAAAAGATGGTACCGTATATTATATAGTTGTAATGAAAATGATATTTCAGCTGGTAGTAGCGGTAAGAGTAAAGATGATCTACCTGTGAATTCAGATAATACCGGTATGCATTTAAAGGATATCTCAACATTCAGGGATTGACGGGTAATAAGGATGAGATTGAGCATTACTGAAGATATTTAAACCGCCTATTTTATGTTCGGCTGGAACACACGTGACTTGAACTTGAAGTTGAAGGAGACACTCTCGTAAACTGCCTGTCCTCAAGTCGACACACGGGAGGGCTATCAATGTATATAAGAAGCGACATCAAATTATTACAATTACTCGCCTAATCTCAACTATTGGATGCTTGGAACAACGATAACTACGAAAATAGAACAAACACATATTGCTGTTATGTATCACTCTCCTAGTGCATCACATGCAGAATTCTTAGCACATACAACTGACTGGCTTGAAGAAGTTACTTGCTATAAATACAAATCCATTCTGGTAGGTGATTTTAATAAAGATGTAAGTAAAATATCCCATTACAGTAAACAGCTGATTAAAATAATAAACATGTCGGGAATGAAGCAAATAGTTAAAGATGCAACGAGCGAGGGTAACAGAACATACGAGCACTATAATTGATTTAGCTATTACTAATGACTATGACCTAACGGCTGTGAATATGAGAGCGCAGAGAATTTCAGATCATGAAATCATATATATAAATATAAAACTTAAACACCATGGATCTAAAAGAATAAAAGGAACAAATACAACAGTAAGAAGAAAAATATTAAAAGACTCAGAAGTTGAGGAACTGAATAGTGATTTATTGAATAAAGACTGGCAATTAGAGACCCTAGATGTAAATGTTGCAGCAAACTTGTTTGTTGAAAATATGGTGGGGTCAATTAATAGATTTGGACCACTAACTGTGAATAAAATGAAAAATATTAAAATAGCGAATCCATGGTTCAATTGGAACATTATACAACAACAAAGACTGCGGGATAAAAACTATAAGAAAGCAAAACTAATAAATACAACTGAACGATGGGAAACATACAGGAAAAATAGAAATGTATTAACTGGGATGATTAGGAGAGAAAAAAAAAATATTATGATAACAAAATTAGTAATCTACGAAACGACTCGAAACAAATGTGGAAAGTACTCAAAGGCTTGTTAGGGAATAAAAAGCAAGTAAATAGTGATGGAATAACATTTGGAGGTAAAGTTTCAACCAACTGTGCTGATAGTTTCAACAGATATTTCATAGATAGTATTACAGACATTGTCTTGAACATAGATAATACAACCAATCGAAATAGTAATATTAAAAGAATGAACAAAGCAGAACAGAGAGAAGTTGTATTCAAAGAATTTAAAGTAATAGATCTGAAGGAACTCGAGGAAATAGTAATGAACCTGAAGAATAAGTTGGGAACAGAGGAGGGAGTCTCCACAATATTATTAAAAGGAACGATTGGTACTATTGGAAACGCTCTATTGAATACAATCAACTTATCAATTAAACAAGGAGTTTTCCCTAGTGAATGGAAAATTTCCATGATTATCCCTGTTCCAAAAGTACCAAATACAATTATGGGTGAGGAACATCGGCCAATTAATATGCTTCCTGTGTACGAAAAAGTATTAGAAACTGTAGTGTATAAGCAAATCAAAAAATACTGTGACATGAATAAAATAATCTGCAGTAACCAATCGGCTTTTAGAGAGGGTTACTCATGTGAAACGGCGCTACAACTACTTATCGATAAGTGGAAAAACGAATTGGATAGTAATAAAGTAATAGTTACAATATTTCTAGACTTCAAAAGAGCGTTCGAGACACTTGACCGAAAGATATTAATAGTAAAGTTAAAGACGTATGGGTTCAGAGATACAGTTATTAAATGGATTGAAAGCTATCTTACAAATAGACTGCAATATACCAAGTTTAACAATAAAGTATCAGAACAGGTAGAAAATATTCACGGAGTTCCACAGGGCTCGGTTTTAGGCCCTCTTCTTTTTATTTTATACATCAATGATATTAGCATTTGTATGGATGGTGTATTTATCAACTTGTTTGCTGATGATACTCTAATATCGCTAGCAGGGTATGATTACCATGAAATATGTAACAAGTTGAATGAAGAATTGGTAAAACTAAATGAGTGGTTGAGTGTAAACAAATTAAAACTGAATGTAAATAAAACAAAGTGCATGATGGTCACAACAAGCAATAACTCGATACAGAGAAAAATGTGTGAAACCTCAAATGAAATTGTTATTAATAATGAGAGCCCAGAATTTGTAAATGAATTTAAATATCTTGGA
Organism: Brachyptera putata; assembly: GCA_907164805.1. Taxonomy (NCBI): domain Eukaryota; kingdom Metazoa; phylum Arthropoda; class Insecta; order Plecoptera; family Taeniopterygidae; genus Brachyptera; species Brachyptera putata. Next base: position 32,417,283 of record OU015465.1, on the reverse strand, counting down.
ATAATAATCGACCTCAACCTAAAATTCACGAAATATGTTGATTATATTGCCAAAAAGATAAGTAAAAAAATTGGATATTTTATGTAGAGTAGGATATTTCTTTCACCATGGGTTAGATGCCTAATTTATAAAACAATTATAGCACCGCACTTTGATTATTGTAATACTTTACTGTGGGATATAAATAGTGAAGACTTAAGTAGACTACAACGACTACAAAATCGAGGAATGAGAGTGGTATTGCATTGCAATAAATTTACACCAATAAGAGAAATGGTAGATGCACTACAATGGCTTACAATCCGCCAAAGAGTGGCTTTGTTCGTATTGATATTTATATTTAAAATGACTCAAAATACAGTCACCTGATTATCTCAGCATAAAATATGGTACTCAATTGATATCCATTGTCACAATACTAGAAACTCAAATAAGTTATATTTAGATGGAAAAAATAAAAGTAGTACCCAAAAATCTATCTTTATAGTGGATTTAGATTATATAATAAATTGGAATTAAGAGTAAGAAACATTACAAATTTAAGTTCGTTTAGAAAAGAATGTACAAAGTTTGTCAGAATAGAGTTTCCCGTATAGTAGTATATTTAATGTTACAATATTATATTTTTTATAACTAATTCTCCACCATGTTTATTAATTATCCATTAATTCTCGATGTGTATTGTATTCTTAATCTAGCTCATCACTTTCCTAAATTAATGCTAAAAAAATTTACTTTTGCTTATATACCCATGTAGGCATACCTATGTACCTTTGTATGTTCTTATTATTATATTTATCATCATGTATTATTATTTACTGTATGTGCCAATAGCTGAAACATGCTAAATAAAAAACAATCTATCTGGATTGTAATTCGAATTCGAACAAAAAGGCGATATTCAGTGTGAAAGTAGGCAAGCTGACTTACAGGGAACTGCTCTACCATATAACCTTGTATGAAAATAGAAGTTAAAATAAGATAAGAAGATAGATAATAAGACAATGAGATAAAAAATTGAAGAAAATAGATATAATGTAATAATATAATGACTAAGAGATGGTAAAGGACAGGAAAACATTACTTTAACAAAAATAAAAACTTAAATTTAATGACATAGGTTAATAGTATAGATATTTCAATTATAATGTATGGCAGTCATGAGCTTAGATTCATTTTTCTTCTGAAGCAGCTCTTCTTTTCTTTTCTCTCTTGCAGCTTTCTTCCTCTTTTTGTCTGTCTTGAAAGTGTTTTAGTTTTTCCTGACATTTTCTCTGGTGGATTGGTTCGCAAGAAAGTGTGTTTTTAATTTTTCTGTGAACGAGGATATGCACATAGTCTTGACAGGTTCTGGAATACTGTTGTACAGGTAGGGTGCTAGCTAGGAAAAGGAACTCTTGAATTTTGAAGTGGAATGCTGCTTGATGTCAAGTTTGCTTCTATACCGAATACTGATTTTGGCAGATCCCCTCTTGTTGGTAGCTTGTCATGAAGATATAGTGGTTGTTTTTGTGTTAATATCTTTTTGACTGTGTGCAGAGGTGGATTCTCGACGTTATTCATCTGCAGCCAGCATTTATTTATATAGGGAGTGTATGTTCCAGTCAAGCGTGTTAGTTTCATTGCACCAGCCATATG